>JALJCO010008991.1:0-238321 GCA_023101725.1 Atherinomorus stipes
GATGCTAGAGACTGATTGCTTAGTAATCTGATTACAGTAATCTGATTACTTTTTCAAGTAATCTACCCCCCAATAATCAGATGACAGTTACTTTTATAATTACCAAAGTCACTTACGTGTGTTAGTCCCAGTGTGGTAGGACGACGTTTCCGACCAAAATAAAAATGAAGTTAAGACTTTATTGTTCTTCACTGCTTGTTAGATCATGAGCATGTTTCTGCTGGATCTGGTATTATTAGACTGTTGGGCAAGTTTATTTGTATAACACGTTTCATGTACAGGTCAATTCAAAGTGCTTTACACACCTTCTCACGGTGCTGAAGAGACTTTCTAGAATCAGAAGCATGCAGTAACTTTTATCCACTGAAACCCGGCTTTGATGAATATAAGTTCATATAAGCATGAATCATTCACTGCACAGTACTTCAGAAAAACAATAGTACTGAAAATAAAACTTCATTCAATGATCCGGTGCATGCTGGGAGCTTCACCTTAACACCATTATTCTGTTAGTCTTTCCAAACCAGTGATCAGATTATAGATTTGCCAAAGTGGCTGTGATGCTGTTTCATTATCTTCTCATATGTAGACATGATTCAGTATTTGTTTATTTTTTTTGGTCATTTCTGACACCAGTTTTCCCTCCTCAGTGAAAAAGTCTGGTACAGTAATGATATGATCTGCCCGGCGACCAAGTTGACTTCATTTTGATTGGCTAAAACCTTATTTAGGGAAACTAAGTCAAATTGCCAGTAGCTAGCGGTCGGAGTTTGCTACAGGCTATCTGTTAGCATCATGGGCACTTCAGACAGTGAACTGTTTATCTGACAAGATGGCATTTAGGACAAGTTACAGAATCTCTTCCATAATTACACAACCCACCCCCCCCCCCCCAAACCCCAGAAGAGTTTGATCTTATGGCACCTTTAGAGTAGCTAATTCTAAGTCACCTTTTCAAACCAAGACACGAGTTCCTCTCCATGTCAACTTGAGTTTGCCATCTTCAGAAACGAAAGCGTCTTTGCGTGGACAGATCTTGAGCTTTCAGTCAGCTCAGCTTGCATCTTCCATTTGTCTGCCACTGACTGAATGAAGCTCTCGATGGACCCTTTCCCTCCTGTCGAAGGAATCAAAGAGCTGCGGCAGCCTACACGTTGTGATCACTTGCACTGAACCACCCCCGTCTTCTTAAGGAAGCATATGATTGCACCAAATGTGCGTATATTGATCTACCCACAAAGTGGCTGGAAGGACATGGCATGCTGGCACTGCAACCCGCCTAAAGCAAGAACAATTAGCATACATGTTTATGTAGACATGACCCAGATGAGGAATAATTATGCAGCGTTGTCTCTCAGTCCTCCCACTCTAAATAAAGACTGAACTCTGCATTGCACTGCGATTGCTTAATCGTTATCTAACAGACAGAAATAACATCTGCATACGTCTGTTGCTCTGCTGACTGTCTCGGAGTGTCATCAACAGTACAGCTTCAGGTAGCAACACAACAAAAGATCTGTCGTATTTAGGTTGGAAACACTCCTGTTTTATAGTTACTTCATACAGTCTAACTGCACTGTAACAGCTCTTCCTCTTTCTTTATGTCCTTCATACTGTATCGCTGTCCTCCCCTGAGAACAGGAAGCTAGGGGAGTCAGGGATTAGCAATGATAGCTTCACTGGGTTAACACTGCTCGAAAAGGATAACCATTTATTGAAGGTCAAAATATGACATTAACTGCAGTTTAAAGCGGATTAAAAGATCACATACTGTAGAACAGGCCGGTCTTAACATATGCAGTTCCTAAAAGTATTCACTCCCTTGGATGTTTTACCTTTTTATTGCTTTAATAAATCATGTTCAACATACTGTAATATGGCTTTTTTGACCAAATAAATAAATGAAATAAAAAAACATCTTTAATGTCACATAAAAAACTGATTTCTACAAAATAATGACAATTTAATAAAATCATGAAACATAAAGTTAGCTATTGCATAAATAGTCACCCCTTAAAGTGCCTAATTTAAAGGAGTGATGACATAGAGTGAAAAAAAGAATATATTGTTGGGGGAATACAAAAAAAAAAAATTCAAAAAAAAAAAAAGGGAATTTTTAAGGGGGTATTGATTTGAAAGCCAACTCCTTTTCAAAAAAATAGGTTGGGGGGGGGATAAAAGGGGGTTATGGGGGACAGTTGAATTAAATTTGATTGGCTACACCTTATTTGGTATGACATTATTTGGAGAATCTAGGTCAAGTTGGGGGGGGACTAAGAAAAGGAAATGGTAGCAAGAGGGGACATAGGGGGGGGGGAAAGAATAAAAAAAAAAGAAGGAAAAAAGAAAAAGAAAAAAAGGTGGTGAGGAGTGGTTGCGTCCTTCGTAGGGGTCGGAGAAATTTATTAAATAAATATTTGAAAAAACAGAAGGAAGTACAGAGAGAACTATACACTCGATATATACAGGGAGGAGGAGGAGGGGGGGGGGGGGGGGGGGGGTGGGGAGAGTGAGGGGGGGGAGGGGGGGGGGGGGAATTAATAGGGAGAGAGTGTGAAATAAGAAAAAAAAGAATAAAGAAAAAATAAAGAATGAAGAAAGAAGGAAGAAGAGGGAAGAAGAAAAAAGAAAGAAGAAGAAGGAAGAAGAAAGGTGGGTGGATGAATAATAAAGGAGAAGAAGAGAGAAAGAGAAAAAAAAGAGGTTCATCTAGATTACAATCACATCGGTCCGGAAAAAGAATATAATACAAACCCAAAAAAAGAGAAAGTGATTCATGGCCCCTTTAACAGAGGTCCAGTCAACAAGTGCAAGAAGTCTTACAGTTGACCTAAGCCACGCTAAGGACAAACAATCAACATTCAGTGACAGGCGCTATGTGACGCTTCGGGAGATGACAGCTGTCAACACGGACAGCAGACGCAGGATCAGACTGAGAGACCATGACAAGATAAATAAAAAAAACATTAAAAAAAAAAAAACATTGTTCGCGAGTCTGAAACTGTGCCAAAAAGTGATGTGATTAAACAGCCACGGGAGCGGAGTAGAGTCTGGCTGCAGCTTGGAAGCCAGAGGCGTGTTGTTGCCCATGTTACTACACCACACGACAGCTAACTTCTTATGTACTATTACCAAAGTACAAAAACTAGCACGTTTGGCTAGCGTTAGCTAACTTAAGCTAACATTAAGGATGTTAAAGATAACTTCATATTTCTTTGCTGCAAACTGACGATATGTTGTCTCAAAAACAATGTTGCCTTACCTCAGAGCAGATGTAGACATCCTTGTTAATTTTATCCACGTTCAGTTGATGTTGCGGTCTGCCGCATAACTTTATCCAAAGCAGACACTTTTCTTGTTTGAGATGTGGCTTGGGAAAGGGCAAAAATTACACCCCGTCGCCCAGCCTCTCAGGATACCTAGTGTCGGAGTTGCATGTACCCCATGTACACTGTTTGACCATTTTAAACTTAAAAAAACACATAAAGACACATAAAAACTAAGAAAAACGGATTATTCAATGCACTTCAATGGATGTTCAAGCAGAGAATGTCAGAGTGTATTGGGTTAGCTGTGCACACTGTGATTGGCTCATCGCGTTTAGCGGCGTGGTTTAGCCATAGGTCAGTTAGTGGAATGAATGATCACCTGAATGCAGTGGCTTACTGTAGCTTCAAGGGATTAAAGACACCTGTGCCTGGAAGGTCCATTTACTAGATAGATGGATGGATGGATGGATGGATGGATGGATGGATGGATGGATGGATGGATGGATGAAGGCCAGGGACCCCCCACTCTCATCCCCTGTGCTGAAATAGAGACATGGTAACATGGCATAGCGACCAGTAGCCCATACTGTAATAATCTAATATTAATTAACATATTTAATTTCAAAATAGACTTATACTGGATGAATGGCTGTTACAGATGTTACATCCTACATGTTACAGATGTTACATCTGTAACAGATGTTACATCTTGTTGTGATCCTACATTCCAGGATTAATAACAATCATAACCTGAATAAAATAATGGCCTTTTTCCCTCCATCACACAGACATTCCTTTTCAGGACAACAAGAGAGGAACTGACCTTTGACCCCTGCTGTGTAAAAGGCAGCAGTCTTGTCAAACTATAGCTCCTAAAACAGCTACTCTACCCCCGAAGATGAACATCTGCCCAAACTCTGACCACCTCTAAATAAACAGAAACACAGATGCTCCCCATAAATGTTAAGAAGAAACCCCGCAAATGGCAGAACTTTCTTCTAAGTGCTTGTTCGACTCTTCAGCGACCTGAGACCTCTTTGTCTCACCAAAGCTGGTCTCCATCAAAGTTGACACTTCTTTTCTCTTCCAGAAAACCCTTTTTAACCAAAGCAATGTCCTCCTCACACCAGGTTTCCTTTCTCCCTCAGCTTCAAAAGGACATCAGAATTTCAAGAATGTGTTCCTCTTTCTTGTATTAAAGCAACCCTTACCGATCTTGCATTTCAGAAAGCACAGCAAGATTATTTGAATATAAACAGTCCCGCCTCACTCCTAAGACACACCCCTTCATTCCCTCCACCTCCCAATGCAGAATCAAAGGTCTGACAGGCAGGTCCGTTGGACAATCCTAGAGGTGCACCCCACTTCAAGGATTGGTTGGAGTTTTCATTGAATATTTAGAGATTGGAATAATATTTTATTTTGATTAATGGTGGGTCTGTCTTGTATTTCAGAGTTCCATTACCTCATTCATAGCATTTTACCCTGTTAGAAAAATAGTGTAAGAATGCAACATCGGTAAGGGTTGCTTTAAACATTTAACTTGGATTCTTTTACTTTAAATTAATTTGGTTTAATTCCATATAATCTGATTTACATGCATATAACTTGATTCCTCTTTTGACAGGATTTAATTCTTTTTCATTTTATATGCTTTTTTTTTAAACTTACCTTTCTTTGATCATTTAATCGATTTAATCACACATTGGACTACACACTATAGGTTTCCAAGATGTCTGCTTGATAAAGAATCTGATTTGATCAGGCAAGAAAGTCTTTGAGTTAATAGCTAATTTAAGCAGGGATCATTCGTTTACATATAAGCCATTGAATTTGAATGAGAATTAATAGTTTTGATATAATTAAATCTGTGTTGAACTTTCTAATCTGTTTCCAACAATTTAGAGTGTAATGTTTCAAGATGTTTCCTTTTCAGCCACACAGATGACTTCAAGCTCCTACATGTCATTTTGTATGTAATCAAAGAAACCTTAATTATTGATCGTGCTTACATCTTAATGAGAATGGAGGAGAGAGAAACAGTCGCCTGTGTAATGTGATTCTATGAGCTCCGTGCTGACGCTTAGTCACTCCCTGTAGTGATGTATCGCGTCACAATTGGTTAAGTTCCCCTTCGAGGCGGGCCTTTCAAACCAGAGGACCGCTCTCCAATCTTGCTTTTGCAAAGAGTTTGTGCCAAGTCTTCGTCCTGTGAAGTCTTTGTTTTTCGTCCCTTTGTTTTGTCTCATGTAACCTTTGTAATCCTTTGTCCGCGCGCGAAAGAGTCTAACAATAGACTATAGTCCAACTAAGAAAGTTATTTTCCCTTTTTGTTGATAGGCTAATTGTTACCTAGTATCTCTGAAGCCTCCACCAGTCATCAGGACTGACCTTTCTGATTTTTATAGACTTTTCTGAAGATTACTGCTGGACCCAAACGCAGTAGCCCGTAAAGTCTAGTTATTAAATTCGGACCCATTCGAGCAGCTGTCGTCCGCCACCACGTCTCTTCTTCTGGAACTCTGCGGGACAGATTCCAGAACATCATGGCAGCTCCAGACCTACTGATTCACGCATCAACATCCTTCAGAACACACCGATTCGGATTGGCCACCGGATCGGGGTTGCTCCAGAGAGGACCAGCGTACCAACAGTAGGATCTACCCAGCACCTTGAACATATGCGTGGTGTCTGACAGTTTCATCTAAACTTTAACCAAATTATTTAACTTGAATGTTAACCCAAATTTAGTATATTCACTCCAAATTATAGGTTGATTGACGGACTCCGCTTCTCCTCCCTGCGAGGGTTCATTAGCATAACTAAGTATTCAGAACCATTGTTTTCCATAGCGATAAGTTTACAAGTTTCTCTCTCTCTTATTCTCATCCTACTTCCACATTATTCTCATCATCACAAGTAAAATCATCTTCTCCTCATGGTGCTTTCATCCTGCAAGCTCAACTGATTTGATATTGTTGGTTTATCCATTCTTGTTAATAAATATGTGTGATCACCTCACCGTTGTTCATGATTTCTGAACTCAAAATCCATGAAACTGACTTCTGTAGAATTTACTTCCTCTCAGATAGACTGATTTAGTTCTGATAAGACAATTTCAGGCTTTCTCATTCAAGCCTGAGCTTAAATATATATTTAAGTTATTATGAATGAGTGGTGCCCCAAGCAAACCGAGGTAAATCACTACAATCTGTAACAGGTAACCTCCCCATTACTGACACATGATACAATAACTAAATTATTTCATCATCATGGGACAGCTGAACGTTGCAAAGTCACGTTGCATTTCTAAACATCATCATCGAATAATTTTACATAAATGACTGCGACAGACTGGTGACTTGTCCAGGGTGTACCCTGTCTCTCGCCTGATGATAGCTGGGACAGACTCCAGCAACCCTCCCGAACTGGATAAGTGGTACAGAAAATGAATGAATGACTGAAACGAGGTGATTAAAAACCCACTGATGAAAGAAAAAAGTCCTGATGAAACCGTTTCATTCAGTGGAGTCGCGCTGAAGTTCAGATCTTAGATAACGGGAGCCAAATTTAAAACCTACACATTTTCCGACGTGCGCTCTGTCCACGGCACTTCTGGAGCGCACAGCTGAGGATGTACGTGTGTGTGCTGCGCAACACGGTTTGTACAGAACCACACACTTTTTTACTCTTTATGCCAGTTTTTTTAAATAGTGTTGTCGTTCAGTCTGTCAGTTCAGAAGAAGAAGAAGAAGCATTTACTTTATTTACATGTATTTGGTCTGTTAACCCTGCCTGTTTAAACATCAGCCACAAACGCAGCTATCATTGACGTTCTGTCAGATCAGGGGCACCGCCAGGAATTTAGGGTCCCATGAAAGACACTCATATTCGGCCCTCTGCCCTCAAAAAATTGATGCAAGATTTAAAACTGTTATATAGAGTATTATTTACAGTTTCAATGTAGTTTTTGTAGGGCTGTCAAAAAATCAATCCTGATTAACCACTTTTATCACTTCTAGAACACATTTAGGATGAAAGGTGTCTCACCTGGAATTCTGCATTTATCTTTAGTAGACTAGACTACTGAAACCCTGTCCTTACATGTCTCTCTGAAGTCCTTCAGACTTAGGACTTCAGTTTAGTCCAGAATGTTGCTGATACGATCCTCACAGGATGACTTCACAACTGTATTAATGTAAAGCAGAAATTCAGCTCTGAGTCCTGGACTCAGGATTTCTCACAGATTTCTGGCTTGGTTTTAGCCTTTAAGTTATAAAACAAAAGTTAAAGTGTTTTCTACATATAGCAGTACTAATTAATAAAAAAAATATATCTTGTCTAACAATATGATTAACTTATGATTGATTTTTTGACAGCCCTAATTTTTTGTTGTTCCAAATTTCAACAAAGAAAAATGATCCTAACAAGAAAGAGTTCTCAAAAACTTCTCCTTCAACATCTCTTTCATCACTTTTTCTGCCCATGTACCTCTCTTTTTACTCATTCTCATCACTTGCACTGTCAGTCTTCCCCTTCTTCCTCCATTTCTAGACTTCTTTCTGGCCAAATCTGAGAAAAATGTAAGCCAAGAATGTAACAGTTGTTACATTTATATAAATTATATCATCTAATGACATCAATTATCAGCAGCTCAGTGTGACCTCACAGCTAGATTGCAAACAGGTATTTATGCTGCAGATCAAGCTGCTCAAATAAATTAACCGTCTTGAGAATGATCAAGATTTATAGACGTCTTTTGATGGCTGTAATTCAATCTGAATGTAAAAATCTAACTGAACAATTTAAATCGTGACTTTGATTTTAATACAGGCTGCTGGTGGCTACTCAGTGTTTTCATTTAACTGCCCAGTATCCTTGTGAGGCTTGGCCCGAGTTTGGAGGCAGCACGGAGAAAATGCAGGGAAAACCAATGATTGACGTCTCAGTTACTTTATTAACACATTTGATGCATCATAACACCCTACACCAGCTAACCAGAATGATTAAAACCACCCGCTTAAATAGACCAGCTTAATAGGACCATACCATTCCCCCCAGGGTTCCACAGCCAGCTATATGCGGGAAATGTGAAAATATTTAAATAAAAGTTTTAAAAACTATACATATATTTACAGAACCTTTAAACTGTTCAATTTTCACCCTAAAATAACCCAACCAATAGTTAATCAAAAACATAGAGAAGTTGCTTTACACAGACTCCCCCTTAATCCCAACCTTTTAGTTCCCTCCCCCGGAACCTATAAAAGGCGCATGGTTCCCTGGGGCCTCTTTGCCCATGCGCCCTCCTGGAACAGAAAAAGAGGTGAGTACAAACCCAATTTTCCCACATCAGTCCTTCCCGCCGCCTGCCCCCCTTCTCCTCTCCCACAGGTACCTTAAAGATTTGGGCCGCAGCCACTGCAGCTACACACAAACACATACCTAAACCAATAAACAAATCAACTACTTAACTGGTGGTGTCATTTTACATACAGCCTACATCAATCAATTACTGTCTCTGCTGTCACTAACTTACAGTGAGGTCACGACTGCTTGTGACATCTCCTCACCCCTCTCCCAAGTGTACAGTACCTTAATCTTCATGTACACGCGAGAGACAGTCCGCTACACAGTTGGTCTTTCCTGGTCGATAATGAACAGTGAAGTCGTATCCTTGAAGAGATAGGTACCCCCTGTGAGACGTGTGTTGGAGTCTTTCATCCTCATAGCCCTGCAAGGCTCGGTGTCCGTTTCAAGGAGAAAGTGACGTCCCATCAAATAGTATCTCAGGGAATCGTCGCCCCTTCATGGCCAAACACTCTTTCTCCACCGTAGGTCCGGTCTCTCGATCAAGGGTTTCCTGCTCAAAAACAGCAAGGATGTCTCTCCCCGTCCGACTCCTGCACAAGCACTGCCCCAGGCCAACTGAGAGGCTCCGTCTGAGTATGAAGGGTCGAGTGAAGTCTGGACTGCGAAGCACCGCTCACTGGTGATAGCAGTCTTCAAATCCTTGAATGCCCTGTCACAGCCCTCATTCAGGCAATTTGTGGGGCGAGAAGCCTTAGTTAGGTCCGTGAGACTGCTGCACGCTCTGGAAAATGGGGAATAAATTTGCTGTACCATCCAACTAGCCCAACAAAGGCTCGCACCTCTTCTTAGTGGTTGGCACAGGATATGCATGAATGGCTTCCACCTTGCCCACACGAGGTTTCACCACCCCTGACCAACGACATGGCCCAGTACTCCCCTGGTTCTGAGCCAAGACAATTTGCTGGGATTGATCGTCAATCCGCCTCCTTGATCAGATGAAGAAGACGTTGAAGATGAGAAACATGCTCTTCCCAGGTCTGGCTGAAGATAATGACATCATCCAAATACGCAGCTGAAAACTGGGGCCATCTCTCAAGCCTCATCCATGAGTCTCTGGAAGGTTGCAGGTGCCCCCTGGAGACCAAATGGCATCACTTTTGTACATGGCTGTAGCTAAAAACTTTTCCCTCCTCCTCTGTGCTTTGGCTTCCGCACTTTCCTGGACCGTTTCTAGCTCAGCCTGGTGAAAAGGGGCTCCTGAAGGAGATTTTGAGCTGTCTGGGATCTTGTTGTGGCTATATTGAGAAGGAACTGCAGGCTGGGGTTCTAGTCTGTCTGCTCCTCAACAGCTTGAAGTGAAGTCTCACAACCACCTCTCTCATCTGTTTGCATTTTACCTGTGCTTGCTGTATCAAATCAAAAAGCAGAGGAATATCTCTACCTAAAATAAAGCATATGGCAGTTTTGGGACAAGAACTACTGGCATAAGATATGTTTGACCATCAACCGTAAGATACACCTCAGCCGTGGGGTATGCCTTCTCGTCACCATGAACACAACCGATGGTAGCAGTGGCTTCATTCCATAGGTCTCTTGGCACCAAACTTGCCAAGACCACAGATTTAAAACAACCAGAATCTAACAATGCCTCTTCTCGTGGCCATTAACCAACAAGGTACTGTCAAAACTTAGTGGGAGGATGAACCGGTTGAGAAGGTCTGGGTACTGTGATAGAAGAGATGGTGTACTATGTCTGGTTGCGGGAATGTGTACTGGGTGTGACCTATTGCATTACACTGATAGAGCGTGTTCTTGCTTAGTTTAGGGGGAGGTTGCTTACTGGAATTGGGTTTAGCTAAAAATTGTCTGGGACTATTATGCATCCTAGGTTGTGTCTGACCACCCCTTTCACCCCCATAGGACTTACTGCGCCCAGAGAAGTAGCTGTCACGTCCAAAGGTAGGTCTTCCTCTCCCACTTCTGGCTGACAGGAAAACCTCTGCCAAGCGTGCAGCCTCCTCAGCAGATTCTGGATCTCGTTCCCGGATCCAAACTTCCATCTCTGGGTTTACCATCCTCAGAAACTGCTCCAGAATCAATAATTCTGAGATCTCTTTCACCGTGCATGTATCTGGTTTCACCCATTTATTGAAGAGGTCCTTTAAGCGTACATAGAGTTCTCGCGGGGTTTCCCCAGGATTGGTGTCCAGTGCACGAAATCTCCTCCTGTCGTCTCAGCTGTGATCTCATATTTGCCAGAATTACTTCCTTGACCTTCTCATAATCATCAGAATGTTCAAAATCCATAAGCACATAAGCACTGCGAGCTTTACCTGTGAGCAGTGGGATGAGCTGAATAGCCCATTCTTCCTTAGGCCAGCGGCAGACAGTGGCTATCCTCTCGAATGTCGTTAGATAGTGCTCAATATCATCATCTGGAGAAAGTGGCAATATCTTGGGCTGTTTGTGGAGCATTGGCGCCCTTGGTGTAGGTTGTCCAGTTGCTTGGCTGGTGAGCATCACAGACTGTTCATCCTTGCCATCATCGGCATCATCATCATCCTCGTCATCCTCCCGTTCCATTCTGCTCTCAAAGTCATCCTTCAGTTCCTTAACCTGCCCTTGCAGCTGCTGAAACTGGTGTTGCAGGCTTTTCCATCTTTGGTCTTGGCGTGCAGACTCCTTTTCGGCCTGTTGATCTCTGGTAGACTGAGAACAGACCAGAGACTTCACCAGGCTAGTCAACTCCTCCAATTTATCAGGATTACTCTGTGCTGCTGCTCCTTGCAGGTCTGATGACGCAGCTGGTTCACCATCATCCGGCATGTCAAGATTCTCAGCCTTTTTCCCACGTGTCATATTCTCCGCTGTGCTTTAAACCTTTACTCCTGACACCACTTGTGAGGCTTGGCCCGCAGTCTTGGAGGCCAGCACGGAGAAAATGCACGGGAAAACCAATGATTGACGTCTCAGTTACTTTATTAACACATTTGATGCATCATAACACCCTACACCAGCTAACCAGAATGATTAAAACCACCCGCTTAAATAGACCAGCTTAATAGGACCATACCATTCCCCCCAGGGTTCCACAGCCAGCTATATGCGGGCAAATGTGAAAATATTTACAATAAAAGTTTTACAAAACTATACATATATTTACAGAACCTTTAAACTGTTCAATTATTCACCCTAAAATAACCCAACCAATAGTTAATCAAAAACATAGAGAAGTTGCTTTACACAGACTCCCCCTTAATCCCAACCTTTTAGTTCCCTCCCCCGGAACCTATAAAAGGCGCATGGTTCCCTGGGGACCTCTTTTGCTCATGTGCCACTCCTGGAACAGAAACAAGAGGTGAGTACAAACCCAACTTTTACCACACATCAGGATCACTTCCCAGCCGCCTTGACCACCCAACTTCTCCTCATCCCACAGGTACCTTAAAGACTTTGGGCCGCAGCCACTGCAGCTACACACAAACACATACCTAAACCAATAAACAAATCAACTAACTTAAACTGGTGGTGTCATTTTACATACAGCCTACATCAATCAATTACTGTCTCTGCTGTCACTAACTTACAGTGAGGTCACGACTGCTTGTGACAATCCTGTACAAACAACTACAACTACGGGGTATTTTTTTTTTTATTTTACAGAGCTCTTTATGTTAAAAAAAAAAGGGGGGGGGGGGGTTAAATTTTTATTTAAAAAATGCTTCATTCTTATTTTTGGAATGGTAAAATGAGACAAATTGCCACAGCAGACTCTGTAATGATGCTAACTGGTCCCATTGTTGCCTACCTTCTTCACTGGGAATGGAAAGGGGGCTGGGGGTTGAAGAGATGGGGCTGCTGCTGGCGGATCATCTGTTTACATATGATTAATGAGGGACAAGGACAGTTATTTAATATAAATATCTTGCTAAACAATTAATAGCACTCAAGTGATGTTCTGAGAACCATGTTTTGCCTGGTCTGGTTATGTAAATTTTAATTCTCAGCTCTCTAAGTTTTCTGGCTTGTTTTCTTGGCTTCTGTGTTAGTTACAGACACACAATAAGCTAATTACAAATGCTGGAGAGTCCTGCTTTAATTTTTCTTAGAAAGAAAAAAAGAGGGAAAATCACTTTCCGTTTAAGAAGCACTATCCGGCATCATCAATCATGTGATCCCACTTCCACCTTAAGGAGGATTAACTAAGTTGTAATCGTCTGCAGATAGCCTAACTGGGTTATTTCATTCAACAGGTTCATCTGAACAACTCAGGCAACAAACCTTTAAAATCTGGCTCATGCTTCGTTCATCTCTTCTCTTTCTCCTTTCTTTCTGTTCCCATTTGAAAATCGTACTTTGATTTCTTGGGGCGCTGTGTTCTTTGTCCGTGGATGGACTTTTTTCATACTGCTGCTTATTTACACATTTTCTTGGTCAGTCGTTTCATTCGCTGTTACTCTGTCAAATGAAGCGCATGCAGCAATGTGGCCCGACACCAGCAGACCGCTGCTGACAGGCAGGGAAATGATGCACCGAGGCAGTTCCTGAGGACCAAACCATTTCTGGCACTTTCACGGGGGTGGTTTGGTCACTATATTCATGCTTTGTTTTGCCGTTTACTGCTGAAAAACCAGTGAGAACACGAAGGTAATTTATTCTACTACTGTATTTTCTTGTTCTATTTGGAATGTATATAAACATATTATTTAAAATGAAAGTTTAATAACTTCCACATCATTTGGGGCCCCCCACAGTCATGGGCCCTTGGAATCTTCCTAACTCCCCTCCCCCATACGGCGCCCCTGCCGTCAGGTCCATGTTTTTTAAATTGTTGGGGACTATCTGGCAATTTTCCTTCTGTTAAAATGATCAAACAAATAGTCTGTATAAATAACACCAGCATGGACATATTCAGCTGTCACCGCATACCACGGCTTATTCAAAGGTAAACATCAGCTATAACAAAAGTTACGCAGGTAAGTGGTTCTGTGAATTCGTAGATGACTGCCAATCAGCTGGCCTAAACGTCACCTGATTGACTTTGTTATCATAAGGACTCAACCTGCGAGGAGCACGAGGAGACCTATCCAGTTTGTTTACTGCTGATGGCAATCATGAAGGAATGAAACAGACCTATCGTTAGATAAGTCTGCGGCTACGGGAGATGACATTAGCCGTCGTCAAAAAAAAAAAAAAAAAAAAGATCTCCCGTAGCCGCAGGTCGTCTTATACCATTATTGGCACAAGCATCTTATACAGGCTGTTATCTTGATAAAACAACCACATTAGCACTGAGAGAAATGACCATTTTGTAACATTACCTAACTTAAACGATGGCAACGTGGCTTGACCGCACCGGCTGTAAAAAAAAGATCATAAAATAAAAATATATATTATGCAACAGTGATGTAAATAATCCATAACATGGGCCTAAACTAAGATAATACAATGGTTTTCGTAATATTTATACCTCCATTAACAAAGAAAATACTTAAGATTTGTAGCTCGCCTACTTTCCCGCTTGCATTCTGGGTAATCCTTACTCACAAGGGTGGTGTCGGAGAATCTCAGCATTGAGGAAATTCAGCCTCAAACTTGCCCTCAACTTAATGTTCCGAGAACCGGGTCAGCACTTGCACTTCACAGGAGTGCACATTCTTGAGATTGAGGTTTAAGACTGAGGGTCAAGACAGGAAATGGAATTCACCCCAAGGCTCCCTGCTCCAACACACCTGACTCAAGTTTGTAGGCTGTTGGATTCACTCTATCTGAGTCAGGTGTGTTGGAGAAGGGAGGAAGAGAAAACCTGCAGGGCAGCTGCCCTCGAGGACCGACTTTGGACACCCCTGGTTTAGGAGATAAAGGTCCATAAAATTGCTGGACTGTTGCAAAAACCTAAATACAGTACCTACACATCTGCCAAAGAGTCACAGTAACGGGACTTTTAATACCAAAGATATTTCTGGCCTTTGCCAATCTGTCTTCTTCAAATAGCTCTTTTTTGTCTGTGCTCCACAGGCCACATAATATTCCTACATTGTTCACACATCCATCTTGCTTCTTTTTCAAGTATAAAGCAAAGATAATGTCACTCCTGGGCCCTGAGCTCAATAAAACATCCAGACTGCTCCAACAAGCCTGTGATCCATTTTTCAGCATGAGGATCTTGGTTTAAAAATTGATCAAGAGAAACGGGATGCTGCAAAGACAAAACTGAAAATCTTTTCAGCTCTGCGTAATTCTGTGGCATCTAGTTCCACTTTTAATCTGTTTTTACTGTAGAAGTACACAATAGAAAGTGCTGAACATCTAATGTGAAGATTTAGAAAAATAAACTGTTCTCATGGTGAAATAGAAAAACCTGTCTCATGAATTTGTTTGGTCTTACATGTGATTCTTCCAGTGTTGTATCTCATGATGTAGCCTTTTATCACCACGGTGGGCTCTGATTGCTCATTCAACATCTAAGTAAGAGGTTTCTGTTTCAATAAAGTTTGATTTATATGTGTGTGGCAGACTTCACCACCATCACTGATCAGGCAGTAATGGTTCTGTAGGACAAAGGGCCTCATAAATTATGCAGAGACAGACAGAGGTAGATATGTGGTTTTGACAAGCAGTGTAGATGAGAGCGTATGAGACAGTGAGCCACATTCTGACTGGTTTATCTGGAAATAAACCAGACAGAAAGATGAAGGAAGAGGTTTTGTGTCTGTGTTCTACCTGTCCATCATGTCAGTCAGAAACTGACAACATCCTGCAAAACTCAGCTCTTTGTTCAGCTCGACAGCATCTCCAGATACTGATTTAAGCCATACACTGCAAAAAAGTCTTTCTAACCAAGTCTTACATTCATATATTCAGCAAAAACATCTTAACGTTCTTGATTTGAGAGTAATAAACTTGACAAAAGCTGAATATGTACAATTATTAAACATGTTTTGAGAGTACAGTGAGTACGGAAAGTATTCAGACCCCTTTAAACTTTTCAATCTTTGTTTCATTGCAGCCATTTGCCAAAATAAAACAAGTTCATTTTGTTTCTCATTAATGTCACTCAGCACCCCATCTTGGCAGAAAAAAAAAACAGAAATGTGAACATTTTTGCAAATTTATTTTTTAAAAAAACCTGAAATAAGACATGGTCATAAGTATTCAGTACTTTGCTCAGTACTGAGTAGAAGTACTTCTGAGCTCGTACCGCCATGAGTCTTCTTGGGAATGATGCAACAAGTGTTCCACACCTGGATTTGGGATCTTCTGGTTCTTCTTGCAGATCCTCTCCAGTTCTGTCAGGTTGGATGGTGAACGGTGGTGTTCAGCCATTTTCAGGTCTCAGAGATGCTCAGTTGGGTTTAAGTCAGGGTTCTGGCTGGGCCGGTCCAGAATGGTCCAGAGTTGTTCTGATCCACTCCTTTGTTATTTCAGCTGTGTGTGAGGGTCATTGTCTTGTTGGAAGGTGAACCTTCGGCCCAGTCTGAGCTCCTGAACTCTGGAAGAGCTTTTCTTCCAGGATCTCTCTGTACTTGGCCGCATTCATCTCTCCTTCAACTGCAACCAGTCGTCCTGTCCCTGCAGCTGAAAAACACCCCCATAGCATGATGGTGCCACCACCATGCTTCACTGCTGGGATGGTATTGGGCAGGTGATGAGCAGTGCCTGGTTTTCTCCACACATACCGCTTAGAATGAACTCCAAAAAGTTCAATCTTGGTCTCATCAGACCAGAGAATCTTATTTCTCTCAGTCTGGGAGTCCTTCATGTGTTTTTGGCAAACTCTATGCGGGCTTTCATATGTCTGCACTGAGGAGAGGCTTCCATCGGGCCACTCTGCCATAAAGCCCCGACTGGTGGAGGCTGCAGTGATAGCTGACTTTGTGGAACTTTCTCCATCTTCCTACTGCATCTCTGGAGCTCAGCCACAGTGATCTTTGGCTTCTTCTTTACTCTCTCACCAAGGCTCTTCTCCCACCATTGCTCAGTTTGGCTGGACGGTCGGGTCTAGGAAGAGTTCTGGTCGTCCCAAACTTCTTCCATTTAAGGTCTATGGAGGCCACCGTGCTCTTAGGAACCTTTAGTGCTGCAGAAATTCTTTTGTAATCTTGTCCAGATCTGTGCCTCACCACAATTCTGATCATGAGTTCCTTCCACCTCATGATCCTCATTATATAAGTTATATTTTCTCACTAAGACACTGTTTCAGATTACTTTGTGTCTTTCACTTCCAATTTTAGCTGTAAAAGTTGTTTCAAGACCTCCTGTAACTATTCATTTCAAGTTTTTCATGAAGTGAAAAACACAAAAGTAGTCTGTGAATGCTTACTTTTTACTGTTGTTGCTTTCTTTTTGAGCAAATACATCTTAAAACAAGAGAAAGAAACCAGGAATTCAAGAACTGGTAGCAGAGAGGCACACTTTAATGGTCTGAGATAGCAGCTCAGGTGGTGTACAACTTATCCAGTTGCCAGAAGGTTGTAGGTTTAACTCCCATATCATCCTTATCAATCTGGTCCTTGGTAAATTAAAAGCTTTCAGCAATTTCCATTCAGGTACGTGGGAGGTCGACAGGTTTTCATGTGGTGCAGCCTCTTCAGTATGGTGTACCGCCTTTCATAAAAAGCCTTTTTAGCAATTCTCTAATTAAGAAAAATCTTGTTTTAAGATCTTTTCTCTTAAAATGAGAAAGACACAACACTGAAAAGAAGCATTACCATGCTGGTTTGGAGGGGTTTTCACTAAATAAGGGATGTGAAATGAGGGTTTATATTTACCCTTGTCTAGAATCTTGATTGTTTTTCTTATTTCAAGAATTCTTAAGTGTAACTATAGGCGCATTTGGACAGAGAGGTTCTAGGAACACAGTTCCTATAACTACCAGTCTGAGGTTTAGTTATCAGAACTACCTTCCCCATCAGTTTGCGTTCGCACATGAGGGAGGATCTTGATAGGAACCATGTTTGACGCAATTGTCTGTGACAGAGACAAATTTATGCCCCAGCAGATCTGATACAAAACTGAGATTTCTCGTCTCTTTTCTTCAAAGCTATTATAAAAGCTAACTTACCGGCTTTCCATCATCACGGTCATTTGTATCATGTAACGGAACAGCCCCCCGTTGGAAAGCTGCCCTACTAACATGTTGTTTGCCTTTCATTGAAGTACGCCCGGACACTTTAGTGGACAGACCGGGGTTCGTCCACTAAATGTGCAAAAAAACGGCCTGTTTCCGGAGAAGGTTATAGGAACTCCACAATGTTCCTACAGTCCGAAAGCACCTTCTCATACCCCACTGGCACATTATTTCACTTGATTGCAGTGATTCTTCTCAAATTCAGTGTTTTTAAACTCGTGTTCAGACCAATAACTTCTGCCGCCAGTGAGACTGTCATCTTCCTGAGCTAAAGAAATAACAATTCACTTTTCATTCCCACATCTTGACATTCTGTTGGCTTGTTCAAGCTAGAGACACAGATAGTATCGTGTCTTGATACTCTGCAGCAGCATCAGACAGTTAACGGCATCCTGGAGCGTTTATTTATAAACAACTGATGAGAACTTTAAAAAGAACTTATCAGATGTGATTCTTGTCACACGCCTATTTCTGTAGGGAAAGTGAGATGGTAGGCAGCTATTTTCTCACTTCTTTGTCAACAGTTACTTTTTACTTGGAGTTCACGGTTTAGCTTTAATCTATCTATTGGCTGAGTTTAAAAAGAGCTCTGACTTAAAGGGAAAAAATATGTTCGATAAACATTCGCCTCATGATAAATATTCTCTACTTTGTTTAGTTTTTAAAACACTGAACAATCATTTCACCTGTACACTGTCGTTGTTTAAGTGCATACATTCTGGGCAATGACATATGAGGGCGGCTGCAGTCTCAGTGGGATGTAGGGTTATATTGGTTCAGTGTTTTCTGTTCAAAGAGAACAATGATGAAGAAATCACTGAAAATATACTTCAAGATGAGGATAATCAAATAGATAAAGATGACAGAGTCAACCAAAATATCTGCAGTTTGTTTAGCAGCTGTTTGCCGATACACACTGAGGAAGTATTTGTGTACGAAACAGCACATGGAAACTTTAAAGAGCATCTTTCAGGTTGAATTTTCCACAATACGCTGTGTTTCAAAAGTCTAACCCCGTGTTCACACCGGACGCGAATAAAATTATTTGCGCGAATGAATTACATGTTAAGTCAATGTACAGGCGCGAATAGACGCGCCTTTGCTTGGCGCGGCGCATTTGACGCGAATTCGCGGCGCGATGAGCCCCAACGCGCGTTTTACTCGCGCGAATGAGGCGTCCTATTCGCGCGAATAGAGCGTATTTCGCCTATTCGCTCGAGTTGAAAAAATTGAACTAGAGCATTTTTGACGCGCGAATAAACGAGCCCCGTCATTGAAAATGAATGAGACGTGATGTGAACGGACGGCGCTCTGCAGCTTGCTGCTCTCTTCAATAGTAAAGAAGGGGAAAGTGCTTTTCACAGATAAAATCACAAAGTGCTGCACACAAAAGTAGTGTAATACCATAAATTTAGGTCTATAAACCTGGTCAAACAAAACCTCATTAACCAAAAGCTGCAGATCTCTGCAGCCGGTGTTTGACGGGGTGAAACGTCACAACGCGACACCCCGGAGGAAAACGCAGCTCTGTCCTTGCTACATAAATAAATTGAGGTTGTTTGTTATAAAACGTTAATATAATTCAATCTGAATCTGTGGTCAGACTGGTGTAGTATTCAGTTTGGTCAGAAGATGACGCTCAAGTACCAGGAGTTCAGCTTCAGCAGACGTAAACAAACACACGTTGTGTGTGTTGTGGTTGTGAACCGGTTGAAAGCAGCAGGAAAGCGGACAGTTACGAGTTGCATTTAATCAGCTGGTTAAATGTTGAGAGGTGGAGGCGAGGAGACGATAGAGACTCGTTAAACTGAGCTACAATAGCTAGCGAAAACACGTTTTTTTGCTGGAAGTTGATGGACATTTTGGTGGAAGCGCTAGCTAGCTGCGGCTAGCTTACTCACCGAAGGCAGGTGGACCGACGCTCCGCAGCCGGCACGACACCGGAATACAGCGCCTGTAGTTTGTGTCCTGGAGGGATATGCAGCACCGATCCTCCCCGACAGAAGCCCATCAAACTGGGCTGGGAAATCCCCCTGGAAGCGGCCGTCATCCAGACGTAACTCCTGGATCAGCTGATGAAATTCACCGAGCTCCGAGCGCCTCTGGAGAAACTGGTGGGTCCAAACACGCCGGCGTCTTCTCTTTTCCATCTTCCAGAGCAGCTAGAATGCCGTAACTCGCTCAAAATAACCGGAATCTGCCTTGTTCATCTGACTGAACTGAATGACTACGTGACAAACCACTGTTTTCTCTAGAAAGTTCAACTTGACGCGCGAATGAAGCGTTTTATTCGCGCGTACAATACGCTCCATTCACGCGTACAATACGCCCCATTCGCGCGTACAATACGCTTCATTCACGCGAAAAAAAACGCCTGAATGAAGCGAGTAAACTTCCAGCATTCGCGCGTTGAAATCTAGGCGCGTACGCGAATGGAGTCGTCCGGTGTGAACACGGGGTAAGAGACGTCGTCACATGAAGAAAAGGTTTTGCAAATGTTTCTTATATATAGTTAAACTTAATTTAGCTTGCTAGCAATGCATTGTTTCAAAAAACGTGACTCTTGGAATCACATGACGCAGGTCGCCATTACAGGTAAAAGAATCCAAAAGCCAGCAGCTGTCAGATCAGTTTATGGCAGGAACGCTGGCAGGTTTTATCTGGGATTTGGGCAACATCAACATGGTGAATACGTGTTTGTGCAGGAAGCACGGATTCAAGTCTCTCTGGCCATCGTGTCCACTTTTCCTAACAAGAAGAGTCACTGGTCCTGCAGCAGCTGTGACCTGTGAAGCTTGTGTTGCTTTACCACTGAGAGAGACGCTTTGCTGCTGTGTGATCCAGGAAGAGACGACAGATAAAACCAGGAATGGTGGTGAGATCTTCTTTATCTTCCGAGTCCCAAACACTCCCACTTTGGATTATTTAGTCTGTTGCTGCTCTGGTTTAAAGATAATTGAAGACCAGTTAAAGTGCCAGTGGCATCAATTTCCCGGTGACTTTTGGTCCCTTTTTAGTCACACGTACCTGAATACTGTATGAAAGGATCATTCTCCGTAACTCATCCTTGTGATAGAATAGCAGGTGCTACGAGTTAGCGCTAATGTTAGCACTGCCGTACAATGACCGAGGTTCGGTGGGCGGGACCAGAAGGCCCCGCCCATGACAACGCTTGCTTCTGTTGTCATGGTGCCCTTGTGGAGAGGAGGCGGAGTGATACAGAGATACCTGGAGACATTCGCCCGTACACTCAGCAGTAACCTGCAGACACGTTCCTCTCCACATGTTTGAGTAAAGAGTTGCTGCGTTCTGTTGAAAGCGGCTGCACGTCAGGCTTGAGGAAGTTCGTATTGAGTCTTTGTGGATAAAGGACAGCAACAAGTTTCCCTGACATGAATTCAGTTTCTAGTTAATACTAAAGATATATAATACACTAGTTCTGCACGTTAGATCTGCCTGCGTCTGACCGGAGCGGTACAGAAACAGTGATGATGACGATGATGGTGAAGGCCTGATTGCAAACCCGAGTCCGCAGCCGAACACACGCGTACAACGGAAAGAGTTATAAACTGGAATGATCACAAACATCAGTTTCCCTCAGAGATAAAAGACACGAACATGATGAGAAACGTTTATTAGAAACTTCGTGTTTCTTGGTGGGGGCTGGAAGCCGTTAGAACCTCCTGAGGAGGAGACGGAGCTGCAGGGAGATTTTCTGCTAGTTCGGTCGGCACTCAGAGGGGGGGACAGAAAGATTGCTGTTGTCCTTCGTACGCCAGGTACAGAGCAGTTCTGATACAAACGGGACACCATGATGTCGGTTTGTTGTCGTAGGTCTGGGAGGGAGGGACTTGGACAGTGTTGTTCAGGGGAGGGGGGTAACTGGCTGGAAGTCATGGCGTAACAAGCTGCACGAGGAGTAAAATACACCGAACTGTCAATCAGCCCATTTGTGAATGCAAACTTCACCATGTAGGCAGACACACCCAGGGAAAAGGGAAACGCGAATCTATAATTTAACCCCTTAGGGGACATAGACAGGCTGGGGAAACTAAAATATATGATCAAAAACCACTAATTTCATGCCAGAGGCACTTTAACTTGCGCTGTGCTCTATGCTGCACATGCTCAGAGTTTGAAGCCAGCAGCAGCAGCTCGGCCCCAAACACCCTCACAGCAGTCGCAGGATTTCACACTAGTTTTTCATTCCTGCGATCCACGATATCTGACAGGGGAAGTTTGGTTTTTTTCAACCTGGACCTATTTTTCTAACACGAAATACGTTCATTTACTCACCCAGACAGTTTTGGTGCAACGTGAATTCCTTTGGGAGATATTTAGATCCACTCCAGATCAGCGTATGTCCAATATTTACAGATGTCCTTATTTAAGACATCTGATAGTATGTCCTTATTTACAGACATTTACTTGTTATGGTGTTGCATAAGAGTGACGTCATCAAAGCCGCCGCAGTAAAAAAAGTCTGTAAATAAAGGACGATTCCCCTAAAAAAAGCCAATTCGAGCTCACAGGGGGGTCAGACTAATGTTTTGTAACAACACATTGGTGCAATGAAGGAGTTGGCCCATCACTTCCATTATATTGGACACACACTGATCTACTGTAAGTGGATCTAAATATCTCTTGAAGGAATTGAAGTCACACCAAAACTGTCTGGGGGAGGAAATGAACGTTTTTCATGCTAGAAAATAGATCCAGGTTGAAAAAAAACCAAACTTCCCCTTTAACTCACTGGCTGCCATTCACGTGTAAACATGTTAATTCAAATCCGAACGGGTTTTAATCGGGGGAGCTGTTTTAATCTCTGGCAGAGCTTATCAGAGAAAACCAAGTGTTGATCGCCTTTATTTCTGTAATTTTCACCCGATCCAGCAGATGGCGGTGTCAGACAAGCTTTAAAAAACCTACGAGGAAGTGGTGTTTAGGGATGGTAAAAACGAAGCTTCATGAGACACTGAGACATTTTGACACAGCTGCCAAGAGATCGACACGAAGTCTCGAGACATTTGAGACCGTGAGCATGAGCTACATCTGCTGGCCGTGGATGTGTACTGCAGCTGAGGGAAGCGCTGTCTGGAGCTGTCTTGTCTCTGACACGGTATATAATAAAAGATACATTGTCAGCCTTCAGTTAGTGTTTCCTTTGTGGTTAATATCTTGGGATTATCCTCTGTGATAAATTAACTATTTTTCAATAAATTCCCAAGCGATTGGAACCTGTATTAAGCGGTGACAGATTAATAAACCCAGTCTCTTCAAGATTTCGGCTCGACACTCGCCGATGACGTAACGAGGCCTCGGTTAGTGTGGTCACGTGGCTTTTGGCATGCTGACACTTCCACCAAAACAGCGGTAGTTCATAAGATCGAGGCGGAGTCGAGCAGACGGGCTCGAGCAGAACATCCCTAGTTGTGCTGCCATGGTGATGTGAATCAACACAGGAAGTGGGGGGGACGACATGGTGACTGCTCGTAATTGAAGCGGGGGGGTCGTACCTATACAGACTGGCTGAGTAGGAGGGAGTGACGGATACAAAGAGACGTTTCTGTCAAATATTATGTTGTGAAACAAACTTGTGGCTTATTTAGCTAGTGAATAATTATTTTGCCACCAAAACTCTTTTCTCAGAGTTGTATTTGTTGTTTCATAGAAGTAAACAGCTGTTCAGATAATGAAGGTGTCACTAAGGTAAAAAAAAAAAAAATATTGGCAACAAAGACACTTTTCCACTTGAAGCGTATTGCAGCATTTAAAGCTCATTTTCTCATCTTTTTGGTCAGAAACAGGCATTTTCACTGCAACAAACCCAGTTCACAAGCTGTCTTTTTATTTTCTTTTATTTTTTTTTGCCAAAGGCATATTTTTAAATTTAGATAAGCTCCTGCGCGCTCCTCCTCTCCAGACCTGGTCCTCCTCTCCACACTGTGGCTACAACTCTGAGGTTTCTGATCTGTATGTAGTTGTCCCCCCACCCCACAGAAAACCTTGTGAAAATAACCATTAACGTAGCACTAACAATTGATACTATTTTTTACTGAGTTTTGGATGGGGTGGGGGCAGTTACGCTGGTCCAGCACCTGGCATTGTGTCAAAGAGAGCGCACTGCGTGCGTAATATCAGACCATCTTCAACAGCATCTCCTTATCCCTGTCCTTATGAACGGGCCTCTTCTTACGGCCCACAGGGAATCCTGCTGTGTTTTTTTCATTTCAGTTATTATATTCATCTTATATTCTATTTTTTTACTTGCCTCATGTGATATCTCTGGAACTAATATTTCTCTCAGGTTGAATTTCATTTTGCGTTTACCACACGCTCCTCTGAACTTTCCATTTGAAAGCAATAGCGCAGCTAATTACTCATTTAAATACGGCTGTTTGCGGCTGTTACAGATTGCGAAATTAAAAGAGACATGGTTAAAAACAACAAAAGTGGCCATCTTACATCTGAATATAAATATTCCATTAACACCACAAACTTGCATTCGCGGAGATTTACATGAATTTACCAATGTTTCATTAAAGAATAAAAATATATTCTTATCAATTTGTATAATGGCAAAAACAATCATTTTGAAAAACTGGATAGATACTGACAGTCCATCTCATAGTGACTTGATTGCACGTGCTATGGAGATGATAGCAATGGAGAAAATTGCATCTCGGTCAGACTATCTCGAAATGTATCATCCCTTGCGCAATTTCATTTTGGATATAAAATGAACTGAAATTGAGTGACTCTTTCCTGTTTGAATTAAATAAATAAATGTGATTTTAATGTGTAAAATAAATAGCTAACCAAAGTGATAAAATAAGGTTGAAATTGTAATGAAAGCTGTTCTCTGTGATATTGTTTCATGAATCTTCAAATCTTTGTAGTATCTTTTTGTATGTGTAATAATCTTTGTAGATCACCCGCAAACGCTGAAGAGAGCGCACGCTATTTATCAGCGTGACAAAGAAATTTTTGCTCTTTATTTCAGTTCCTTGTAAATCAGGGCCTCTGTGTGTTATTTCCAAATAAAAACTTAATTTAACCCTCATAGGTCCCTAAGCTTTCTGAAGGGGTAGTGAGTGACCTTTTATGTTGTTACTTTTTTCTACTAATGCAAATAGCATAAAACTTGGTCAAGGTGTGTATTTTTGCTTGCCTCATGATATTCTAGAAGATGCGTTGTCTAACTCTTTTTCTAAGGTCTATAATAAAAATACACCTCATTTACTCCTTCGTGCCAATCCGTGCCACATTGACTTGCATTGGAAAGGACCTTTCTATAATCAAATGCCATTTCAGAATAAATCTTTAGGATAACATGTTTTCACCTCACACACTTGCTCTACAGTTTAATGATGTAGTTTGAACTGCTTTCCATGACATAAGACCATTTACTCAAAAGGGGTCCTGCTTTTTATCTTAGTGATGAAAAAACCCCAAAGACTTCAATGTTATTTCAGCAAATCAGTGTCCTTCAAAAATTCAAAATGCTTAACACATCCAATGAAGTAAACATTTTTTTTTCTTCTTTCATGTGAAGTTATTTGAAAGGGTCTCAAATTTGTGATTTTGTTGTTTGTTTGTTTGTTTTTTTCAATCATTTTGATCAGTCAGATCACATGCTAATTATTTAGGTCAGTCTTTTGCAAGGGAATTTAGTTCCCTCTGTAATGCTGCCATTCCTGTTCAAACTGGAATTTTTCCCACATTTTTTTGTATTTTATCTTATAACAACTTCTTATTGAGCTTTTTAAATTGTGGTTGCTATAATCTACAGCATGCTTAGGTCTGCTCTACATACCTAATAATGGCCTGCCACCTACAGGCAATCTTTTTACTTATTTTAACCCACTTTTCAGTTTTAGGCAGTGGGAACATTGGGTCTCATTCATGAAACGTGATCAGAGCAAATTTGTGTGTAAACTGTTAGTAGACGTAAATTACGTGAATCTCGCAACATTTTAGTGCCTCCAATCTGTTCATAGCTACTGACAAACTGTACACATGCTATTGACTGTGTGTAGCGCTTGTGTAAATTTATGAACACATATAAATAATGTTTGTCCCTGTTATAAATTACAATTTCAATTCATATTGCGCTCTATTATGGACAGATTCAGTTGAAAACACACACACACACACACACACACACCCCGCCCAGGACAGAAATTGCCGCTGGAGTGATGTGCTATTTAGACTCCGAAAAAGAAAGCAAATACGGAACAAAACGCCTGTGTAAAAAGGTGATGTGGTCATTTTTCTGATTAAAAATCTTCATTTAAATTACCCCCCTTTTCTGTTTTTATTTATTTATTTATCCATTTCCACAAATCGCACCCTGATGAGGTACAGTATATCCTAGATAAGACAAACGATCAGAGATAAGCTTCAGCATTTAATGGGATGATTTCTGCAAAGTGCTCTAATAATTCCTGCTCGTCTAACAACTTTTTTCTGTTTGCACGAATATGTTTCTTTTTACCTCGGGCATTGGGACAGCAGAGACCACATGAACTGCGTCTGTTATTCCCTCCAGGCTTTTGATTTGCCTGTCCCTGTCACACCACTGCTAATTGTTGAATTGATCAAAATAAAATGTTTTGGGTTTTTTTAAACTCAACTTCACTCAAAATAATCTCCATCTCTGCTTCAGGGAAGTCCTTCTTTCTCTCTCTCTCTCTCTCTGCTTTGTGACTGACAGGTAAGCTGGATACGTTAATCTGCACCTCCTTTTATGAAGGTCATTGCTGATTCATGGGCAGAGATTTATGCAAACAACTGATTACCGGGGGCGTGCTGTCAATTTACGCTCGTTTGGCATTCATGATCTACACACGTGTTTACGATCAAATCTGAGTTTACCGAAAGTGTTCCTGAATCTGGAGTAAGTTTTTAGTGGAGCAGGCCTTTATGAGTAAATCTGCTCGTAAATTTACTGACGTTTCATGAATGAGACCCATTGTGTGTACAAACTGGAACTTAAAGGGTTAAAATTTTGAAACTCTTTGATTTTTTTGTATTGATGGTTAGGCCAGAAGTCAGTGATGACAGCCATGAAAAAAAAATGCAACTTTTAATTTTTAGATAATATTTACAGACCATTGGCCAGTCCGTCCCCCCCAAGAGGCTTAACGTAACTTTTTTTTAAAAAAAATCCCCCACTGTAACACAAAAAGTAAAGATGCATCAAAAAACATTTTTATACCTTTTTTTTTAAAATACACCAGGGCTCTGATAATCCTGCACAAAAAAATAATAATTTTAATCTATATTAGGGCTGTGTGATATTCTGATATGATATTGCGATATATTTACATAAAGAGATCTGATATTTACACATATCGTTATATCGCGGTATTTGTGCAAATATTTTTACTTCATTTTTTTCGTAATGACTCGGCTGCACCTCGACTGACTACAAAGGGGTCACCTGATTATATAATAAGGGTGGGACAAAATATTGTTGCACTGAAATATTGCAATATTTTCATATGCCGATACCATATCTATATTTAAAAACGCATCATCGATCTATTTTACTAATGAAATATCGCAAGATTTCGTAACAGAAATATGAAATCTTGCGGTATTTTGTGAAATCTCATGAGATTTTGTAACAAAACAATGATATCTTGCGATATTTTTTCCCACCCCTATTATTTAAACTGTCTGGAAGACGATCCTCCCCAAGACTTTTACAAAGAAATCATAAAAATCATCTATCTTTAATTACTTCAATTTAACAAACATTTCTAACCAGTGTTTTGTCAGTTCCATCAGTGGAGCGATACCTTCACGCTAAACATGTTTCAATACTAAAAGACAGGTGTTTGATTTTAAATTAAACTTTCAGACAAATTAGGGTAAAAATACTGGTATATATCGTATATTGTCATCTAAAATAAATATATTGTGATATGATATTTGGTCCATATCGCCAAGCCCTAATCTATGTGAATATTCAGTCCAAGCTTTCGCACCCTGCAAATGACCAACTTACCACCGATCTACGTAGATATGTGGTCCACCACTGCTTTCCACTTTAGCATCATGACCCCTCTATGACCAGCTACAACCAACCAGTCATCATAACACATGAGAGAGCAGTGAGCAGTTCAGTCTGAGAATTTAGATCCTGCTCATCATCACACTCAGAGGCTTTCATGGTGTCCTCCTACCCTCCACCCATCCTTCGTGTCACTAACACTTTGATCTGCTCATGTGAGGTACTGACACTGAAGGAGTATTCTCAAAGATGCCATCCATGTGGAGCATGGAGATCTATCCCCCTTCATCCTCCCACCCATCTCTCTCCTGGTCCTCCACCCCCACTGTTGCGTGCCTCACCTAATGAGGCCCTGCCGCAGCATGTGGGTGTCTTCTAGCAAGTCTCAGCAGCCTTGAGCACCAATCTGGATGCTGTAACGCTGAGAGGCCTGCGATGCTTCGCTCTGTTGCCAGATGCAGAAACACATTAACACGTTCAGCCGAATGAATCAGCTCACCACCATCTGTGTTTAGCCAGAGATATCTGACCTCACTGGCCCTCATTTATCAAATGATTGTATGATGAAAATCTGTGTACAGTCGTCCTCAAATTTATTTCCCTCCAATTAAAGAAAAGGAAAAATTCACTAGAAATTCAAATAACAAGAAACTTAACAAAGTAAAAATTAATGAAAATTAACAAAATTACAATTTAGTGAATTAAAATATTGACTTTGAATTGTATTTGAAATTAATGATATAAAAAACAAATAAACAAACAAATCTGTCCCTGACAAATTAGAGCACCTTCTCATGAACAATGAGCCAAAATACCTGTTGACAGGTGCAGACGTATGATTGGACGTTACAGAAAACACATGATTGCAGTGATTGTCTCAAAGTGTTGCTCAACATTTTAGGTCAGCAGTTCCATCATCCTTGTTTACTAGTTTTATTTTTTTGTTTTCTGATTTATATATATACATATATATATATATATATATATATATATATATATATATATATATATGTTAAACCAAGTATCAAGTATTTTTCATGTATTACAACTTTTTCAATATCAGCTTTTTTCACTGACAGCTTTTCCCCTCCTTATCTAATAGGAGGGTATGATTCATTTTGAGGATGACTGTACATCCATACCTGTGTTGCGCCTGGGCCAGTGTCAAAGTCTGGGAGCTTTATGAAGCTGAAGCTCCTCCCAGACGCGAATTTGCGAAGACCTAGAAGGCCTCTCCCCAACTGGATATTTGATTTTGCCCAGAAACATCATCTCACGTTAAGCCAACCTAAACACTTCCCTGTCCTTTTTCCCTTAACTTAAGCCTCAGATCTAGCCAATCAGAGGCGAGAATGGTGCTACTTTCCCCTACTAACCTACGTTTTGCAAAGATGCCTCCCAGACTACGAGCACAGAGACTATAAAGACATGTACATACAATGGCCCTGATTTATCAAACCATCGTACAACAAAAATTTGTGCTGTACTGTATGTACGTCCGTTTCCACGCAAGGCTCTGCATTTATCAATTTGGACGTGAGCGTAGGATAGGATCAGATCTCACGACAGCTCTGAGTTCGTGTACCCAAGTTTGAGTCTGTGAGGATTTGCGGTATGGCAGAACATGAAAATAATTATTAAACAAACCTCAAACCCTCATTTAAGCACAATAAGCCACGTATCCGAAGCTAAGAATTAACCCATTTGTAAAAAAAGGAAAAATATGAAATTGATTCCATAAATGAAAGAAAGTAGCTGTAACTGAATTTCATTGCTTCATTTATCGAAACAAAGTGTTCAAATCATTTACATGTTAGAGTTATATATTAACGGAACAAATGGAATTAATGAAGGGGCAAACTCTGCTGGAAAAGACTGAAGACCGGAAGTAAAGTTAAATGATTGTAGTTCATTCTTCATCCATTAGGGGCTCCAAAGCAGAGCAAATCCCCATAGATTACCATGTTAAAAAAGGCCAACTTCACAGTAGAAATAAATAGGGATGCATGACATATTCAGCCCCCTATCGGTATCGGCCTTTATCAGCCTTAAAACTGAGTATTGGACATCGGCCACCCCACCGATATTTAACTGATCAGGCTACTGTTTCTAAAGTCTGAACAAACCCCAAAACCTCTTCTTCTTCTTCAAAAACTTCTTTTTACAGAGTTTAAAACTTCTAAAGTTTCTTTTAGGATGTTCTGTGTGAACAGTTTATACACAGTCTTTTGTGTAAATAACCAAAAAGTAGGGCGATACACTTAACTATCGCAATATTTTCATATAGATTTCATATTTACATTTGAATATGTGATATTGATCTATTTTACCTACAAAATCTCGCAAGATTTCATGAAAACCCCCCGAGATTTTGTGACAGAACGACAAACTCTCACAAGAGCTCTCATGTGCCGCAGACATACTGTAAGGAGGAAATTGGAATTCACCCTTAGTGTCTGCTGACCACAGGATAAAGGTGTAACATAGTTAATCAAGTCAAACAAGTATGGTTAATTCAGGTTTTACTGGTAAAAATATGGAAAATGTAGTGACAAATAATGTTCATGCACCCACTTTGTCCACTAAAAGCTACTTTAATAGACTTCAGTTCCCCGCCAACCTGATCAAGATAAACGGGACGTAGAAAATCGATGAATAGATTAAAGGTTGAATATGGAACACGGACAGAACAGCGACATCACGTGTGTCTAGGTTGTAGTTGCAATGGCAGAAAAACAACTTCAGCTGCTGGGATGCCAGAATCTGCCGATACGACAGTGTCCAACTGTCTGCAGCATGTTCAACAAGTAACACAGAGGAGTTTATAACTGACAGCTAACGTAAGCCATGTTAGCAAACAAGCTAGCTTACAGATCCAGGAGAAAAGTCACCATTTCCGTGTTTTACTCCGTGGAAAACGTTTATGTGGGTCCATTTAGTGAAGTCTTCACCTAAATTTACTCCAGGTTTTGCTCTTCTCAGGTCACTCCTCCTCAGAAACAGATAACAATATCTCCAGGGCTCTGAAGCAGCTGCTTCACTCGTCCTCTCTACGGTTTTTCCCTGTACAAGCCTGACTATGACCGAAATATTGTTTCCACACACAGATCGTATTTGGCAACCTGCAACGGCGGCGTGTATTGGCTTATAGACGTAAATAAAATGCCATTATCGAACCCGTAAAAATTTATTTTATAATTATTTTTAGGCTAAATATAATTTTTTCTGGAAAATGTTGTACTTTCATTCTGTACACCCCCAAATGACCTGTGGAGGTATTATTTTTGAAAAAATATAGCTTTTAATAAAAATGTTCCATATTCAACCTTTAACTTCCATTGGAGAAGCTGAAAAGAACAGTTGATTCAGACAGCAGTGTTATAGTAACGTCATTTTTATAATGTTAATGTTAATTTCTGATGCTTTAATGTGGTGGGTTCCAGTAGAGGAGGAGCGGGACGCTGGGCCGTGCTTGACAGGTCTAATTTATTCTAATGCAGGTTTGCAACCTGTCACTTACTTTACGTGGCTCTGTAATCCCTTAGAATAATCTTGTCACCATCTCCAGCTTGGAGAGACCTCTATTTACATGTCATTATAGCGAGATTGCCGCGGTCCCTCCATCCTCTCATCTACGGGACTCCATCTGGTGTGTTCACAATAACATGCATCATTCCCCTTTGTGCCTGAGGGGTTTATAGCAAATGAGCAAGGGACCACTTCAGTGCATCCTCTGTAAGGGGTGGGTGCGATAGCAGCCAATCACAGCTCAGGAAATCCAAACGCATGAGAAGGAATTTATTTTCCAATCACCGTGAAAGGAGGAGAGCACCTGCTGTAGCTCCCCCTTGATATTTGTAGAACCTTGTCCACATGTGTTTATGTTAATGGTGTGTCAGCAACGGCATTTTCCCGTGCCGGTGTGTTAAACTGCAGGCTGCTGTGGTGCAGGGAAATGCTCATAAATTGAACCGATTAAGACTCTTGAGAAAGTCTTATTGAGAGAAAAAAAAAACGAAAAAGAAAAGGACAACAAACAAAAATCTTGTAGGAAACTGTGTTCAGGTCCATTTATGTCTTTTACAAATTGTGAAAATGTTGCTCATTGGATGCAGACAGCCATGATGCATTTCAGGGTGAGGGGTTTCTTTGTGTGTTCAGGGGGCTGAATTATTGCAGGGATCATGTTGGTGGTTCAGACATAGAACCAAGGATAGTGCAGGAATTTGGCCCTTTGTTGTGAGGCTGATTAATGAATTTCCCCTGCAGACCACAGCTGGAGCTCCCGGTGTAATGATGCAGGGGGGGGGGGGGGGGGGGGGGTGTTGTGTGCTGGTTTGTTGGTGCTTGGGGAAATGGGCAGCGGGGCATTGAGGGGGGAGGTGCATTCATTTGGGAAGCTGTGTACACACAGTCTGATTGGCTTTATGCAAGAAATTAAGGTTTATATTCTTTATATTTTGTCTTCTGTAGTGTTGACCATCATGGTTACCCAATGTTGCATGACTCCCTTGCAGTTGCATAAAGAAACACTGATGTAATCCATTATTACAGTGTTTCCCAAATGGGGTTATATGTTGTAATATTAGACAAAGATAGAACAAGTAAACAGAAAATACAGTTTTTAAAAGATTTTTATTAGTGAGGAGAAAACTGGTAATGAGTCTTCTACAGCGCTGTGGAGGAATTTTGTTCCACTCATCTTTGCAGAATTGTTGTAATTCAGCCACATTGGAGGCTTTTCCAGCATGAACCGCCTTTTTAAGGTCATGCCACAGCATCTCAATGGGATTCAGGTGGGGACTTTGACTAGGCCACTCCAAAGTCTTCATTTTGTTGTTCTTAAGCCATTCAGAGGTGGACTTGCTGGTGTGTTCTGGATCATTGTTCTGCTGCAGAACCCAAGTGCGCTTCAGCTTGAGGTCACCAACAGATGGCCGGACATTCTCCTTCAGGATTTTTTGGTAGACAGCAGAATTCATGGTTCCATTTACCACAGCAAGTCTTCCAGGTCCTGAAGCAGCAAAAAAGCCCCAGACCATCACACTACCACCACCATATTTTACTGTTGGTATGATGTTCCTTTTCTGAAATGCCGTTATTGCAGTTGACAGTCCTGTCACTATACCTCCGAGTGATCATGCATCCTGGCTACCTGGCCAAGGGGATGTCCCTTTGGCTGACTGGTTAGCATGCATGACTTCCTTAAAAGAAAATCACCTGATTGTACAGTTTGCATGAATATTTTGAATGCAAGGGCAATATTAGATAGAAGTAAAACTTGAGAAAAGAAGTACTGGAAAGAAATGCTTTTAAAGCAATAATAAATTTTGAATTGTAAAAGTTCAGGTCAAGATTATTTAAAGTGATTCAGTGGAAAATGTTCAATTATAAAATGTAATAGTAGTATAAATTTACCAAAACATAATGTGCAATAAGCTGCATTAAAGGGACTCGAGGCAGGATTTAGAAATGACACTCACGAGTGCCGCGACTGGCGCTGTGAGTCCCTGCAACCACCATCCAAGTCGGCACGGGAGCGCTCACAAACTGAAGCTATAACATTGTTTACTACGCTGATAAAGTCTTTTTCTTCGTAGTTTGACTTTTTAGTGTCTTTCAGTCGATCTGGATTGTTTGCTGACAGCAGAAGAATCCATAACTGTCCCTTACATGTTTGAATTCACCGCGACCATCTCCTTCCTGTATCAAAACTGTTGGGGATGCATATGCAACGTCACATCCGCAGCACTGCATGGGAAATTCGACCACCGAATCGCAACGCATTATGCAGCACACAGCCTGTTACTGGCAACAGAGAGAGACGTGGGTGGGCTCCTATTTGTTTTTTAACGCTTCATCACCCATTAGCATTGACTGGACAAAACTGGACAGGCATGTTTATTCTTTCACAATTCCTGCCTCTAGTCCGTTTAAAGAACTGAAAGATACCAAAGCATCATCACGAACAGTAGCAGCATCATCATGACATCTGATAGGCTACCACCATCATGTGATACGGAAGCTAGAATCTTTTTTTTATAATAATGGATTAGATTTATATCGCACTTTTTTTCCCATCCAGGAACTCAAAGTGCTTGCAGTAGGTCCATTTTTCATTCACTCCTCACTCATACTTGGTGATGGTAAGCTATGTATGTAGGGCTGCCATTTCGCGCCTACAGCCCCTCTGACCACCACCGGAACATTCACACACATTCATACAAGGCAAGGGGGGTTAGGTGTCTTGCCCAAGGACACAACGACATATGGCTGGGGGATCGGGATTCGAACTGCCGTTCCTCCGATCATTGGCCGACCTGCTCTACCACCTGAGCCACTGTCACCCCTTATAAACCCAGAAGCTAGAATCTGATAGGCTACCGCCATTATGTGACACAAGAGCTAGAATCTGTTAAGCTACCGCCATCATGTGACACACAAGCTAGAATCTGACTGCTTTCATTTCATTTCATTGCCTTAAACTCTCAGAAGTGGAAACAAATTGCATGTTTTGTATCCGTACAGTGGAATCGCAATACTTAAATAGATTCGATTCCGATATTTTGTCTAGCTGGTATCAAAGTATTGACTCCAGGGATATGCCCATCCCTAAACTCAACCAGGGCTCAAATGGAAGCTGATGAATTAAGGAAGTTTCCTATGTGATATGCATAGACATTCTCCATAAAGTGTTGAAAAATGGACATTTTTATGAGAATTTGTCAGGCGTACATGACCCTTTTTTTCTCTTTTTAGGGATGTTGGTTGTGATAACTTAAAACAGCAAGACTCAGAATCTTTTTCCTGCCTCCCCCTATATGTCAAGATTTGCCAAATTTCATAGTTGTATGACTGTTTATGCCACTGTAGTACCTAAAAATTTGGATGTACATCATTTTAAAATGTCCCCAAAAAGGCCCTTCTAGCTGTCCGGCAGCTACTAGACTGGATTGTCCACCCAGGTTTTGATCCTTGAAGGTGCTGGAGATCATTTCTGGTGTTAAACCTTTTATAAGGCTTTGTGTCCGCTGGGGTTTTGCTCACTGGCATTCAGTCTTTGAACATGTTTTCTTATTTATCATTTTTTGTAGGTGCAGGTGTATGCTTTGAGTCTTTTTCTCAACAGTTTGTCTTGTTTTTTTATATGCTGTGATAGTTTTGTTTCTTACTTGTTTTGTCATATGTCGTATGAACCATATGTGTTTTCTAGCAGATGCATTTTGGTGCCTTTTTCCATCGTGGCCAGGAGACAACAGATGAATAATAGCCTTCTGGGTTTTTTAACCATGTCTGAATGTGTTTTTATGAAATTGCATAGTCCCCTTTTCAAATGAACAAACAAAAAAAGCATGTTGTTAATGGGTCTGAAAAATATCCAGGTGAACTCACGTTGAACTCTGAGGTGTTGCTACGTTGTCCTGCTTCACAGCCTTTCTTTCTGCTTCTAGCAGAAATAAATCCTGGCATGGATGAGAGACTGATGTTCAGCTAACCCTGAATTGATCAAATAAATTATTCACACAAGGCAGGTGCAAGTATGCAGTAAAGGTAAAGAAATGTATGTCACTCCACAAAGGAGCTGTGGATGCTTGTAATCATGGATGCATGCAGGATTCAGGCCCCCACAAACATTGCTGCGTAGTTTTTCTGCAGTTGTGAGGTTTCCATGTTTTCTTCTCTCCTCCATCCTTTGTGTTCAGATTTCTCTTTCTATCAGTCAGGGATGGAGTTTGTGGGGTGTGGGGGGGGGCGCCCAAAGGCTTGGAAATGGTGCAAGCCAGCAGAGAGAGAGAGAGGGGGGATGGACAAGGATGAGGCAGGGTATATAGCCAGGGGGGGAGTAGACCCATGGGACAGGAATGCAATGTGCTGTAAACCATAATGGCTCCATAACGGGCAGATTTCTCATTTCCACGAAGCTCAGGTCATATCTCATCTACCACTGTGACAATCCCACTGAGACCCGGACCAGCCAGGACGGCGCACTCAGCATCGGAGGAGGGGGAGCCGAGCCTGGCGAGGGGGGGATTTGGAGAAATGTGGTGACATTTATCCACATGGTAAACAGAGAAAGTTTCCACCTTCTCTCAGTCACCGCAGATGAACGAAATAAGAGGATTTAGGGTTTGTTGATATTTTTGTATTTGTCTCATCATGCCCCAGAATATAGGTCAGGAGCTTTGTGCATAAAATGTGGTGAGTGGCCGCTGACGCCTCTGAGGTCATGCTATATTAATGAAGAGAGGGTAACCGGACACACCCAGCATCAACGTCTGCATTTCCTTCACCCTTCTGGGTGTTCTTCAACCACACGGGTCCGCCCGTCCTCTTCTTTATGTCTGCATTATGAACGTTGGAAGACCTCACGTAACAGCTCTCAGATCAAAGCACTTTGTAAAAGGTGATTGGTCCTGACCAAGCTTTGATGTTGGGGTTGTTCCTTCATTGGGTGAGCCGATTAAACTTGATGTAAAGTGGTGAAATATTCAGTGTCGGAGCAGAGTCGGGATGTATGTTGCTCTCTGTGTGAGATACTTTTTGTAAAACTAATTCATTCATGAATAAATTAACAGAGAAATAGTGTAATCATATATGATGTGATTCCTGAATGCTTTCAGATGAGCTCCAGATTGTTTCACTGTGTTGATCATTTGGGAATTTTGTAGAGAAAAAGAAAGAAATAATGGTGGTGATATTGCTCAGGTCTACGCCATGTTATACAGTACGTGTGTTATAGATACTTTTCTCTCATGACCTTTTCCTATGAGGTAAAAAAAAAGAGAAAGAGAAAGGTCAGCAGGTAGCTGTTTTCAGGAATGCATTTCCTTCAGTGCATACGCACCATCTGACGAGCTCATTGCCATGTAGTTTTTATAGGGATGAAAAAGGGGTCTGTACACATACATTCATGTATATTAAAGGGACTAGAGGCAGGAATGTAAAAGAAACCAAACATGCATGTCCATTTTTTTTCATACTAATGGATGATGAAGCGCTAAATACCAAAAATAACATTTCCACCCACGTTTCTCTCCGTTGTCTTGAACAGGCTGTGTGCTGCAAAATGCGCTGCAATTCGGTGTCCGAATTTCCCGCGCTGCCCTGCGGATGTGAGGTCAAATGACGCTACATCCGCAGTTTTGATGCAGGAAAAAGACGGTTGCTGTAAATTCAAACACTGTAAGCGATAGTTATGGATTCTTCTGTCGTCAGCAAACGATCCAGATCAACTGAAAGACACTAAAGTGTAACTACGAAGAAAAAGGTTAGTAAACAACATTATAGCTTCAGTTTGTGCTCTCGTGACAGCTTGGCTCGTGGCTGCAGTTACCTGAAGCGCCAGTCGCAAGTTTTGTCTCTTAATCTTGCCTCAAGTCCCTTTAAGGGAGCAACAATACATGTATTCGTATAGAGCCATGTAATGCAGGTGTGTACCGAACCGTAGCACAATGTATCAAATATTGAACAATACAGACTTTTTAATTTACAGGACTGTCTCAGAAAATTAAAATTCATGATATTCTAATATTTTGAGATAGGATATTTGAGTTTTCTTAAGCTGTATACCATAATCAGCAATATTAAAACAATAAACGGCTTGCAATATTTCAGTTGATTTGCAATGAATCCAGAATGTATGACATTTCCATGTGACAGTCCTGTATCCTATCGCAAAATATAGAATATCATAAATTCTAATTTTCTGAGACAGTCCTGTATTTTATCAACTTGTCCTCTGACAATGAGCTTTGTGTTGAAAACTCAGTAGATTTACATTCATCTACTACTCGCTTGACTAGAAAAATATCGAACCGTGGCCCAAAAGTATCGAACCGAACCGCATATTTTTTGTGTCGTTGCACCCCTAAATATATATATATATATATATATATATATATATATGTATATATATATATATAGTGGTGCTATAATGGGGGGGGGGGGGTCTGAACTGAATTTTGAATTTGTATAATCAAAAACAGAGTATATGCAGGAATTCTGAGGTAAAATTCAACACCTTAGACTTTTTAAACACCACATCTTTAATTTACTTAACAACAGAACAGAAGATAAGCTGGGAAGAAACTAAATATTTTTTAAACTAAAGGCAAGGTTTATAGAAATGTACCTTAGGTCATGACCAGTAACACTCTTGTGCTACCAGCTACTAATGAGAACAACTTGGTGAAAACAAAAGTACCACTTAAGACTCACTGCATGTGTCTCACTTCCTTTGCCTTTGTGTTCCACCAGCTTTTTAGTTTGGACATACATGCAAGATGCTGTCATACATGTGGGACGCTGTCATATACAGGTACTACCCAAAAATTTTAATATCAGGAAAAAAAGTTCTTGTATTTCTGCAATTTAACTTAAAAGTTGCAGTTTACATATTGTATAGATAAATAATATGCAAATCAATATATTTCAAGCTTTTGTTTGTTTGGATGTTGCTGATTAGAAGCTGCAGCTTAAAGGTGCCATGACATCAAATTTCACTTTTCTGGGGTTTTGGGTGTATAATATGATCTGTTGTGCACTGATGAGGCCATGTGAATGTCCAGAGTGAGAATCAAAGTTCCTGTTTATGGTCTGTCAGCTTTGTCTCTCTGTTCAGAAACAGTTGAATCAGACAGCAGGTTTTCTCGCTATCATTCTACGTAGTTCTATCATTCTACGTAATTTAATTGCTCCAATAAGAGCACACTATCAAGTAAACAGCGCCCCCCCCCCCCCCCTCTCTCTCTCTAACGGTCTATGCACCGTCCGCTCCCCCCCTCCCCTCCCTGTCTGATTCAGCTTCGTGTATGGAGCTAGTAGTAACTTCTGTGCAGTCAGGTCTGGATTTTCAAACAAATGGATTTAAAAGAAAACTTCTGCAGCAACACTGAGGGAGGGGGCCACAACCTTGTCATTCCCTGTAAGTTTATTTATTTTCTAAATGCTGTCTTGTCTGATAAACGTAGCTCACACTGTCTGAAGTGCCCATGTTGCTAGCAGTTAGCCTTTAGCAAACTCCGACCGCAGCTTGACCTAGATTCTCCAAATAAGGTCATAGCCAAATAAGGTGTAGCCAATCAAAATGAAGTCAACGTGGTCTCCGGGTAAAGCTCCATATCATCACCGGACCCAACTGTATTACTGAGGAAGTGAGGTCTGGCGTTTCAAAACAATACTCCGTTGTAAAAAATGACGTTTTTTTCTTTGCAGTATTTACATATACAGTAATGCCAACAACATAAACTAGTTTTTAACTGCTATGTCATCACTCCTTTAAGAAAACCTCAAATTTAAAAACCCCAAAATTAGAATACAGTAAAAAGCGCCAGTATTGTAGGTTCAGACTGTCACAGTCTAATCAGGTAAGTTATCCAAAACACCTTTATACGTGCCCCGAGCCTTTAAAAAGTCCCTGTCTTGGTTTAGAAGAATTCACAATCATGGGCAAGACTGCTGATCTGACAGTAGTGCAGAAAACCAACACTGACTCCCTGCACAAGGTGGGAAAGACACAAAAGTGATAGAAAAGAAGCTGGATGTTCTCAGAGTGCTGTCTCAAAGCACATTAATGGACACTTAAAGGTCCCATATTATGCAAAATGCACTTTTTCAAGTTTTTAACACATAATTATAACTTGCTGGAGTCTATGGAGACCCCCTGAAGTGTGTGCAGATGCGTACTCTCTGTATTTCTCCCTCCCTGCATTTCTGTGAAAGAGTCCTCCAGCAAGCTGTTTCTAAAACGGTCTCTTTGTGACGTACGAAGAAGACCTGGCCCGCCTACTAGGCCCTCCCACTGTCACTGGTACAGCCCTCTTGCTCTCAACACCCCCCCCCCCCCCCCCCCCCCCCGCGCGCGCGGCCCCCCACCCCCTCCGAGCTACAACCGTCCTTGCTCCGCATTGAGCAACTGAGAATGCGGTGGGGGAGAGGACAGCATGCTAGCTGCTCTGTTTCATGCTGCAAGAAACAAGTCTTTTTGCAGTATCAGCTGAATAAGTGTGGACTCGATGGATATATCTTTTATTTTTCCTGGAAATCCTCCTGAAACGGTCTGAAAAGAGTTCATGTATGTGCTGAGTGAGCATTTTACACCGGAGTCTGTCAGCAGCCTGTTTCAGCTCCAGTCCGGCTTTGCCACTAAACTGTGGCTGAAACTTGGAGTCATACCAACTCTCTGTGAGCCGCCCTTCAACATCGGAGGAGGTAAGTTGTCAGGTTTAACCGTGTTTTTAAATCATTTTAGCGACATGTCGGCAAAACACAGCCAGCGTTAGCTTTTAGCCGAGTTACATCAGCTGTTAGCCATGTAGCTGTGTGAGAAGCAAACTTTCTCTCATTATACCACGAACGCGTTGTACGGAGAGGCCACAGCAGCAGCACCTTTCTCTTTCTTTTTTTACATGAATACTGTTACTGTGGGGCATTTAGTGAAAAGGCTTTTAAAGTTTACATGCTGTTTGCAACTGTGAACGGAGGAGGAGCGGTGGGGGTTGAGGGGGGGGGGTGTACGGCAGAATGTAAACGAGCTAATGTTCCCGGCTCGTTTGCACACGTTGTTGCAGCTTGTAATGCAAAGATAGCGGAGATCACACAACAACAGCTGCCGCAAATCAGCGCTCATTAACGGGACAGAGACGCAGGCTCAGAGTGCACACACATGCAGCCTGCTTGTTCTGGACCCCCACCGATAACGGCACGGACACGGTGTGCAAGACTGCCAGCTAAAGCTATTTATGTACTTTACTGACTTAGACAATATACTGTAATATGGCACTGTTGCATGACTTTTAGTTTTGTGTTCATGTAACTTTAGTTTATTCAAACGATATACATCATAAGATGTGTACATTAGTCTTTTTTCTTTCTAATAATAGTATTTATAAAGTAGAAGGTTCATTTCTGATCACTTTGATTTCTTCCTCAGGTGAGCACACCACTACTGAGTGCAGGAAAAAGAGATGCTGCCTCCCAGACTGATCTGACATTACAGCCACGCTTCAGAAGTGCAGGTTTGTAGCTGTGTGGAATTATTTTTATTTACTGGTAATGAAACTTTACTCTTTACTTTCACTGTAACTCGTACTGTTTTTACTGAGGTGTTTTGATATATCATGCGTAGATTAACTAGTGAAATATAATTAACAGCTGTCCAGGCCTCTGTGTCCTGCAAACATGGTTGGACAGCCACACTTCCTCGTGTAACCACTAACCCACTTTTTAACTTCAACTCCAATAGAGACCAGCAAAAAGACCTTGTGAGGAAATGGAGGAGGGAGAGGATCCATTTGAGGGCACATCTTCAATGGCAGAGTCACGAGAGGAGGATGTCACCTATGATCCTGCAAACTCTGCCTCAGTGTCACTTTCAACAGACATGTAAGTTGCTGTAGTGTCCCTACATTCATGCCGTACATGATGAGACTTCATTAGAAAAACAAGCAGTGAATATTCTGGCAGCTACAGTCCTTAATTTTTTTCCTCCTTTTTTTTTTCTTCCTTTCTTTATGTTGTATCAAACATCCCACACAAGACAAAGATGTATATTACGTGTGGGGAGGGATGTAACGATACAAAAATTTCATATCACGGTTATTGTGACCAAAATGATGACAGTTATGAAATACGCCACCAGCATCTTCAGAAATATCCAAAATGGATCTAGACGTCTGCTTTGTCCTTTTATAAGGGGGGAGAAATCTCCAGAACTGTCCACATGGGTGCATTTGTTGCTTTCCACCATGTTTTCGTATATTAAATAATGCAAACTGGGACTGCTGCTGCTTTTCCAGACAATAAGAAACATAACAGTTTTTCAAAGTGCAGTAATCAGTCACGGGTTTAACGATAACTGAAATTTGAAACGGTATTACTAATCGTTGGGAATTTTATGGGAACACTGAACTTTCTGCAGTGGTGAACATCAGTGAAGCATCTTTCTTCAAACTTGAAAAGGTTGGAGGAAAACAAAATGTTTATCCTCACAGAAGAACATGGAGGAAAACAAAATGTTTATCCTCACAGAAGAACATGGAGGAAAACAAAATGTTTATCCTCACAGAAGAACATGGAGGAAAACAAAATGTTTATCCTCACAGAAAAACATGGAGGAAAACAAAATGTTTATCCTCACAGAAGAACATGGAGGAAAACAAAATGTTTATCCTCACAGAAGAACATGGAGGAAAACAAAATGTTTATCCTCACAGAAAAACAGGGCAAATGGCAGTAAATATAGCAGATTTTATTTACCATCATTTTTTTTTCTTTCCAGATCTTCAGAGCTATGCAGCTGCAGGTGTTCAGTATGACGCCTTTCATCAACATGCCCGTACGTTCACTGAGCCGGCGATTGTCCACCAGTGGACGTCTTCACAGAATGACATCCTACAACGTCTCAGCATGGAGGGAAAGACCACTGTTGGTGGTGACACGAGGGCTGACTCTGCAGGTATTTTTATGATCCCCCATGTTCTGCTGCAGTTGCTAAAGAATGGAAAAAACTGGACGCAATTGTTTTTGTTTTTCTGATGAAAGAACAGTCTCTGCTTTCTTGTGATAGTTCTGGTGTTTACTTCGGCATAGCACACAGTATCTGTGGCTCTCCAAAAATCAGTGAAAATACTTAGAAATCTTGGCAACATGGAGCTCTCTGCTCTGAAAACGTCTGACAGTTAATGAGTTAAGTGCAGCAAATTTATTTGTATTCATCTATTCGTTTTTTGCCTTAAATTTTGGGGCAAATGAAATAAATCCTGGGCCACTATTTCTGTGGTCACTGAATAGGTCTGTATTTGACACAGGCATTGACATTAGACAGGCTTCTTGATTATTTTTACACAGATTCTTTCACAATTCGAGATGGAAAACACTGAGTGATTATTTGGACTGGATAACACTTTATGTTCTGGTTATTATACTGCAGTGTGAAATGAAGTGTTGCATTTGATGGTCATAAAATTGTTTTGAGAGCCGTCATCTGCACTCAAACCAAATTACAAAACTAATAACTAGTTTTTTTTTTTTTTTTTTTTGTTTTTTTTAAAGTATTCAGTTAATTGAAGTATTCCAGTAACTGAGAGTAATTTGGTGACATGTTTTCTCCTCTTATTTAGGAACATCCTCATTGTTCAAATTGGAGAAAGTCATGTTGAACAAGTGAATCCTGAAAGCTGGAAAAAATGAGTCCCCCCCCCACCAGACCTCACCTGTGGAGGTGTTCCAGTGTCATCCTTCGTTTTGCACTAAAGAATGTGGTTTTTCCTTGGAATGCTGTGCAGGTAAAGATAATGGAGCAAGCTCTGATAAATCTTAGCATGTGCACATTGTCAGTATAACATTTTCTTTATCTCTAGACTCTACCTGGGGGGTCTGTACTACTGTACTACTACAAGCCAAAAATCCTGCAGGAGAACCAGTCTTCAGAGGGCAAGAAGAGAGGGTGTGTGGATAAACCAGTGAAGACTGAGCCACTTTTTGTAAGTTTGAAATGCTTTATTTTGTTTCCAAATACAGAAATGCAAAGTTTTAGTTATTTACATCATTTACAAAACAGAAATCATTTACAGAATCTAAAGAAAACGCTGTAAAGTGAAATCAAGAGAACTTTCAAAATGTTTGTGTCCCATGTGCACACAAACAAAATGTAACCCCCCCCCCCCTCTTTGTACCTTTTGAAAAATCTTTGTGGACCCAGTGTCTTACACGGCGATGAAGATTCCCATCCTGAGAGACCTGCGAGCAGAGTGTGCGACCAGATGGGGGGTCATCGCAAGCTATGCGTCTCGCTTCAATCGAGGGGGGGAAGCTTGAATCCTTCATGCCGGCCCTCTGGAACCGGAAATTCACCACACATGCTGGAACAACTACCAGTGCTCTCTGTCCAAGGAAGCCCCGACACCATCGGACAAAGCTTCGGTATCACATGTACCTGAATCACCTGGGGAGCAAAAACAAGTGTCATAAAACATTTCTTATTTTACATTTTTACATGCAGGTGTTGAAGCCCAAAGGCAACTTTTAGCAAACACTTTTGAACTGTAATCTCCTGAAATATTTATATATTCATAGTTTTCTGATTTATTTATTTATTTTACCATGTGAATGTTTTCTACTTTTATATAACTGTTTATCTTTTTCGTACTCCTTTATGTTGAGGAAAAAGAACACTGATGCTGCTTTTGTCTTTTACAAATAAATGTATTATTCAATAAATTTGTTTTATTTCAAAGATCATATGTGAATGCAAACAAAGCTATAATGTCTGAACAAGATGGTTTATAAGTTTAGCTATAACTATACTAGTTTGTGGTATGACTGTTATGCCCACTGAAATATGACTTGATGGCATGAAGTCACAAATTCATTTTTAATTGGGGGACATTTAGAGATTGTTCAGATAAACCTGCCAACTTACTTCTCTATGGGCTACATGCTCAACTCCACTACTTCCTGAAATTATTAGTGCTCCTCTGTTTCATGTCTTTCATTACTGGACAAACTGATTAATCCAAGTTTGCCTGATCTCAGCTACCATGACGACGATGGTCAGACACCTGGATTAATCAGTTTGTCCAATAATGAAAGACGGGAAAAGTTGCAGTAAATTCAGGAAGTAGTGATGTGCATAAAGCCCGTTCTTTGATCTGTAAACGGCCATGATCTGCTCTGTAATGTAGCATTCCTGATGTAAAGAGCAGGGATTCAGCTAACAGGCTCTAAAAGGTGGTCCAACATACGGGTCATATGGTCCTCTACCTGCTGCATCTGTCTCAGAACCTATAGGGTAACATTTATAAGGTAAGTGTTGATGTGGAGAACAAAATCATGCAAGTCAAATTGTGGCCAAAACTTTATTAGCTGTGGTATTTCCTGACAGACATTCTCCTGCTCTTTAGGCATCGTTGCACAATTTCCACATGAGCAGCACCTATAATGCACACCATAAAATATGAAATATTAAACAGGATTATTCCTGGATTATATTAGGTTACTTATTAACATTTAAAAAGAAACCATCTTGAATTAGCAACTGTAGTTGAGACTGAAGAATGTTGAGGAAATAGTGTTTGCAGTGATCATAAAACAGATGCAAGCTGCAATAATTACTGTAAAATAACTATTACAGGATGTACGGACAATTTGTAGTTTGCTTTTCTTCCAAAAACATCAAACAGCAGAATGGCCTGAATTCTGATAAATGAGTAGCAGTGGATGATTACAGCTAGATAATTATTGATTAAAAACATAGTGATGGTGAACTGTAGTGTCATAACTCAGACTGTGGGTAATGCAGTGTGACGAAGGTTCGTAGCTCAATCAGAATTGTGTTTTATTCTCCAGCATTAGATTTGCTGTTTCTCTGAGAAACACTTGGCGTTTTCAGGTTTTGTACTTTTCAGTGGGCATAACAAAGAGCCGAATATATACACAATTTTTACTTTTTATTCTTTTTTTTTAACGAAAAAACGAGGCAATATCGCGTTGTACTGGCGTTTTAAACTCTTACCCATTCAATAGACAACAAAAGAACACTATTCTCCGTCGGGGGAAAAACGTTTAAAAACATCAAACCTTACCGTTCAGAAACTGCATTTTCACTTCTTCCTCTTCCTCTTCTTGCTGCTCCTCTCCTTCAGCTTCAGATTCGGGATCAAATATATCCGTTTGGAGTCTTTGTTTTGGGCAATCGGACTATTTCTAGCAGCCATTATAACAGACGCTGGTTGTCATGGTTGCAGGCTGGTGGGGGCGCGGCCTTCGAGCGGGGCGGGGGCGTGGAAAGCAGCAGCTCATTACATATTAAGTAGGGCACCAAAACAGCTTGGCCAGCAGAGGGCTGAATAAGGGGGTTTCTGGTGCATGCTGTCTGCCTAATCTGAGAGGGATTTTCCTGCACAAATGGCAAATACATGTTCTGGAGGCCTTATTGTTAATATATTTACTTTCAAATTGCACCATAATATTGGACCTTTAAGTGAAAGGAAGAAGTGTGGAAGAAAATGGTGTTCAAGCCGGAGGGCTGACAGCAGCCTGGAGAGGATGGTCAGTGTTAAGTTTCCCAGTCTGTGAGGACCTGGGGTCCATGTCAGTTGCTGGTGTTGGTCTTCTGTGCTTCATTAAATGAGGTTAATTTATTAACATAGGTTCAGGAGCAGGACCACGCCTCAACCACACCTGCCTCCAATCTCACTAATCACCAAGCAGCCTTAGATACTCGCTCACCTCATCAACTCAGTTTCTCGTTCTCTCGACGACCTACCGACGTTCTAGCCGTTGCTGCGTTCGCTGCTTCTCAGTCATCTTCCTCGCCTGCCGGTGGCCCTTGTTCCCTCATTGCTGATCGTCCATTGCAGCCATTGTGGGCGGCTGCTCGGGATGGTGAAATCGAAGCCTCATGAGACATTGAGACAAAGTGACATGACTGCCTTGTGATAGACACCATGTCTCGAGACATTTGAGACTGTCAACCAGCGCTCCATCTGCTGGTCGTGGATGTGTACTGCACCCAACGGGAAGCGTTAACTGGGATGGATGACTTCAGGCTTGTCATCAGTCTCCGTGTCATTTTGTATACGATGTGTAATAAAACATGTCCTCAACTTTGTTCACTGTGCCCTCTGTTAATATCTGGGAATATTACTCAGGAATGACATATTTGTCATTTCATTCCATAGAAATAATAAAAGGAGGGCTATTTGGTCACTTTGATTTAGACATCACAGGATCATTAAGTAGCCTATTCAAAGTAGTATACATGCAATGACGGGAGCACTTGCAGCTTCATCTGTATTTGTAGACAGGAATAATGTGTTTATAGTTGCCCCTCTCCAAGAGGAAGATTTATAATAAAGGGAAAGGGTGCGTATGCAACTGAGATAGTGATGTAGGCTAACTGTAACATTTGTATTAAGATAAAATGTAGGTCAAATGCTTGTGCAACTTTGTAGAGTTTTATAGATTTTTATTTAAAAGTAGTATTTTCTCCACGATGCTGGGTTTTAGTCTGCTTCTCTTCTGAGACACTACCTCTCCAGCTTTGGAGAAGACCCGCTCACATGGCACAGATGTGGCTGGCATGTGTAAATATTCTTTCGCCAACCTGAACAGGTTGGGGTACACGTGCTCGTTTTGGGGGCAGTGGTTGTTCCTCCATAGCCCTCCCTTTCTCACACACACCACGCTCACTCTCCCACACACTATTCCTCTTTCAAACTATCAAGCACTCAACTTTTGTCAGTGTTAAATTAGCCTATCTATATCTATCAATCTATGTATCAATATCTATATATTTATCAATATATCTATCAATATTTACCAATATATAACTATATTTATCAATATCCACCTGTATCTATCAATATCTAATTATATCTATCATTATCTAACTATATAACTAAGGGTCTATATATATGTCTATCTAGCCTATGTATCTGTATGGTTGTGTGTCTAAGTGTGTGTTGTGTATGTGTTTGTGTGAGTGGAAATTGACACCTATGTGTGTGTCACTAAATGAAATAATTATGTCAACTAAGTGTAATCTAAGCTAAACTAATGCGGGTGTAAACTTTCCCTCAGTCTGTCGAAATGTCGAATGATCGCAAACAAAAACTCCTCCTTCAAAAACCCACAAGTGTAAGTGATTGGAACTCATTTTAAAGCATTGGATTGATTGATCCCGCCCCTTCAAGATTCCCGCTCGACACGCGTGGATGACGTAACGAGGCCTCGGTCGCTCGCATTCTCCCCTACGCATCCCTCAGCCACACGCCCGACTGGGCTGCCACGAGTACCAGCTCCACCGTTCTCCCCTGCCATCTCCGGGGCACCCTCCCACAATTAGCCTCCGCCTGGCCCGTCTGGCTCACGCCAATGTGTCGATCCGCTTCTGCTCAGTCTGCTAATTTCTTCCTTTCTTTCCTCCCTTCCGTCTCTGGCCGTCCCGGCACCGTCGACGGCCACTGTTGCTTCTTCTCAGCTTCTGGTTTCTCATGTTTTCTTGGCTGCCGGCTCCGCCGCCTCCTCTTCCTTTCCTCGTTGCGTTCTGGTGCGGCCACTCTTCGGGGGCCCCAGCCCTTTCCGCCTTTTCTGGCTTTTCTGCCCTCTCCTCCTTTCGTTCTGGCTCATTTCTTCCTCATTCCCTCTCTGCCTCTCCCTGCTTCTGTCCCTTTTTTTGTGCAAATTGCTTCTGGCTGTCCTGGGTCTCACAGCTGGCTACCGCCATGCCACCCATCCAGCCGCCCGTCTCTGCCCTGCATCCCAGTGGCTCCTGTCTCCTGGTTTTGGCGGGTCACTATGTTGACTTGGTGCTGTTATTGTACCCTTCTTTCGCTTTTGCTCAGCTGTCGGGGTCTCGCATGCCGCTCCCGGCACTGTCGCCTGACTTCCTGGCCCGGCATCTTACTTTTCTTTTTGGGGATCACCCTCAACTCCTTTTCCTTTCAGACCTCCTTGCCTCTGGAAAAGGTCAAGCGCATCTCCAGTCTCCTCTCCAACTACCTGCTGGTGGATGAATGCACACAACGTCAGCCCTCATGGGTCATCTCGCTTATGACATGCGCATTGGCTCCGACTTCAAACTTCTCGATTCAGCTTCGGTCTTGTGCTCTTTACCTGCAGTACCCCATCATTATAGCCGCCATTCTCTGGGGTCATAAATGATCCCGTAGGTCAATCCTAATTCATTCTGACGATTCCACTGCAGTCAATGTCACCTACAAGGCCATTCCCGTTCCCTTATGATCATACAGCCCATTCGCATACTCGTCTTGATCACAGCACCAGTTCCTCCTCAGAGCTGCCTACATTCCGAGCCTCTTAACAAGTATTCGCTCCGAATCAGACCAACACCAGACTCCAGTCCCTCCATTCACCAACCATCTTCAGTAAGATCACAATTCACTGTCTGTTGGCTCAAGTGAAGCCATCCTTGACAGTCTCGCTCCATGCATACTCTCAGCCTACCTCACCGGCTGGAACAGTTTCAAAACGTATCATTCTGTCTATTAACTCGCTTCCCTCAGTTTGACATTACCACACTTTACAGTTACATCGCCTGTATTTTCTCTTTCCAAAGAATTCTCTGTTCCACTATCCACACTTACCTTTCCGGTATATTCTCCTGTCGGCTCTTGCTTGGCTCTTCGTGTCCATCTTTCACTCATTGTCATGTCACCAGGCTCTTAAACTGATTTCGAAAATGAGAGTCCGCTCCGACAACGATACGCCTTCCTCTCACGTTGGACTTTCTCCACCTCTGCATAAACACGTTAAGACCAGGAAACTGTTCTACCATTGATCAGACCTTGGAAGCAGTAATTTTGGCATCCTATGATCCTCTGAATTTTGCACCTACAACGTCCATTTTCAACTCTTCTTTTCACCCCTGCCTCTCAGACATCTGCTGCTCACCTGACTGTCTCATATTCACGCTTAAAAGAAAAACAGATCAACTCGGAATCTCTTCCCCATTTATCTGTTTGAATTGTATTCACACCTCAGCCCTTAAGAACCAGTTCCAGACTACTTCCAACTTGGACTGCAATCAACTGCTTCACCTCTGGATCCGCTCTTCACTGAGAAAAGGAAATTGGCTACTAGATTCTGGTTCAGCAACCATTTTTGTCAAGTCCGTCTGTCTGGCTTAGAATCAGAACACTATTCCATCCATTCATTCCGCATCGGCGCAGCTGCCACCGCCTCTACATTCGATGTATCAGACCAAAAATATTCAGTTGCTCAGACGCTGGTCTTAGCAAGCCTATCATTCAAACATTTGCAATAACCTTTCAGATATACGTAGAGCTCATTCACTTCTTGGCTCTGGCCATTCATTTTGGGGGTTCCCTAAGCCGGACTCACTACCGAAAGACTACACCCCCACACTAGGTCTTCCTCCGGCTCATCATCATATCTCATTCATTCTTTCTTTCTTTCAATCAATCAATCCTTCATCATTATCATCGTCGTCATCACTCCTTTTGTTGTGGCGTGGTCCTTGCTAGTGAAATGAGGTTAATTCATTAACATAGGTTCAGGAGCAGGACCACGCCTCAACCACACCTGCCTCCAATCTTACTCATCACCAAGCAGCCTTAAATACTCGCTCACCTCATCAACTCAAGCTGCGTCCCAATTCCGGGTCTGGGTCCTTCGAAGTGCGCATTTGAAGGCCGCATACGTCACAACGCTGCGCGAAGGCTGTCCCATTTCACAAAAAATCGAAGGGTCCTTCAAATGCGGCCTCCGAATGCGTCCTCCTTTTCCCCGAATTCGGAGGATGCATCGCTACCATCCTTCGTGGCCTTGCATATCCCAAGATGCTTTGCGCACCTCTTTCTAGTAGTAGAAGAAGAAGAACAACAACAATAAGCGGAAGAAGAAGAAGACGAAGGGAGAGGACTGGAAAAGCGGCTTTTTTTCATCCGTCAAATGGCGACAAGGACGAATAGCAGCAGCAGCGGCGGTGCCGGCGGCAGTGTTGATTACACATTTAAATGTAAGTAACAGGTTTTTAGTTAAGGCAAGGAGTTCAAATGGTCTTAAAAACCGAATAGTTGTTAAAATACATGACGCTAACAACGCTAACACGGAGCCATCGGAATATGTAGGACCAGCTAACATGAAGCTAAGAGCTAACCTGTTGATACAAGACGCTCATCAACATTAAAAGCCTTCACTTTTTAACATCACAAGCTTGGATGTTAACTTATAGCTCATTGTAACTGCTGATAATCTCATACCTCACATCAGGTAAATTTGTTCTCATACGTGAGGCTACAGTGTATTACAGCGGTTTGCAGCTGTCAAAGCTGAATGCAGCTAAACAAATAACATTAGTCCAGCTGGACTAGGCTGTCAATACTGTAAACGTTTAGATTCAATAAGGTATAGTTAACTTACTGTATAGTATACTATATTATAAAGTATAGTTCTTTTGAGGAGCAATATCAGCGTTATATGGAACAGTCATTTTGCCTGTTGACATAACAAAAATATGCTTTACATGTGATTTTGTTGTAGGGAGCAGATGGAGGAGCTGATCAAACTCCGTGATCAAAATGACCCTTTTACAGGAGCTAATACCGCCACACTCAGCTGGAGGTAACAGTAGAGGCATAATTCCATATACATGCTGCATTTGTGTGTAAAAGTCACATAAGTTAAAACAAATCCTGGACAAACACCAAAGTACAAATATAATCTTAGTTTGGATCACATCAAATGATGCCCAGATGACACTTTTTGTGAATGTTCTCATATCTGTGATAGTAGTGCTCTTGTGTTTGTCTGTTCTCATATGTCTCTCTTGTTTAGAACAATCCTGCAAAAAATGGCCATATATATATATATATATATGTCTATCTATCTGTCTGTCTGTCTGTACGTACATACAGGACTGTCTCAGAAAATTAGAATTCATGATGTTCTAATATTTTGAGATAGGATATTTGAGTTTTCTTAAGCTGTATGCCATAATCATCAATATGAAAACAATTTCATGTTTTTTTAATTGCATTACAGAAAATAAAGAACTTTATCACAATATTCTAATGTGTGCAGGGAAATTACAGATGTTATACCAGGTTAATTAACACTGAGTGCGCTACAAAAAAAATGTCCAAGTAAGCGTTTATGGTAGTCTCTTTGTTTCTGCATAACTACATGAAGTCCATCCCAAACAGCAACTTAAACATATTTGGAGTCCATGAAACACTCCTTTCTCAAGACTTAAATAAACACTACAGAAAATTGCATCTGTTAACACGATTGTTTTCCTCTTCTTTAGGAATGCAGAGATCCAGGGACGGCAGGAAAGGAGGAAGAGGAGGAGGGAAACTAATGAGCTGGTGGATTTGATCAGGGAGGTGTTGAGATGGCAGAGGGAGGCTGAGGAGAGGAGAGAAAGAGAGAGTCGAGAAAGGATGGACAGACTTTTTAATTTATTGGAGAGGACGGTGGACAGACGGTGATTTTCTCGTTTTTTGGTGGATGTTCGAAGTTCTGTGTTATTGTTCTTGTTATTTAAATGATTAAATTGTATATAAAACTGTTATTGTCAGTGTGTTCTTAAAGGCTTCTAACCTTAATACATTATTTGCTTCATCACTTTACAATTTAAGAAAACTTTGAACTAATTTTCAGTGACTATTTATTTTTTGAGATACAAGTACTTACAAAAAACTATTTGAACATTTCTATCTATTTTAAAGTACATTTTTAAAATAACTACAACTATTTACAGAAGATCAGCAGAAATTAATATTTTAAAAGAACATATATGCATTTTTGGCTGAGCAGGAGTCCCTGGTGGTGCTGCTGGACTGGATGGGATGCCACACTGAGGACCTTGGAGTCTTCTGGCTGTGAGTGGGACATCATCCGGGGGGGTGGGGGCTGCCTCACTCCACTGTCCACCACATTGTCCATCAGGCTGACCCAATCGGCGGCTGCCATGTTCCTAAAAATGTTTAAGATGTGGCAGAAAATAATTATTAACCAGAACTGTTTTCAAAACACTTAAATGGGAATGCGGTGAGCAGGGGAGCGAGGCGTCCTGAACCACCACTCTGTAGGACGTCCCACTCACCAGCCAGAAGAGGTCTCTATGGTGGCCCCCCATCCGTGTCTTCTTTCCTGGTAGAGAACCTCCTGCAGCACCATCAGGGATCTGCTCAGCCGGAGATCTGGTGCGATGTCATGATCACTGACAAAGATGTGAAGAACAGGAACGTTTATATTGATGCTGCAGCACATCGGCCTGTCTGGATGGAGACGTGAGGGGAAGAACAAGACCATTCAACTATAGCCATTTAATTTTAGCTGATACAATTCTAGTGAATGTTAACCCCTTGATGCCTGGTGTTGCAAGTTTGTGACAAATCACTTCTGGCCTTTGGATAAAAAGAAATAAAATGAACAACTAATTTACTGCATTCATTTACTTTGATTCATTCATATTTATCTATTTTTTTAAAACTATTTTTATTCATCATCTTGATTTGATCATTCATCATTATTTATTTGATATTAAATTTTACTTTATCTAGTTCCATTGTTTTCCATTGTTTTATTTTTTTGTCTTCGTTTTCAGATTTAGATTTTTTTCCCCTGTATTTATTTTGTCTTTATATAATTACAAGTAAATTCAGGCAGTAATGGGTTAACAGTTTAGACAAATGATGCTTTATTCCTCAATCTGTTACACTTTGGCTTCTCAACATGGTTTTGATGATGAATGACAACATTACAGTAGTGATTAAAGTCGGGTTATTTACAGTTTGTACACATTTAACTGTCCAATTCAAAGTATTTAAATTACAAACAGAAGCCAATATCAAGTCGTACAAATGAATGAAATATAAATTACCTTGTCCATATTAGTCAATCTACTGTTTATGTGACTAGCGTTTGTTTAGTAGCTGGTATATCGTGATCATTAATATGGGTTAAAATAGCAGGTTAATGTTACCTCTCCACGGCGCTCCCCCAGCCTGAAAAAAAATGAGCAGACGGTTCTGCTGCTGCCGCCTCTCCTCCTCCTCCAGCAAGAAGTAAATAAAAAAAGAACAATTTGTACATCCATAATTTCGTTGTTGTTTCGTCTGTAGATGGTTGTGAAGTCGCGTCGTCTTTTTTTTTTCCCGGGCTTGGGGGCAAACGTGATGACGTCGTGCCGCAATCAGGAAGTCCTCCGAAGGCTAGACCGTCCCATTTACCCAACGGCTAAGCAGCCTCCGGAGTGTCCTCCGAAGGCTGGGAAGGCTGCGTCCTTCGAAGGATGCAGACCCGGAATTGGGACAGAGCTTCAGTTTCTCGTTCTCTCGACGACCCTCCCTTCCCCTCCCTTTCCTCTCGTTGCATCTCCTCTACCTTCCCTTTTGCCTCGTCCGCCTGCTTCGTTAGGCCTTTCTCCATCTGCTGCCCCTCCCTGGCCTTTGCCCCCCCTCTTCTCTGCCTCCCTTCTCCTTCCTGCTGTCCTACTTCTTTCCCATCATCTGACCCTCTCCACCATTCTTGTTCCTTGTCTGCTTCCTTCTCTTCTTTCGGGATCCATCTGAGGGGGGGTTCCCTAAGCCGGACTCACTACCGAAAGACTACACCCCCACACTAGGTCTTCCTCCGGCTCATCATCATATCTCATTCTTTCTTTCAATCAATCAATCAATCCTTCATCATTATCATCGTCGTCATCACTCCTTTTGTTGTGGCATGGTCCTTGCTAGTGAAGTCCAGCATAAATGCAGCCATCTACCAGGACATTTTGGAGCACGTCATGCTTGCTTCAGTGGACCAGCTGTATGGGGATGCAGACTTCATTTTCCAGCAGGACTTTCAGCACCTGCCCACTTTGCCAAAAGTACAAAATACTGGCTCAACACTCATGGGATCACCATGCTTGATTGGCCCGCAAACTCACCTGACCTGAAACCCATTGAAAACATGAGGGGTATTGTCAAGACAAAGCTGAATGGGATGAGACCAAACAATAAAGAAGAGCTCAAGGCTGTGATTGAAGCATGTTTTTTTTTCCATAACACCTGAGATACGCTACAAGCTGGTAGCATCCCACGCCGGGATAAGGCAGTCATTCATGCAAAAGGGCCCAAACCAAGTACTAAGTACAGATGCAAAATTTTACTTTAGGAGGCCTGATATTTTTGCTCTTAAAATCCTTTTATGGATCACCGCGAGCATCCGGGAATTTTCGGCAAATTCGTCACATCCGGTTAGGTAACAGGTGAAAACATCGCTTCGTTGCATAGGGGAGCCACTGAATTACCTGCTTCATCACTCGTCAATCTTTGTTTATTCTACTTTGGAAATACCGAGAAGTCCCGCTGTGTATGGCTGCCATAAACATATCTATCACACGGACAAGAGAAGATGTTTGTTCCAGTTCCCAAAACAACAGAAAACGTCCCGAACAACATGCTAAGTGGCTAGCTGCTATCAAGCCCATAAATGCTGACAGTTCACGCTGGAAACCATGGAAACATCTAACAATATGTTAGGATCACTTTGTGACTGATAAAAAAGCATATATTGTGGTCTCACTTTTTAAACCCTGTAGTTGTTTTTGTACAGATGATAGAAAACACCATTAAATCAGTGGATGTACAGAATCACAGCGCCGCCCGCTGTTCCCGTCTCCTCAGGACTGTTAACGATCACGTTCATCCAGATTACTGCCATCAATGTTCCCACATATGAACAAAAGCATAAAAAAGTGGCAGAAAGGCATTTGCAGCATTATAAACATGCACAGTCATAACCAGTTACGTACAGATGAGACTGCCGGTAATTTATAGCTTTAACAATGAGAGTAAACTCCTGAGAAGTACATCAAAGAAATACCACCATTTCTTAAAAATCCGGGGAAAATTGATATTCTATAAAAAAAAAAAAAAATGGTTTGAACACGGGGCTTACCTGATGAAACCAAATACATCATGAGATCTGGAAACTGATCATCAGGCTGTTATGTCCAGGTAGGTACTAGATACTAGTTTAGCTTCGTATCTTCTTCTTGCCTCGGCAGTGAGACTTTCAGTATATCTGGACGTCACGTCATTTCAATATTATTTCAAAGACAGATCGGCGGAGAAAAAAAATGAAAAAGGGTGCAAAAACAGTTTTTGAGGCTCATAGTCCACCAGACGCCGTTCAAATACGAAGCATGTTTTCACCGCTACCAGCTTCGTGGTCACATGAATTCCGAGTTGTGACATAGGCTCGCGCTGATCCATAATTGATTTTATGCAATATTTAAATTTTTTGAGTTTTTGAATATGAGGTTTTTTTTTAAGCTGCAAGTCTTAATCAACAACATCCAAACAAATAAAACCTTGAAATATATTAATTTGCATATTATTTGTCTATACAATATGTAAATTGCACCTTTTAAGTTGAATTATAGAAATGCATGAACTTTTTCAGGATATTCTAAATTTCTGGGTGTTACCTGTATGTGGGATGATGTCATATAAGTGGGATGCTGTGACATATGTGGGATTCTGTCATACATGTGAGTTGCTGTCATGTATGTGGGATGCTGTCATACATGTGGGATTTTGTCAAAAATGTGGAATGGTGTCATACATATGTGGGATGCTGTCATACATGTGGGATTTTGTCATATATGTGGAATGGTGTTATACATATGAGGGATGCTGTCATACATGTGGGATGTCTTATATGTGGAATGCTGTCATATATATGTGGGATGGTGTCATGTATGTGGGATGTTGTCATGTATGTGGGATAGTGTCATACATGTAGGATGGTGTCATGTATGTGGGATGGTATCATATATGTGGGATGGTGTCATGTATGTGGGATGGTGTCATGTATGTGGGATGGTGTCATATATGTGGGATGATGTCATACATGTGGGATGATGTCATTTTGTGGGATGGTGTCATATATGTGGGATGGTGTCATGTATGTAGGATGGTGTCATGTGTGTGGGATGGTGTCATGTCTGTGGGATGATGTCATACATGTGGGATATTGTCATGTTTGTGGGATGGTATCATATATGTGGGATGGTGTCATGTCTGTGGGATGGTGTCATATATGTGGGATGCTGTCATACATGTGGGATGATGTCATTTTGTAGGATGGTGTCATATATGTGGGATGGTGTCATGTATGTAGGATGGTGTCATGTGTGTGGGATGGTGTCATGTCTGTGGGATGATGTCATACATATGGGATATTGTCATGTTTGTGGGATGGTATCATATATGTGGGATGGTGTCATGTCTGTGGGATGGTGACATAAATGTGGGATGTAGTCATGTTTGTGGGATGGTTTCATATGAGGGATGGTTACATACATGTAGTATGTATTCATGTGTGTGCGATGGTGTCATATATGTGGGATGGTGTCATATATGTGGGATGTTGTCATGTTTGTGCGATGGTGTAATAAATGTGGGATGTTGTCATGTGTGTGGGATGGTGTCATATATGTGGGATTGTGTCATACATGTGGGATGTTGTCATGTTTGGGATGGTGTCATGTTTGTGGCATGGTGTCATATATGTGGCATGGTGTCATATATGTGGGATGGTGTCATACATGTGGGATGGTGTCATTCAATATGGGATGATGTCATACATGTGGGATATTGTCATGTTTGTGGGATGTGTCATATCTGTGGGATGGTGTCATACATGTGGGATGTTGTCATACATGTGGGATGTTGTCATGTGTGTGGGATGATGTCATATATGTGGGATGTTGTCATGTTTGTGGGAACGTGTCATATATGTGCTATGGTGTCATGTATGTGGGATAGTGTCATATGTGGGATAGTGTCATACGTGCAGGATGTTGTCATGTTTGTGGAATAGTGTCATATATGTGGGATTGTGTCATACATGCAGGATGTTGTCATGTATGTGGGATGGTGTCATACATGTGGGATGTTGTCATGTTTGTGGGATGGTGATATATATGTGGGATGGTGTCATGTATGTGGGATGGGGTCATACATGTGGGATGTTGTCATGTTGGTTTGAGATTTAATATTTTACACTCTAGCTTCTGTTCAGTGTTCATGCCAAATACATTTTCTAGATCAGATGGAGGATTTTCATGTGATAACATAAATATGAGCAGCTGTTTTTTCTAACACATAAACGCAAAGCTGAGACATGAACGACTTCACTGACCAACGACAAGATGTAACCTACGACACAGCAAAGCCCCCCCCCCCCATGCTGCACATGCAATCGCCAACCAGCTGAGAACAAAATGCGGCTTTAGCCGCGACAGAGATGATGCTTGTCTGAGTCTCCAAAAGGAAGTGAAGATGAACAGCTGAGTTCAGCATCACCTTTAATATAAAACTCGTCTTCACCTCGTCCTGGAACCATCTCACCTGGAATATTTGACCCATTAGTATGATAAGAGTGGGAAGAGGGGGGTGTCATCAACGTGCTGTCCATGGATGATAAACCTACACTGTTTAAGCTAACCAGGGTTATGAGCATTTTGTGTGTTGCGCTATCTTGCTGCGCAGCCATTACGGGGGGAACAAGTCTCAATTACCTGGTATCTGCCAACATGGAAAGCAGCGTGAATATCTGGATTTACAACGTTGGACAGTCGTCTAAGGTTATGATGACCCATAGGTTTGTTATCCAGAGATCTCTAAAGTATTCTAACTTTTTTTTTGTTTTTACTTCAGAGCATTCATTTAAACAATTATTTATTTCCGGAAACTGGCTTTAATTGACACGTCACACTGGAATAACACGCACATCTCTTGATTACTTATCAAAGTTTAACAAAACTAAACTCTTCCAAAGGTGCTTACTTTTTATTTTATCACATATTTGGCTTTTGGTATTGTTTAAGGACTGTACAGACCACGTAGCCTTCGCATGTCCTGCAGGTGAAACTAAAGGCTGCAGGACACCGTCTTCCTGATCCGTTTGTGTTTCTGACTTAACTGTTTTTATTTTCTGGTCCCAACGTACCTGATCAGAGCAAATGTTACATTTCACAATATCTTCCAGATTTGTCATTAACTCTCAGCAACACCACAGCCGTCTCTGTTAGCATTAGCTAGCATGATAACGTTTTGTGGTGCGTCATTTTCAGGAGCAAAGATACGTAAAATAAAGTGTCATATTAATGAGTGTTCACCATAATTTACCGTGTTTTTGTTTTTGGGGATTAAATCCAGTGTTTTCTCCACCGTGGCAGCAAGTTATTCCTCCTCTGCTCTGTGTGTCCGATATCCCTCCCCCATACGAACACACTGATATCAGTGGCCTGAGCAGCACCGTCCACTTTTGTCACAGACAGAAATCTTCATGAAATAAATGTCCCTGATCTTCTTATTCACTTATTACCACATTAAAGTTTTCATCTGATGTTCCAACAACCAGGAATGTGACAGTCCTTCCAGATTTCCTCCATGTTTTTAAGAAAAAAGTCCAATTCTCATCTGTTTTAAGTTCACATGTACAGAAACGCTCCCCCGGCAATGGTGGACGGTCTAGTTCTGGCGTTTGGCCAAATTAGTCTATAGAAAGAACGAATCGATGCCTTTATGTCTCGTCTCTGTCCCTCCCCTCTCACCGTCCCCCACCTGGTCCCATGTGACCCCCCTGTGAGCCATTCACTGTAAACAAATATAGCCAACAGACTGCTAACTGCTGCTGCGCCAAAAAAACAAAACAAAACAACAGATAAGGATTAAGTCTCGGAGGCGTAGACCACTGCAAACGTCTACGGTAGACGTTTGCAGTGTGGACTTTTACACCACAGAAGGAGTTGGAGGTGAGTGGATTAAAGCTTTTAGAAACGTGGTTTGTCAGCTGTTTACAATCAAGCTAACGAGCTATCCACTCATCTGTTATTGTTAACCTGCTCGTAAAACATCGGCGCACACGCCCCTGTGCTGTGAAGGCGTGGTTTCAGGTGGTGTGTTTTTTGTAGCTTGTTCGAACTGTTTTTCCAACATTGCCAGTCTAGCTTTAAGTAATTTTGTCTTATTTTGAGTGTGATGAGACATTTTGTAGGGATGCACGATATTGGGATATTGGCCGATATCCAATTTGCCATTGTTTTAAAACTCATGTGGCCGATAACCGACATTAAAGCTGAAAAAAATAAGCAGTCATTGCAAATAGCAGTTTTGTTATCCATTTCCGACACTTTGAAAAATAGGGGTGGAAAAAAATACCAATACACTGAAATATTGCGATATTTTCATATGCCAATGTCAAATCGATATTTAAAAATGCAGTGTCGATCATTTTACTTACAAAATCTCACGATTTCAACGTTCTGTTACAAAATTTGACGATATTTCATCGATTTTCACGAGACTTCATATCAGAACGACAAAATATCGCGAGATTTTTAGTAAAATAGATCAATACCACATTTTTAAATGTAAATATATTAGCATATGAAAATATTGTGATATTTCAGTGTATTGATATTTTTTCCCACCCCAGTCTTTAGAAGTTTTAAAGTCTGTAAAAAAGAAGTTTTTGAAGAAGAGGAATACTTTTTTTCTTTAACTTTAGAAACAGCGGGCTGATCGGTTAAATATCGGTTAAACATCGGTTAAACATCGGTGAGGTGGCTGATGTCCGATACTCAGTTTTAAGGCCAATATAGACCTTAAAACTGAGGGGGCCGATTACAGTATATCGTGCATCCCTAATATTTTGGCTAGAAATGAGAAAAATATACTTGGTAAGATTTTAGTTTTGCAGTGCATCATCAAAGCTGTTATTTTACACATAATTCAACATTTCTAACGCGCTTCATCAGCAGATTTAGTGTAGCAGCCCTCTGTCCTCGTGTCTGGTCCTCCGTTACCAGGTCTGACCTGCGGTGTCACGCATGCTCCAGCGGCGTCGTATCAATGCTCCTGTATTTTAACCCACTTCTTAAGCGTGCTACGCTGGAGGCATCCAGCCAAGCAGTCCCACAAAAGCACACACACTTCTTTGCCCTGTCTTTCTTTTATCCCTCTTTCCTCCCATTTTTAGGTCAGGTTGATGAGAAAGGATAAAAGTGGAGGGAGAGAGGATGCAAAGAGGCAGATATAGGTAAAGATGGATGGAGGGATGGAGACAAACAAGCTTTGAATACAAATGAGCTGACACCCATAATGCACGCCCTCCCCTTCCCTCTCTCTCTCTCTCTCTGCTCTCGACCACTCTCTCTTTCACACACATGTGCATGCGCTCCCTCCCTCTCCTCAGTGTCCTCTCTCCAGACCAGCAGAGCTCAGGAGGTGATTTCAGCCACTTGATTCATTAGTCATCGCTGGTTGTTGGAACAAGCTAATTAAACGGAGGACGGGAGTGAATTTGTGTGTTTGCGTGCGTGTGTGTGTGTGTGTGTAAGGTGTGTGTGGATGATTTGGAGACGCTGCTGTTGCTGACTGCTCTTCACGCTCTTGACTGTGGACCGCTAGGCAGCAGGAGGAGGAGGAGGAGGACGAGACAAGCTGGAGGAGCCTTTTCACGCCACTTCACCATCATCTGCTCTGACATGGTCAGCACGTAGGATCCCAGCGCCACGGCAACCGTCAGCTTGGCTGCGAGGTATCCAAGGTAATGAAGGAGGGGGTGATGAATGAAGGGGCAGGTTTTCCCTTCGTCTCCAGCGCCAGGAGATGCCTGGGGTGCTGTAAGAAAACAGTTTTGTTGGGGGAAAGTGGCTGTTTCGCATCTTTTGTGATCATGGATCGGCTTCGCGGAGACTCCGAACGTGCCTGTTGGTGTGTCAGTGCCTCTCTCTGGAGGATTGTGTGTTATGCTGTGGTATTCCCCAAGCAAAACCCTTAATTATGCAGTGCTGGGTACATCCAATTACAGCTTTGCTCTCATCTTTTTTCCTCTGGAGATGCTCTCCACAAAGTCAGAGGAGTTCTTGGTGCGGTTCGACCACATGTCAGGATAGGTGCATGTTTGTAGACTTAGTGAGCATGCATATGGTCAGTGTGGCTGTATGTGCTGAAGAGCCAAAAAGGATAAAAATAGAAAAAACAAATGCAGAAAAGCATGTATTTTCTGTTTTATCCGTGTTTCCTGACAGCATCGTAGATGTTCGGGACTGACGCTGCATTGCTGCTGCATCTCCACAGTTACTGCCTCACGATTTTAGCAGGAAGGACATGTGATCTGCAAGAGCGTCGCTCGGCAAGGGCAGAGCCCAGCACCATCCAGACTTTTGTGCCCAATTAGCCTTTGTGTGTTTGTATGTGTGTGTGCGTGCACATGGGGATGCGTGCAGCGTGTCCTAGAGCGGGTGGCGGACTGCAGAGGCTGAAAAGAGGACATATGTCTGCCCGGGTCTCTACCCTTTGACTGGAGTCCTCGGAGCGGCAGGCCGTTCAGACGTCCTGCTGACCCTGACGTGCAGGTCTGAGAGGCAACTTTATTCTCTCAGGCTCATTTTCTGCTACCATCTCCACCATTTTGGTTTAATTTTTTAATTTTTCTCAAGTTTTTTTTTTAATATTCTGTTGTGTCCCCCCCCCCCCCCCCCCCTCTCTCTCTCTCTATCTCTCTATTGTCTCTGCTGAGAGGTAGACTTGATTTTCTCCGATTGACAGATGAACTGTCAAATAAAGCCTCTTCTCGCAGGGTCCCGTTAATTAGATCAAACCCAAACAACTGTTTCCTCACGTGTGTAACATTTACGTGCGTTGCACCCTGCATTTTGTGATTTGGAATTGCAGTTCTGTGATGATACTTCTCAGTAATCTCATGGGTCACTGCTTGATATTCAGTGATAAAATCCATTACAGGTGCCCATTCTGGATTCTCTATATTGGCTTTTTTTTTTTTTTTTTTTTTTTTTTACCAAAATCCGATATACAGATATTGTCCAACTCTTAATTTCCAATATCATCCGATACAGATCTATGCAGGTTTTATTTGTACTTTGTAATTTTATTAAGGAACTACATTAGATGTTGCCATGGCAAGCAGCTCGACTTCCTGGGCTCCAGATTAAAAACATACAGTAACTAGAAAAGCACTCGGAGAGTGCAGACCTCCTTCAAGCAGCTCGACTCCCTTATTTTTGTCTGTTCTGGATCATAGTATTCGGAATTTTCTCTGGATCTGGATCAGCTTTCAAAACATTCTAGAACTCATTGAGATCCTTTCTCGTATTTTTTTTTACCAAAGACTTGGGCCATTTGTATGGAGTTAAATGGGAAAATTCTAAAAATGTGTCCTATCAGGGTAATGTTGATGTAAGACTGTTTAGGCGTTGGTAAGGAGGTTTGATGTTCATCCTGGGGTGTTGGTCAGATCAGGACTCACTTGTACAGTTAACTATCTTTACTGGTCACTCTTAATCAGCACAATAATGCAACAAACGACAGGCTTACAGGTGAGGAATTCCAGGTAGTTAAGGTGAATGCTGGATGGAAGTGAGTGTGATCTATAAACACAGAAATACAAAGCCATGAGGAACATGTTCAGCAAATAAACACATTCAAGGTATTAATTATTACTAATAAACCCCTTACAGTTAGGACTAAACATGCATATGTGTTCAAGGCGAACAGTTACAGTAACTGGCATGTATCAGGTCAGCTAGCTTAATAGCATGAAAAGGCACATGGTGAATGGAGGAACACTTCTGAATAAGCAAATCAGCTAAATAACATTAAAGGCTAAATAAACAATCCTGTTCAGGCAGAAATACAACTAGTTACTTCCAGTTCTTCACAGAAGCACACAGTTCACCATCTTCACCTGCTAGAAGTCTGTCCAACAGTCTTCTCTCCTCGTGCCCACTGCTGCTCATAAGTTTCATTTCTGCATCCTGACATCATGTGCTCAGTAGCGCAACTGCACACTTCTGCCACAAGGGGGCACTCACACCTCATTAACAGCCTTTCCAACATGGCTGATCTCACAATGATAAAGAATCCTTCATCCTCCTGAATCCAGAAGGTGATCCAGATCATCACCAAAATGTAATGGGTTTGTCCCGAGCAGCAACCTCCGGTGGCCAACTATGAGTCTACCCAGAGGAAGTCATTGTTTGTAGTTCTCCCTTGATCCACTAGGGGCTGCAAAACAGAGCAAATCCCCACAGAATCCATGTTAAAAACACCAACTTCACAGCAGAAATAAACATGTTTACAGCAGAAATAAACATGTTTACACACTGGTTCAAAAAATCATTTTAGGTTTAGTAGGCCACATTTACCTTCATGTCAAGTGTGAGGGGGGTGATTTTTTTGTAGCTCATCAATGTGCATGTTATTTAATCTTGAAAGTACACATAATAAGAGTCGTGTCCTTTTGATTGATATGCGGCGTCCGGAAGCTCGGCCTGCCGACTGGTGGCTCCTAGTTAGCTCCTTGTTTGCTCTCAGTAGGGTCTCAGTTTGTAGCAGAGTAGCACAACGGCGGTTTTTAGTCAGCTAATAGCAAGTCTAAGCGTGTCTTACCTTTACCCCGCCACTTAGGGGGCTCATGTTCGTTAGCTCCTGTTAGTTTCGAGTTAGCTCGGTTAGCGTTAAGCTCAGAGTACCTCAGCTGTCAATCATTTGCCCTGCGGCTCAGAGTGGCCCTGCCTTTGCCCATTTTAGTATTTTCCGGAAGTCACAACAGACGTGACACGGCAAGATGGTGACGGTGAGGCACGCCCACCTAGCTTCACTTTTAGCTCTTCAGAAACCAACGGGTCACGTGAGTGGAAGGTTCGTACCTCTCTATTAACGGTCTATGGTTTGTCCTTGGCCTGAGGCACAAGGCTGGTAAAAATTTCAGGTCAATTCGTCCAGAACTATTTCCGTAAAGTTGCTGACAGACAGAAGGACGGACAAACCAATGCAAAACATTGCCTCTTTGGCAAGGTAAAAAAGTAGGGCTGGGAAAAAATATCAATACACTAAAAAAATCGCAATATTTTCATGTGCAGATTTCATATTGACATTTAAAAACGCAATACTTATCTAGTTTACCAATAAAATCTTGCAAGATTTCATCGTTCTCTTACGAAATCTCGGAAGATTTGTCGAAAACACCCAAGATTTCGTAACAGAATGATGAAATCTTGCAAGATTTTGTTATTAAAATCAATCCCGCGTTTTTAAAAATATATCAGCAGATGAAAATATCATGATTTTTTAGTGTATTTTTTCCCAGCCCTAGTAAAACGAACAAACACAATTACAAAATTTTCAAAAATGTCATTTCTCAACACACAGTACTTTATAAATTGTCACAAGAAATAATATAGAATAGAACGGCCAATAACACAAAAATAATTAAAGGTATCATATGGAGTCTCAGATTCTTTTTAGAAGATAATTTGCTGTGAATGCAGCAGAGGTTTTGAGGCAGGTTATTCCGAAGAGTCAATGATCTCTATATAAAAGATCTCTTTAGAGCATTGGTTCTTGGGCCTGGTAAAACAAGCATTAAGGCATTAAAACATTAGGCATTAAAACAAGCAACAAACAAACATTACTAGAACCTCTAGTGTTATGATCATGAACAGAATTACTTAAAACAATTTGTGCAAGTATAAAAACTGTAACAGTACTGCTCATGACCGACTTCAACAGCATAGGGTGCATCAAAAAGCAACTAATTCTTAACTGCAAGCGAGGAACGGCAGGCATGCATCTTAGATCTAACAGGACAGCCCAGTACCAAACGTGCTGCCCTGTATCTCTCATATTGAAATACAACATTCTGCTCTGAGAGCAAAGATCCAAAAATATCCTTAACTTAGCCAGAGGAGTTCATTTTGGACATCTGACTGCCATACATCAGATACTAGCAGGTATTAGTCAACATGTGGCTAATTCTAATGTTTCTAACAACTTGGTAACTTAACCAACAACTTGAAACCAGACATATTATAAGCAGCTTCAAAGCAAGTTAGTCTGTAACAGCAGCAGCTGCACTGTAGTCACATGACTCTGAAAGGAATGCTGGGATTTGAAGTTCTTCCACAATAACAGGGACTTATATACATACTCAGCCCTCACCATTCACTTGTGGGGTCCCTCAGGGGTTCATTCTCAGCCCTCTTTTATTTTCTCTTTATCTTCTTCCTTTGTGACTCCTTTTTCAGAAGTATGGCTTTTCATATTGCTATGCAGATGACAACCAGATCTACATCCTTCTTACAAATGGTCAGCATCTAGGCTCTTGGATTGTCTGGCTGAACTAAAGCTCTAAGGGCCTGATTTACAAAGAATCCAAATTGTGAGACTAATGTCTTTGCCTCGCAAAAAAAATAGCGTGCGCTGTCATTTTAGCGTTTGCGGGTGATCTACAAAGATTACACGCGCAATATGTAACAGGCGCAAACAGCAGGATTTAAATGAGGATTTAGCGTGCGCTCTCCCTGCGCCACGGAAAGTTCAGAAGAGCATGTGGTAAATGCAAAATGAAATTCATCCTGATAGAGAGATGTTAGTTTCAGAGATATAATGAGGCAAATAAAAAACACAATATAAGATAAATATGAAGGGTTCATTTGCAAAAATAGACAAAACGGAGTTAACTGCTTTTGCACATAAACTCTTCATTTACTTTTTGAATATTTTCAGCAAATCAAGCTCACATGAAGTGGAGGGTTTTAATGATGTAAAATGGAGATATGACGTTTGTACCCGACAGCAACAAAAGCAGTTAACTCTGTTTTTCCACGGTGGCGTTTGTCTGTTTGTGCAAATGAACTCTTCATATAATAACTATAAATAAAAACGATGCAGCAGGTTTCCCTGTGGGTCGTAAGAAGAGGCCAGTTTAAGGACATGGATAAGGACACGCTGGTAAAGATGATCTGATATTACGCACAGACTGCGCGCTCTTTGGCACAATGCCAGGCACGGGACCTGTGTAATTGCCCCCCACCCCACGCAAAACTCAGTATCAATAGTTTGTGCGTTGCTGGTTATTTTCAGAGTTTTTTGTGCGGGGCCGGCTTCACGCAGGAAAGCAACCTCATAACAGCAGCAGCAGTTGCTGCGGTGTGGAGGAGCAGAAGATGATTTTAATTTAAAATATGGTATTGGCAAAAAATGAAATAAAATAAAAAGACATAAATAATGTCAGCTTTAACTACCATGATGCTGCAGCTGCAGATGTTCTGGTTCATGTCTAGAATAACTCGTGTTAAACAGTGATGTTGATTGTTATTTAATTAAATAATGAAAACTTGACTCGCCTGAACACATCATGAGAAATGGTTCTGACCCGATGTCTGCAGTCCTGTGTGCAGCATTCTTTCAGCCATCAGTGCGTAAAGCTGCCAGTTATACCTGCTTTTCAGACGTGCTAAATTACACGCAAATTTTTGCGCCCGCTTTCCGTTGAACAGTTGATAGATAACATTGCGCGTGTTAAGCTGAGGTTTTGCATAGTCTCCTCCCAATATTTTGCGCCTTCTGGCAGAAACGCCCAGTTTGCATATTCATCTGCAGCAGATGCGCAAAATGGACAGCGGCGCTATTTTGCCCCTGAATAGGCGCAAACCTCTTTTTGCCCTGCTTTGTAAATCAGCTCTGGCGGATTATTGCGTGCGTAATGAAGATAGCGCCTGTTTTAACAAGCGCAAACCTTTCGTAAATCGGGCCCTAAGTGGCTAGTATTTTTTTTTTTTTTTTTGCTTTTAAATAAGGACAAGACTAAGGTGATGTTTTTAATTCCCCCTCCCCCTCATCTGATTTTGAGCAGTCCTTCTTAGGACCCCTATCCTCTTGGGTTAAACCAAGTGTCAAGAGTTTGGGTGTTACCCTGGATAGCTCTGTAATACTAGATAAGCAGGTAAACTTAGAAGTTTACCTGCTTAAAAAGTAGTTTTTACCATATGAGAATTGTGGCTAAAGTTAAAGGGGAAGTTCAGAATTTTGGATATAGGGCCTCATTTTCAAGTGAGCCAGAATACTACTCATCACTGAAGACAGTTTTGACGTATTTCGTCTCGTTATTCACGTTCCAGGAGGTTGCTGATGCTAATGCTAGTAGAAGTCAATAGGAATCTGCTAGCTTGTCATTAAAACCAATCTTATCCACTCCACAGAAGATCCGAGGCAAATCAGCAAGATTATCTGTGTAAATGTCATGTTAAACTAGTAAACTCGTGTTTAAACAAGTAAAACTAGCCTTGTATGACAAATTTTGCATTACATATTGAGGAACTAGTTTCTTACCAGCTTAATACCTTTGCCAGTGTATTCTAGTTCATAGAGACATGGTGACAGTTAGTTGGACCAAAAAAGTTTGAAATCATCTTCAAAATCCGACATATCCTCATGCCTTTCCGACGTGGTCGTATTTTAGACTTTATATTTGTGTAATCAGACTCCTTCATGCACGTAGCAGCAGATGACATCACTGCTGCCAAATACAGGAAGTAAAATTTTGTAAAGTGTCTCAGCAGCAACAATCAAAATGCAGCGAAACGTAGGTTAGTTTTATTTGTAACATTATTCTATTAACACAGCATTTACACAGATAGTCTGAAGTTAGAAATGATTTGCCTCGAATGTTCTGTGGAGTTGTTTAAAATTGTTATTAACGACAGGCTAGCAGATTCCTATTGACTTGCACTAGCATTAGCATTGGCGACCCACTGGAACTAGAATAACGGAATGAAATATGTTGAAACCGTCTTCAGTGATAAGTAGTATTCTGGCTCACTTGAAAATGAGGCCCTATGTCAAAAATCCTGAACTTCCCCTTTAAGCTTTATTGCCAAAGGGCACCCTTGAGAAGCTGATGCATCTCCTGATTATGTTCCGCCTAGATTACTTTTCTGGTAATTCCTGGTACCAAGGCCTCTGCAAAAACGCGCCGCAGAGGCTACAAATTACTAAGAATGCAGCAGCTCATCTTTTGACAGGTAGAGGGAAGCGTGAGCACATCAGACCAATTCTGGCTGAACTTCACTGGCTTCCTGGGAAATTTTGGATTATTATTATTATTATTATTATTGTCATTATTATTTCTTTTATTAGTCCTCTGTATTCTGTATTGTACTTTTCTGTATTTGCTCCTCACCTCTGGAACGCCCTCCCTCCCCCACTTGGATCTGCCCAATCAGTCCCTACTTTAAAAACCTTACTGAAGACGTTCCGAGATGAACAGGCATTTAAATAGCTTAGGTTATTGCATTTCATGTCCTGTGTTGTATATATATATATATATATATATATATATATATATATATGTATATATTAATACATGTTTTAAATAGTCTAACCTAGTTGCTGTTATTTTTTCTGTTAACTCTTGATGTTCTTTTACAGTATGTTTGAATGTTTATGGATTATATATGTTGTGAAGCACTCTGGACACCTTTGGTTGCGTAGATGTGCTAAATAACTTAAACATGCTGAACTGCTTCTATTGGAACAAGATCTCATGAGATTTCGTGACGGAACAACAAAATATCGCAAGATTTCATTAGTAAAAATATTGGTCTGATATATACCAAAATTTTATATCATTTATATTATTTTAATGCTGATATTGGTAGGCCCTTGGTATCAGTCGGATGATATCGGACATCTCTACGATTAAGACCTTAATGCCTTAGTTCCTTCATTCTCAAACTGTGGTACATGTACCACTAGTGGTACATAAATTCCTTCTAGTGGTACGCAGAGGACAGCAGGAATTTCATGGCAGCCACGATGACCATGAAGCATTTGTGGAGTCTTATCTTGGTGTCAGTACAGTGCTGACCCCAAGTATCACCAGGCCAAACAGGACTTAAATCTAACGCACAGTTCAAATGTAGGTGGTAGCTTGTGTTTCCAAAATAAGGTCACGGGGTCACCCACGTTATGCAGGAGCTTAATTTCTGACATGCTTTCTTTGAAATATGCTTAAATTTGGATTTTCAACAAATTTCCTGTGTTAACCCTCGTTGTGGGCAGTGGATGATGAAGATTTGATGTGTGGGCCTTGGGCACTATCACAGACATCATGAATGAAGAGGGATTAGGTGACTGAGAATATGAAAAATCTTAACTTGGGCACATCTTTGAGAGAAAACGCTAAATTTGAAAAGTAGATTCTGCTTCACGGGGGTGAAGATGCACACAAACTCTTTTGGGACATTAGCTAAGCCTCACAGTCGGAATTTTAAAAATCAGAGGTCAGAAGGAAAGTTATGGCTGCTGGTTTTTTTAACAGACCTGAAGTGGACCTCAATTCTCCTGATGAAGAGAATTCATTATCTTTCTCATTCATGATGGATGAGAATTTTTTCTCCACCCCAACTTTAAAACAAAAACTCATGCTAGAGTAAAAACCTCACAAATATAAGTCACAGTAGCACAAAACAGCAGGTGTAATGCAGTGAAAACGTATTTAGTGTAAACAAAATAAAGATTTAGCACGAATCATCACTACAGATGGTGGTACTTGGAGAGCTCAATGTTTTCTCAGGTGGTGCACACTGTAAAAAGTCTGAGAACCTCTGCCTTAGTTGATTATAAATTTACAAAACTAAGGAAAGGAAAAAAGACTGAATAAGATAAATACAACGGAATATTAAATAAACTAATGTCAAAAGACAATATATTAAATAAGTAAATTGATGAATTTGAATTAATAAGTGGATTAAATCAATAAAAAAAGAAACTATTAGAAGTAGGTGAGCAAAACTACACACTAAAAACTCCTGGGTCAGTTTTGACCCACTGCTGGGTTAAAGGAGCTGTATCATGCTTTTCAAATTTTCCAAAAGTCAAATATAGGCATTTATAAGCTAGATATGTTCCCATCGTTACTATAGAAGCTAATTTGGTGTTAAATATTAGTTTTTCGATGCATCTAATTTCCAACACGGAAGTAAGATGGCTGACTGTACTGAACCGCGGAGTTCTCGACCAATTGCAGCATGTTTTACGCCCATTTCATGACGTCGCCCCGGAAGAGACACTTATTCTGAAGGGTCACAGAATTGTCTGTAGCACCGGCACCGGCAGCTCTCATGTGGATGTTAGTAGTAAACATTGATGGATAATCAGACTCCGATCGACGGGATAAAACAGACCAGCCTGTCATGGAGCTGTATGCGCTCGACCCAGAGTCTGATATGGAGTTTGAAGTACACGCAGTACCACAGAAGTACCACAGAGACCCCTGACAAGTAAGTAAATTCGCGAACAAATCATAGGCTAACAGTTAGCATTGAGCTGAGAGATGTGTTGACTCACCAGTGTTGTTGTCTGTGCATGCGCGTTTTTATAGTAGGAACTGCGTCAGGTTTCAGAAGTAATCCCAGAGAAAAAAACACGAAGTTGTCAGGAGTGAAGTTCACACACAAAGTTGAGTTTTTTCTCTGCTCCTGAAGTTATAATCCAACCACTTCTGGCAAGTCGATTCATCCAGTAGGTACAACAAATAAACTCCCACGCTGAACATAACCACGCTGAACGTAACTGCATTTTCCCCAACTTGCTGTCCTCTAGAGCTTAAAAAAAAAAAAAAAAAAAAAGGAAGAAAATTCTCCTGAACTCTGGAGCAAACGTCTGTTAGCTGATGGCTGCTCGTCTCTGAGGAAATCTTCCTGCAGGTGTTAGTTTCTTCCTCAGAGAGTGTGTATAGGATTCTCTGAGTTTCTGTTCAACAGAGGGCGTCTTGCTACGATACTGAGCATGCGCATTTGGACTTTCGTGATTGGTGCCACGTTCATACGTAACGCGGTGGGTAGTCAGCCGTTTGCAGGGAGGTAGCGCTTGGTTTAAATATTCATGTAGATTACTCAAATATGCATAAATGAAGAAAAATAACGATTTAAATCATTTCTTGATGAGGAAATAACACACTGACATGCTGAAAAGCTCTTAAAAGTCCTTTTTTCATGATAGGGCTCCTTTAAAAAGGGACCAACGCAGAATTGTTTGTTTTTTTTACCCAACTTTCGGGTTTAACACTTGACCCAGAAGTTGGGTTATATTGACTACAATATTTGCTTATTTTAGCCCAGAAGTTGGGGCAACAACCCAAATGTCTGGATTGAAATAACCCAGAAACTAGTTGGCCATTTTTTTGGAACATTTATCAAAATGGTCAAATACTCGAGAAGAGGGGCTGGAAAACTGACAAATAATGGAGTAAACTGAAAAAAGTTTAATGGTAAAATCTCCACTTGTATTAGCTTTTACTGCCACATGGGGCTAGTTTATAAAATATGCAAGAGATTCTATCATTGCTGCTTCTTGTTTAGTTTTCCTGTAAATAGTTTTTATTCTGACATGAGAAAGTTTATTAGCTTAAGTGAAGAAAGAAAACAGTAAAAATCAGTACTCAAAAGTATGTATCACAAGTGGAAAGAGTAGAGGCAATGTTTGTCCACAGGAGGGCGACATTTCTGGTACTTTATATAGTTTTTAATTAAATCAGTTGTTATCGGCTGAAGTTGGACTCAAGTTGCCTTTCAGTTGATCAACAATGAATCCTTCACTGTGCAAAAGCTAAAAGCAAACAGATATTCATGTAAAATCAGCTGTTAGCTGGTCTTGGATCCCTGATGTAGTTTCTGGGATCTGCTGTATGCTAGCACCCTGCTGCTACATGCTAACAGGAAGCTAGAAACATAGACATCTTCTCAGACAAACTTCTTTCAGTCAACAACACATATTTGATTGGCAGGTGAGCTGATGTTGATGCAGTCTGACATCGATCAGAGTCGGTTTCTGCCCCCTACACGACCCCTCTCTCTTCCCCTGACACACACAGATGAAAGTAGGTTACTGACAAAGTCAGGCATAATTTCTCATTCTCTCAGTGATTCATTTTTTCTCAGAGCCTTGTGGGACCTCCAGCTGTCAAGCTCTAGGGCTTGATCCCCGATAAGCCTCTGCAGTAAAACAGCCCTGGGCATCAACAGCTTCTAACCCCAGTATTGCTCCGTTACTCTGATAAATTAAAGAGTCTGAGTTCAGTTGACTGTAAACATCTGTCTGTTCTCTCTGTGTTCACTTACAAGACTAAAGCTGATGAGCTTGACATGCTAGCACAGGAGCTAGCTAGCAAACAAATGTGAACCATTATTGAGCTTTGCTTTGTTTAGTGACTAGCATCGAGACATGGCTTTTCAAATCTCTGTTTCTTAAGTCCTAAAACAGATATAACGCTTTTTATGTGCTAACAGTGCTTATCTAAGTTTGTCTTCTGTTTGATGCAAAGTAAATTAACAATATCTTTTAGGGGCGTGTCTCAGAAAAGCAGCCATAAATCATAAATTGGTGAATGGAGGTGTAGAGACAGTTCAAAGGTGCAGTGTGTAACAAAATAAAATGGCAGAAAATGTTAAACCATCAAAAACTGTTTCTATTGGTATCTAAAAGTAATTGTTTTATGTCTCCTCTTGGAAGGAACCATTTATATCGACTTGCAGCGGGTCCGCAAACATGGCAGCAAGGCGGCTTTATTTATATAGCACATTTCACATACAAGAAAATTTAAAGTGCTTTACTTAAAACATTAGAGGCATCAAAAAGGGGTGTAGGAGAAGCAATGGAAAAGACAGAAATGAAAGGAGCAGTTTGGGATTTTTTATCGGAATAGTACACTAATAGAATGATATGCGTTCATTTTCTACTCACCCTCATGCTGAGCAAGATTCTGGAGCACTTTTACTATCTCAACTCCAGCCGGAGATCTGACACGTTTTCGTTTCCCTTAACTTTCATTTAATAGAGGTGACCGAGTCTCGAACGACAAAGGTCAAAAAAGTCCACAAAAACTTGTCAGTATTCCTCCATACTGCTCGTCCAATGTAATCCAAGTGTCCTGAGTGGGTAGCGTCCAGAATTTACTCGAAACAACATCATTTAGTATATTTTTATGACCTAAACAGTAGAACATCTAGCTGCCGCAAAGCACGCCCATGCGAGTTCAAGACACTACGGAAGCCGCAGCGTTCAGAGCCTTCTCTGCCAATAATGCAAGCGTAGAAGAAGAAACTCGCTGTTTACATTGTGCTAAGAGCGAACGAGCTGTGGACAAACACAAGAGGGGTTGGCTATTGATTTTAAAGAAAGAAAGAACGCACAATCTCGTCTGCCGCAGCTTCCGTGGTGTCATGAACTCGCAGGGGCGCGCTTTGCGGCAGCTAGATGTTCTACTGTTCAGGTCATAAAAATATACTAAATGATGTCGTTTCGAGTAAATTATAGACGCTACCCACTCAGGACACTTGGATTACATTGGATGAGCATTAGGAATATTGACCAGGGCTGAAACAATTAATCAAATTATTCAATTAGAAAAAATAATCGATTAATATTTTAGTAATCAATACTTCGTTTAACTTTTTAAAGTCCCGCTTCACGCGTTGCTTGCGGTCTGTATAAACTGCTTCCGGTTAGGATACACAAGCGCGCCTTGTTGTGTACATCACGTGTGCTACGTGCTACGTCACATGCCCCCAGCAGCTTCTCTGGCAGAGATCAGGTTGCTGCAGCAGCGCGAGTTACAAAGAAATAGAGGATGAAGAATTTCAGCCAACTAACTACTGTAATTAACACAGGTACACAGCACAATACTTACAAAGACTTAAGTTTTCCAAGGCTCACGCTTGTAGGACATATTTGGCGCACACATGAGTTGTTTCCTTACTGGTTTCTCTAATAACTCGCTCACAACATTGTCGGAGAAAAAACAGCAAAGATCCTCATTAAGATGAGAGCACTCGCTCGCATAACTGAGCATACGTTTTAAAAAGAGCTTTTTAAGAAGATGTGTCACACTAATTAGATCTGAAATCCAAACATTTTAACTGTTTTTTTTTAGCATGAAATAACTTAGTTTTAGTAACTATCAACGTATTTATTCCCCTTCTTTATGTAAATAATTCACACCATGAACTGATTATCCGTTTCTTTTACCAAAAGGCATAACAGTAATCATAGGCATTTTTTTTTTTAATTACATGATGTTTATTGCACTGCTTTAAATGTTCAATACAGTTTTGATCAATTTGTTTAGTTATGATTTCACCCTTTTGGCATGAATATTTAAAATCAGCAAATATTAATGCAGTATGAACAGTAATGTTTAATGTAGACAGAATCATCTTACAAATGTGATTATATGCATCAAAGTACTGATTCAAGGCTAAGGTAAAATATTGAGATATATATTGTGTATTGTGACGTGCCCTAAAAATATCTGGATATTACTAAAATTCAATATCACCCAGCCCTACTTCTGGTCTGTATAAACTATTTCCGGACACTCCCGACCAGTGGGGGGCAGTAATGCACCTACTCACTGCGTGTTAACCACAGTCTTTGGTGCCAGTTTGGACTCATTATTACTCCCCTGCATCGCAGTCACATCTTTAAAAACATAGAGCTTATCCGACTAATCGATCGATTACAGGGGTAGATTAATTGACTATTAAAATAATCGTTAGCTGCAGCTCTAATATTGACAAGTTTTTGTGGACTTTTATGGACCTTTTTTGTTCGGTGAACTCCATTATATGAAAGTTGGTGGGAAAAACTAAAACCTGTCCGATCTCCGGCTGCATTTGAGATATTAAAAAAGTGCTCCAGAGTCTTGCTCAGCATGAGGGTGAGTAGAAAATGAAGGCACATCATTCTGTGGGTGTAATATTCCTTTAACTGACAGCAACTGTTTCCTAACAGTTGGAATCACCTCCTTTCCAAACGTAGTGTGGATGTTGTCTTGGCCTGGTATAATCCCAGACTAGTGAAAGTCTGGTCCTGTGTGGAGGTGGAGAAGACGACACAGGAGCAGAACCTGCTGTAGACAGCAGACTGTTGTGGACTATTTTGCTTTGAACAAAGAGCCTAAACGAAAGTTTAAGTCACTTTCTGACTCAAGTTTTTCAGGTCCAACACTAATAATATCCATGTTTTAACAATAAAATGGTCTTTTCCGGGTGATGACTTCCTTGCCAAGTTAGTATAATGGTAATAGAAACACAAAACAGCAACGCTGAGTTGGGATTTTTTATTCGTCATCAAAAAGCAGATTTATACAATATCATTTAAAACAACGATCTCTGCTTGTCTCACCAGGCTACTTTACCTTTATGTGAAAGATATGAGTGTTTGGCCGTAGACTTCATTACAAACAGGCTTTTTTTCCCCCCTGGTTGCGCACAGAACTCCCAATGTTTGTAAACGGGAAACCCATCTATGCAGCATAGTTGGGGGTGGACAAATTTTTCACAGTAAAACTGTAATCTTTCACCCAAATCCGCATTTTGTGAATGCTTCGGAGAATAATCTACTCGTTCCAAAATGGTTTGCTGAAAAGTCTCCACACACCCCAAAGGAATTAAACGAAAGCTTTATTATTTCCATTACTTTTGGAGAAATCTTCTGAGACTTCAGGAGCTTCTCACTTTCAACTAAGACCACCTGAGTCATTCCTCCTAAAGGCTGTAGCATCTTTAGGGAATCTGCCACCACCCTGCAACTTAATCCTCCTGTAGCTGGTGGTCCGAAGCGTGGGGGAGTCTCATTGTGCTGCCTCACACTGAGGTAAAGAAACACAGATTAACATTTTAATCTGTTCCAAGGAGAAGAAAGAAACAATTCCTCCCTTTTTTTCAATGTTTGCTCCATTTTCACCATTGTTTCCATTACCAGCGGCCTCTGATTCTTCGCCCTGACACTTTCTGGGTTCTTTAGTTTTTTGGATAAGTTTCACACACAGCTGGGCTCACACAGTCACAAGCTTCCTAAAAGCAGACTTGGTTGGCACAATGTTATGTTCAGAGGGCTGCTAAGAGCTTGGCTTTATTTTTTATTCATCCCTCAGGGCTATTCTTTCCACTAGCAAACAAAGAATTAAAAAGAGAAATGCACCACTCACCAGCAGAATCGCTCTTAGCCTGACAAATTCTGGCAAACAGAAAATGTTGCAAAGTGCGACAACAGTGATCACACAGTGTGTGTTGTTGGCAGCCAGTTCTGTCTCTTTGTGTGATTCTTCTCTTCAATGCTGTCAGTTTTCCTTCGGGCGTAAGTGGAAGCAAACTGGAGCAGAGCATAAAAATGTTGCAAAGGAATAATTTGGCATTTTGGAAACACGCTCACAAGTTACCATTGAAATGGTTGAAAGAGGAAAGTGGTGCAAAACAGAATCCACCTGCAAGTATTTCTGAAGAATTTCTGGAGGCAGTGATGAGTCATGATGAAAGTGCAGCATCCAAATACATTATGTGGTTAAAAAAAGACTTTGAAATACATAGGGAATGCCCCCCCACAGTGGTATTTGGAAATCTGTCAAGGTCAATTAACCTTGTCAGTGGGTGAAGTTATAGTACTTTGTGAGCTTACTAAGGTACTGCAGAGTACAAAATACTGATTGTACGTTACAACACTGTTCAGTAATATACATATATATATATATATATGTATATATATATATATATATACTGTGTGTGTGTGTGTGTTTATAGTAGTAATAGTTTATTCGGTCAAGCACTTACGGAAATGACATATACTTAATTATGTCCATTAGAGAACATCAATTCTTACAATTTGTGACTGAAAGGGTTAAGGCTGAAGTGAAATTTCTCTTGCGTAACCCAGTACAAAATTAACCAACATGAAGCTTCTGCGTTAGACTGATTAATGATAAAAATAATAATGATTATCATCACAAAGAAAGATAAAAAATTAATGTAAAACAAAAAACTGAGATCAGTTCGTAAATCAATAATAGAGGAGACTAGTAGTTTGAGCTTAGCCATCTTTGGCAGCACATGGCAGCAACTCAATGCATTTAGGCAAGTAGACACGGTCAAGAAGATCTGCTGCAGTTCAAACCAGCATCAGAATGGGGAAGAAAGGTGATTTAAGTGACTTTGAGCGTGGCATGGTTGTTGGTCTGAGTATTTCAGAAATTGCTGATCTACTGGGATTTTCCTGCACAACCATCTCTAGGGTTTACAGAGAATGGTCCCAGAAAGAGAAGATATCCAGTGAGCAGCAGTTCTGCCTTGTTGATGCCAGAGGTCAGAGGAGAATGGCCAGACTGGTTCCAGCTGATAGAAAGGCAGCAGTAACTCAAATAACCACTTGTTACAACTGAAGTCTGCAGAAGAGCATCTCTGAATGCACAACACATCCAACCTGGAAGCAGATGGGCTACAGCAGCAGAAGACCACACCGGGTGCCGCTCCTGTCAGCTAAGAACAGGAAACTGAGGCTACAATTCACACAGACTCACCAACATTGGACAATAGAAGATGGAGAAATGTTGCTCTGTCTGAATCTTGATTTCTGCTACAAAATTCAGATGGTAGGCTCAGAATTTGGTGTCAACAACATGAAAGCATGGATCCATCCCGCCTTTTGTCAACAGTTCAGGTTGGTGGTGTGATGGTGTGAGAGAGATTTTCTTGGCCCCCTTTGGGCCCCTTAGTACCAACGTGGCGGTTTAACCACCACAGCCTACATGAGTATTGTTGCTGACCATGTCCATCCCTTTATGACCACAGTGTAGCATCCTCTGATGCTGCTTCCAGCAGGATAACGCACCATGTCATAAAGCAGAAATCATCTCAGACTGTTTTTTTAAACATGACAATGAGTTCATTGGACTCAAATGGCCTCCACAGTCACCAGATCTCAGTCCAACAGAGCAGCTTTGGGATGTGGTGGAACGGGAGGTTCTCATCATGGATGTGCAGCCGACAAATCTGCAGTAACTGCGTGATGATGTCATGTCAATATGGAGCAAAATCTCTGAGGAATGTTTCCAGAACCTTGTTGAATCTATGACACCAAGGATTAAGCAGTTCTGAAGGCAAAAGGGGTCCAACCCGGTACTAGCAAGGTGTACCTACAGATCTGGGCATGAAAAAAGTTCCCCTTTCAGCCACTTACCAGCGACTTGTCTGCTAACTCAATCGCACAGAGAAACGCCTGTGTGCCCCAGGGGAAACGATTTCAGAGCATAAATGAAAGCCCGGAACAAGGATGTTTCTACTCACCAAGTTTGGCCACCATGTATGATAACGTATTTACAGGACAAATCGTTCAACCAATGATAGTGCACTATTACTGCACCACTTCTGGCAGAAAAAGGAGGGACGTATTATCCCCGCGTCTGTAATAAAGTGGCCGGTGAGTGCATATTAGGGACGTGCGATATGTTATCGTGTACAATATATCATCAAAGAAATTCCCCACAGTAATAATTTGTCATGTCATGAAAAAAAAAACGATAAATTCAATTTATCAGGTTGGTTTTACAGTTATTTATATCTAAATATTTTTGCTGTTTGCACCATTTAAATGAATGTCAGATTTGTTCTCATATGTCAGACTTGTTTGTTTGGTCACTACAGTTTTGCAATACAGGCGTACTACTGCAACCTAATTGATGTAGTTCAGTGGCTTCTATTATTATTTTAGGGCTCTAAACACAGAATGTAGTGATAGATTTATAATACAAATGATTAGGCTAATAGGTTTTATCGTCATTTATCCTTACCTTGATGAAAAAAAACAGACATTATCGTGATACATTTTTTAGTCCATTTTGCCCATCCCTAATAAGTATATATATATATACATACAGGGGTTAAAGTGGGCAGGAGCCCACAGGAGCCCAGCTCCCCCACCTCGGGTCTGAGCTCCTTCACCTCGGGGTTGGGCTCCCTCAGCTTCACTACCTTAGTCAAATAAATGAATAGACACCAGATTTTAGGGCTCCCCCACCTGTCAAATCCCACTTTAACCACTGTATACATATATATATATATATATGGCTGGTATCGGCCAACACACCCGACGGGTCGACCTATACAGATACCGAAAAACCCCACAAATATCAGCCTAAAATATCGTCCGGCTTCATCGGTTTATCCTTAGCTCAGACCAAACAGGATTTGGGCGTCAAAAATGCACCTGACGCTCAAAGTTGGACGCTGGGTTGCTAAAAAGTGAGACGCTAGATTTCAGCCGTCAAGACATTTGGTCTGAACGCACCGTCAGTCACATCCTCAGGTTGACACGTAGACTCACCGACTTCTCCTCTTTCCTTCAGGATAAGGCGACAGAGAACCGGGCTGGTTGAAGGAAACGGAGTAGGATGGCGATGGAGGAGAAGCCGAGTGTGAAGAGCAGCAGTTCCATCGTTCCCTGCTTCCTGTTTGTGGAGGTAAGCAATACACGAACAGATTAGAAAAACCCCGAGCATGAAGCGGCCTCCACCCTGCAGATCCCGCAGAATTCATGGTCACATCTCGGCTGTTTCCTCTCTGAGCATCCTGCTTTATCTCTGCTACTGCCTTCCTGCAGTCAGGATAAACTCCTCTGCCTCTGAGATGTGTCTGTCTGTATAACCCTCCAGCATTTTCTGCACTTTCCCTTTTCTCACATCTTCTGCAGTTTCAGCTTCAGTGGTAAATATTTCAGCTTTGGTACAGCTCAGCAACCTCTCACATTCTGGCTCGGTGTCACACATCCCACGGTGTTCCTGCACCAGCTGCAGCTCAGGACTCGTGAAGCGGCCGCGGTCGTCCCGTGGCATGCTGCACTGATGTCTCTCAGCTAATCTGCAAAGCATCCTTCATCATGGTGGTTGTGGAAGTCAGGGGGCAAAGCGGCTTTTCTAGCTGTGCTTTGGGATTTGGAGTCGTATTTTCCAGACATCCTCAAAAGGTTGACCGAGATTGCTCTGAAAGACATAATGTACTGCAGACACACACACGTTCTGCATGCCGCATTGTTTGCGAGACCAGTCAGACGATGACTCGGAGGGCAGAGGAAGTCCCCGAGCATTCACCAAATAGTGAACGAGGTGGAAAAAGCATGAGCTGGTGAGGTAGTCAGACGTCTGTAATGCACTTAGGCAAATCTGCCGTTCAGAGGCTCGCTGGCTCTGACAAAGCCGACCGACAGCTCCTGCATTCGGGATTTCTCTGAGGACGTTTGGATTGCAGATGCAGATCCTACAATATGTTGAATCCACTATAGACCCCTTCACGGCCTACGTCACAGTGACGTCGCCTCTGTAGCTGGAGGCAAAAACAGCGAAAAGCGCGCAGCGAAGACTAGAAACGAGCTTTCTCAGGTATTATTACGACCTTAAAATGTTTTCTTGTTGTGTGTTTGGGTGCCAGAATAGGAGGAACAACGTTTGTGGCAGTAAATTAAAGTTTTTTAGGACACCAGTGGACACTAGTCCTCAGAAAAAACTAAGGCAATTATGGTTCAATGCATTATGATAAAAAGACTGAACGGAGGCGATCATCATTAATGCTGCGTTTGCAGTTTAAATAATCCTGCTGAATGATGTAACAAGACCCCAGTCTGCAATATAAAAGTGAAAACGTCACATACTGTATGTCATGCTTTCTCTAAAAGCAATACAACGAATCATCATAACACACAACAGGAGTGTAGCAGCTGCTGCATTCCAGTACCTCCGTTAGCTTAAACCATGCAGGTGCAGTTTGCTGTTAAAATGATGTTTTCCAGACTGACGATGGTCCAGGTCTCATGTCATTCTGTTTGCTTTGACCTGACTCAGCAAAACTGCCGACCGCAGTACCCAAAGATCCAAACGTAGATTGATTTATTTTATAATTAGAACGTGTTGTGACCATTTCTGACATAGTTGTAGCATCCAGCTGTTTCTTTGCTCTGAGCTTCTCTTTGCTGGACACACAGATGTCCAGCCACTCCAGCGTCTGCAGCAGCAGATCTTCGTCCTCTCCTGTAAGGTGTCTGGATCGGCCTGCTTCCTTCTGCTAGCATTAGTTTACTAAAACAGCTGTCGCGGTCCGTAGAGTGTCGGACATATTCCCACAGTTCTGAGACTGAACTATTGGTTGAAAACTCTCCATTTATGAAAAAGCCACCAAAACCTGCTAGCTGCCGCTTGTTAACATAGACTAGAGCTGCTTTTGCCCGCGGCACATCTGTGATGAAGGTGTGCAGAAAAAACAAAAAGACTACCGCCGCTCATAGTGGAGTCGGCGCTGGGCGCCTCATTGTCGCCTCATTGTCGCCTCGTTGTCGCCTCAGCTTGCTGCTGACTACCCGCTACTTGGGAAGACTCTTGGAGACCATCAGTCTCGTTCAGGTCTTTACTTGAACTCTGGCAGTGCTGCAGACGTACCTGCCCAGCCCTCCTGGTGTTTTTTTTTCTTCTCCTAATTTAGCTACAGAGCTGCCGTCTCTGCCACAACTTGTGACCTTCAAAAACATCACCTGTCTTTCACCACGCACCTGTGCACCCCCATTTTACCTCCCACACCCACAGAAAAACCAGCCCTTAAACATCAGGACACTGGAACCATCACAGTATTAAAGACACAACGTAATCTGCGTTTCTGACTCGTTTTGATGTCACACCAACATTCTTTATGCACATTTTAGAGCCCCCCCGAGGCGTCCCGAGGCTCAGAGACAGCAGTATGTAAGTTTCCCATCCGGGACGTGACCGTGATGTTGCAGCTGACTATTGGTTGCAGCACCGCGTCACTCACTAGCAAACAGATATGAACCAGACATGAACACAGCGGGTGTTTTGAACGCATCATGTCGGATTCAGCAAAAAAACGCAAGGAAACATCACCGGAGGAAGAGAATAAAAGAAAGAGAGGAAAAGAAAGAGAGGAAGGGACAGAACAAGAGTCAAGATAAGACTGTCTGTTACTGGCTGGAGGGAATCACAGTGCAGGTACCATGAAGATGGATGCTAGTTTAGCCGTTGATAGGGAGGAGGGGGGGGGGGTCACTGAGAAAACTGCTTCAAGTTCCGTTGTGTGTCTTTAATGCTCACCAAGCAAGATACTGTTTGTTTTTGTTTGTTTGTTTGTTTGTTTTAAGTTGTCTCACTGGCAATTTGAGTAAATTTAAGTTTGTCTAGTTTTAAAAGTAAAATTCTTTTTAAATATTGGCTAGACCTATTTTTTATTGTATGTTTATTCTGTTGTTGCCCGGAAAAGGGTGGAGTGTCCTCTCCGGGTCGGGGTGAGGTCCTGCCCCAGGTGGAGGAGTTCAAGTATCTTGGGGCCTTTTTTACGAGTGAGGGATAAATGGAGCAGGAGATGGACAGACGGATCGGTGCGGCGTCTGCATCGGTCCGTCGTGGTGAAGAAGGAGCTGAGCCAGAAGGCGAAGCTCTCGATTTACCGGTCCATCTACGTTCCTACCCTCACCTATGGCCAGGAGCTGTGGGTCATGACCGAAAGAACGAGATCGCGGGTACAAGCGGCCGAAATGAGTTTCCCCCACAGGGTGGCCGGGCTCTCCTTTAGAGATAGGGGGAGGAGCTCGGGTATCTGGTTTGGCTGCCTCCTGGACGCCTCCCTGGTGAGGTGTTCCAGGCACGTCCCACTGGGACGAGACCCAGGACATGCTGGAGGGACTTTGTCTCCCGGCTGGCCTGGGAACACCTCGGGATCCCCCCAGATGAGCTAGTGGATGTGGCCGGGAGGGAAGTCTGGGCTTCCCTGCTTATGTAACTGCCCCCGCGACCCGATCCCGGATAAGCGGAAGAAGACGGTACGGTACTCTGTTGTCATATGGCCCAACTAATATAATGGCTCTAATAGAAACAGAGCCTATTTTATTTACTCATTTATTTATTTATTTTAATATGGGTCAGCTGTATAAAATGGCTGAACTAAGTCAAACCTTGACTCTTCAATTTGTTATTTGAGTGATGGGATTTGTTATATTTAGAGTACTTATTCTATAGCTTATTTGTACATTATTCTTAATATTTAATATTATTTTTTGTTTTATGTCATTTGATACATTTTTGCCACATTTATGTACTTTAGTGATTTTTTTTTTAGTTCTGATAACTTACACTGTTTTGTGCAGTATTGTGTTATTTGTCTTTTGTCTCCTGTTGTAATTACAGCAGAGGAATAACTGGACTTTCCTAATGTTCTGATTCACGATTTGAGAAATACAGAATAATCTGTTTCACTTATTTTGTTATAACAAAACATGGCTGTTTGTGTGTGCGTGTGTGTGTTTGTGTGGGTGGGTGGGTGTGGCGCTCAGAGGGTGTCTCGCCCAGGGAGTAATTCGATGTATAACTGCCACTGTCCATCTCGCAGCCATGACAACCAGATCTAAACACTAAAACCTCCGAGGACATCATTCTCATTGCCCGTTGTCTGAAATACAAGTAGCGTTGTTTTATACTCGGCCCCCTCTGTGCTCCTCTGTGTCAGCCTCCCCTGAAAAGGAGCAGCTGAGATGTGATAGTTACCCTGAGCAGCTCCTCATGTGTGAGCCGGTCTGTGAAACACGGGTCCCCTCGGTTATAATACTCTGTAAAAGCCCTTTTATTAGGCCGCTCCACTACATGCCTCCCACACATCAGCCCTCAGGTCTCAGCCAATTCATCCACAAACTCCATCTTTTTCCCTCTCTCGCTCTTTCTCTCTCTCTCTGTGTTGGATTGGGAAACAGAGTATTTCTGTCTATTTATGCTGAAGTGGAGCAGCCTAGACAGCATCCAGAGAAAGGCCAGCAGCTGTTGTCTGCAATGGAGGATGGTGAGAACATAAATATGTGCATGACAGATGGAGTTTAATGTCAGTAAGTCAATGTATTATCTCCATATGAATGCATAGCAGTTTAAGTCATTTATATTTGTGATGAGTTTAATTTCTTGTGACACTAATTGTTTTTGTGAAAGTTTAACACAGTTATGTCAGTCTGAACATTTCTGATATTTGCAGAAGGCATTTCTTCCTGTTTTGAATTCATTTACTTCATTTTATTTATTTTTAATCCCTAATTTTAGTTAATAATGTTAAATTGATTCTACTTTGAGTCTGATTCTTTGAAGGTATTTAACTTTTTTACTAGTTTGCATGTGTTGTATGTAAACTAGTGATTTTTCCTGTCAATACGATACCAGTAGTTTATGGTACATTTTCATGAATACAGATATTTTTTGTCCCTTAAAAGGAAAATTGACCTGATTGTACAGTTTGCATTAATATCTCAAATGTAGGGGCAATAAGTAAAACTTAAGTACTGGAAATAAATTCTTTTAAGACAATAATAGATTATAATGATGAATAAATTAAACAAAGATGATAATTTTTTTAAAGATCTTATTTTAAGAAAAAAAAAACGCTGACATAGGGCCTCGTTTTCAAGTGAGCCAGGGTCCTACTTATCACTAGAGACAGTTGCATCTTATTTCATCTCATATTCTTGTTACTGATCGTCCCCGATGCAAATGCTAGCACAAGTCAATAGGAATCTGCTTGCCTGTCATTAATAACAATCGTATCCACTCCACAGAACACCTGAGGTAAATCAGTTATAACACAAGACTATCTGTGTAAATGCCATATTAACAAAATAATGTTACAAATAAAACTTACCTTGCATCATAATATGCACATTACATTTGAGGAACTAGTTTCTCATCAGTAGCGGAATGATCCATTGCTCCGGGTGGTATGACACGGGAGTGATGCGATCCAAAAGAATGGCTTGTTAGTTTACAGAATTAAGCATGCAAGGCAACATAGTTTATAAGTGTTCATTTCTACAGTAGCTGCAACTGTAATCAAATTCCTTCATACACTTAACGGGAGATGATATCACTCCGCTGCCAAATACCAGAGGTACTATCAAATGCACACTTTACTTTCAAAATGTAACGCAATACAAGGTAGGTCCTTGTGACATTGTAATATATGTGTGTCATCTGTGGAGCTGTGATAACTAATATTGTTGTAACCTGAGCCAGTGGGAGCATGTAGACGTTAAACAGAAGAGGTCCCAAGATAGAGCCCTGGGGGACTCCACAGGTAATTTTTGTTCACTCAGATGTAAAGTTACCGACTGACACAAAGTACTTCCTGTTCTCCAAGCACGTTTTGAACCAGTTTAGTACAGAACCAGAGAGACCAACCCACTTCTCTCGTCATTGGAGTAATATAATGTGGTCAACTGTATCAAATGCAGCACTGAGATCTAGTAAAACCAACAGTGACATTTTTCCAGCGTCAGTATTCAGACATATGTCATTCATGACTTTGGTCAGAGCAGTCTCAATGCTGTGGTGCTGTCTAAAACCTGACTGGAAGACATCATAGCAGTTGTTTTCTCTTAAAAAGTCATTTAGCTGATAAAAAAAACTGCTTTTTCAATGAACTTACTTAAAGTGCATGTTCCATTTTAAACATATGTAGAAGCCCTTGTAGTGTATCAGGTCCACACTGAACATTGCCAATGCAAAAATGTACAAATACTAGTCTGACGGGGCTTCCCTGCCATTCCGTGTGAAAATAGCGCCCCCAGCAACAGACCGGAAGTGACGTAGGGGTAGGCGAACACTCTCGACTCTACTGATAAAAAACATGGATCACAGCAGGAGGAGGCCTCTCTAAACACAACATTCATCACAGCTTTAATGCTGAAGGCCACATAGCCTATATATGTGTAGTTTTCATTTTGAGATCATGTGTACAAGATGCTTGGTGTCACATGTGTACGGGCGTTTATGAGTCCCGCCTTCAGCTTTGAGCTCTTGATGTTGAGAGGAACAAACACTAAAACCTGGCAGAAAGCAGCTGCACCAGTTAAAGCTAAGCTAAACTCAAGCTAAGCTAATGTTTCCACGTCCCTGCCGTGGGCGAGTCAGTCCAAGGAGAAGACGACGTTTCTGGCTGCGATCAAGAAGGTGCTGGCCGGGAGAGTTAAGCCTCAGCTGTAGAGGTGAGGTTAAAAAAGAAGACAGATGTTAAGAAAGATGATGTCTAGCTGCTAATCGGCTGTTGTCTCGCCATTTATCTGTTATTGTTTTGCATTGGTCAGCTGTGGAATTCACAGGACTTCACCTACTCTGACGTCAGAGGACACATGATTCCAAAACTGTGCTGTGATTGTGAAGGAGTTTCATGAAATGAAAATGAAATGAAATGAAAAAATGAAATGAAAAATACTTTATTTATCCCAGAAGGGAAATTCGACAATGTAAAATATGTAGTAATAAGTAAAATGATATATTTATCCCCTCCCCTTCCCTTTTTCCTGGTTGTTTTCAACTTAAGAGACCTAACAGTTACTGCCTCATCTCAGGGAATGATTTTCTGCAATTATAAAGAACATGAAACATACACTTTAAAAATGGAAGATTGGAGATCGGCCTGTAGCTGCTCATCTGTGTCTTGTCTAGATCGTTCCTTTTTAGCAGATGTTTGATCACAGCTGTTTAAAGAGGAGTTCACCATCTGAAGCAGATCTGACTCCAAGGTTTTTGAGACCTTTTTTTTTAAAAAAACAGTGGGCAGGATGTACACAATGTTCTGTGGCTTTCCAAAAATCTGTGAAAAAGCTTAAAAATCCTGGCAATATGGAGCGCTCTGCTCTAAAAACATCTGGCAGTCAATGAGTTAAAAACGGACACAGCGGCTGCTTTGTGTCACATTGTCTTCATAACGTGAGTATTTCACCTTCTAGCTTCTAAGAAGTGGTTAAACTGGGATTTGTTTTGATGGGGGAACTGTGGTGACCATGCTGTGCATGTTCAGTTGACACACCCCTCCGCTCCGCTAATCAGGGTCTCATAGATGCAGGTAGCACAGCTAAAAACGTCAAATAACTCCAGCTAAGCTGTCTTTTATATCTGTATTGATTATTATGATGATGGTATTGCAAAAAGAGCAGAGTATTTTAGAACATACAGAGGCCACATGCATAATTCAACTCTCCAGAGCTTTCCATGACTTCTCAGTCGTACAAAATTTCAGCCTGGACGTCCTCACAAGTCTGAAAGGAGCGTATTATAAAAGGCACAAACCGCTTCAGCACAAGTCTAACATGCATTTTTAAAGAACTCTGCTAGTTTCCTTCTCTTTTCTTTAAATGTAGCTCTGAACATTAAAATTTTAAGGAAATACATTTCTGAGAGATAATCTATTTGAAAATGATGACATATTAAAGCTTAATGAATCAAAATTAAATAAAGTCTTTCTGCAGGAGGATTCACTTCCATTGGTTAATGTTGCAGGTGGTCAGACTATCAACATGTAAAAATGCTGTGATCAGTTTTTGGAGTGATTGCTTAAATGAGCAGTAACACCATCCTCCTCCTCAGGACTGAACTCTGTAAAGTGATTTCTAACAGGTACCAAACACACGCCTACCTGGTTTAACTTGAACAGCCTGGTATGTAGGCACATCTTGGTTTTGTTCTTTCTGTTAGTTTTTGCTCTTACGAAGGAAAGATCTCTGGCGTTTGTGGAGGAAGTCCATATAAGTCCACATAAGTACTTATGTGGACTTAAGAATATGCTGAGAAGGCGGAGAAGATTGTGGCAGGGGATGCTTTTGTGCTCATTAAGGCGAAACATTTCTTGGGCTTCATGCTGTTTGTAAAAGAATCGGTTGTTGTTGGCCAGAATCAATCAGCTCGTAGCGTCAGCTCTGCATTGTTAGATGTTTGGAGAACCACGTTTGTTCGTTTGCATTGAAAAATTAAGCAGAATCCGTCTGTACCAAGGTGCAAACTCTGCTGGAAAAGTGTTAAACCAGGAAGTGAAGTTTTAATTGTAATTCTTTCTTCATCCACTAGGGGCTCCAAAACAGAGCAAATCCCCATAGACTCCAGTGTTAACTCACTGGCTGCCATTCGCGTGTAAACACGTTCATTCAAATCCGAACGCTAACTGCCAATCACGTGTTTACACGTTAATTGCGGGTTTTAATCGGGGGAGAATCTCTGGCAGAGCTTATCAGAGAGAACCAAGTGTTGATCGTCTTTATTTCTGTAATTTTTATCCGATCCAGTAGATGGCTGTGTCAGACAAGCTAAAAGAAACCTACCAGGAAGTGGTGTGCTTTTATGGTGCCTGTGTAGTCAGCACATGAAGTGTGCTCAATTCTGTCATGGGGGGGGAATATGGCGACTGCTCGTAATCGAAGCAGTTTAGGCGACGATCGATCAAAGACACGATCTATAGATTGAAATACAGCGCCGAAGTGCGCCAGCTGAAAGTGAATGTAAGTGACAGAAACTTCTCTTTCTACTTTCCATCCCTCCCTCCATCCTTCGAATCAGCCACTTCTGCCTAGGTGCTTGTGAGCCATTGTCTCATTAAGCTCTCACGTGGAGCTCACATTTGTCTAGAAGTAAATGAGACCTTTCTGAGATCACCTTTCCAAAATTATTTTGCTCTGGGCAGTCTCCAAAATGTGCGTAAGCAAGGTCTGTAGTACTAGCTCAACACAACTAATATTGCGTGTGTTTTCTACTTATTCAGCACAAAATGTCTCTTTCAATGACCACTGCAATCTCAGAATGATTCAAGTGACTTTGATAATTGACCCTTTGCCAGCCCCGCCCTAGAACCGCCGCTGACCAATCATAGGGATGGGCATCAAAAATCAAGCATTGATGGGAACTAGGACTAACTCTGTGATCCAGGAATTGTTCAGGTTTTTAAATTTCAATTCCTATTTTCGATGCCCAGTCTGCCGAACACCATAGAATCCACCAGATGTGGAACGTTTGTCAGCACCGAGTTTCTGGTACACCCGATTACGCTGACGCACACGGCACAACTCGGCCACTTTGTTGCTAATATTTAGTGAGTTTTCGGACATCTGATAACTTTTTTTAATCAAGCTGCTTGCGACAGGTCTAGTGGCACTTTCTGGTCTTAGGAGAGACTTTTAAAACCGACGTGAATGAACGTTTAGTTTGCTGCGCCTCCCTCGTCTCAGAGCACACGAGAGGCTGCAGGAGCTGCAGACACAGCAGGAGATATTCACCTCTGCTCCATGAACCAGACTGAAAATACAACCCAAAACTGTCACTGATCATCAGATATTTATTCCTGTTACTGAAGAATGTGGATATAAACATTTAAAGTATTGTGACATGTAGTAGATTCTTAATTAGAAAACAGCCAGTTTAACAGTTAGTTTAAGTTCTTAAAATGGTGAACTTTAACCAGGTCCATTGGAGTTTGGCCAGGGATAATTTCTATCTATTTTTCTACTTTTTTTTTTTTTTTTTTTTTTTTTTTTTAGTTGAAATGCAATTGAATGCCTTTAGTAAGAACATAAATACATGTAGAGCGGGAGTTTACTATGAAATGAATTGAAATGAAATGACAAATACTTCATATATGTATATCTGTATATCTATGTCTGTTGTCAAAAACAACTAAAAAAAAAGGAAACTTTTTTTTTACCCTGCCCTTTAAAAAGAATCAGATTCAAGATCGTTTGGAACCGGAATCAAAAGAAGGGAATCGAAGAGGAACCGGAATTGTTAAAATTCAAAGGATGCCCAACCTTATAAGTTACGATTACTAAGGAAAGGACTTCCTGGCAAACTTCACTTCCATGGATGGGATTGTCAAGTCTGATGAGAGATTTCTAGAACTTTTGCATGAAATTGTATTTTTTGCCTTATCAAAACCAAAAAACACACGTGTGGAAAATGGATTAAACGGTGAACACGGAGCTGAACTAACTGTTTGTTCCAAGGTAAGACGCTAACGCTAACTAGCACAGTAGTTAACTACAAGACAGCGGTATAATATCAGGTAAAAGCTACTGTTTTAACATGGAGTAACGTAGCTGTGTGTCACTAGAGGCTAAACAAATAAAACCAGATAAACTCTAGTCAGTCATGTTGGTTGCCAAACAGAGACGAATATAACACGGTCCTCTGCCAGGTTTTCAGTCCAGTAGCTGCTATTCTGATCAGATCAAATGTATTGATCAAAACCACAACGTGGGAACAACATCCTGGTCTACTAGAACCCAAAGCAGTGTTGTTTTCATTCACGATGACGAAATCATTTCATTGATGCCCTTTTTTTTCATGACAGTAACAAGACAATGACGAGCTTAACATGTCTCTATGATGACTAAAACATGACGAGACGTGTGGATTTTTTGTTGACGAGATGAGACCGGAGGAAAATGTCAGTGTCTGGTCTGTCAGACGTTCATGATGCAGGAAATTTCTGCTTATTCTGCATTAATCTGTCTGTCAAAAGCTTAAAAAGTAGTTGCATCCTCTTCTTGTTTGGGCACGGCGAGCACCACCTGGCGTGCAGCCGCCTGCAGCGCACATCGGAGTTCTGCACAGGTTTTACCGACCCGCACCCGAACCAAGACCCACTAACCGTGGCTCTCCCTGTCAAACCTGACCCGCACGTCAACCCATTAAGTTACTAAATGTATAAATTCGCTGTTGTCTGTTATTTTGCCACTTTATTTATGTGATTCACAGATTCCTGCGTAAAAGAACATCATCCTGGTTTTAACTTTGTTCTCCGTTCCTGCTTCGCATCATCAACAGTGTCTTTGCCTGCTGGAAATGATCCTGGCACCTGATATTTAAAACACGTTAGTCCACAAACATAAGAAAAACAATCTTATTCTCACCGCGGCCCGCCCGAACTACATCGTCCACACCTGAACCCTGATATTAATCTTTGTCATTTCTGTCTGCTAAACAGCATTTTTGCGGGTTACCCATCGGGTATCCGAACTGTTGCAGGACTCTGGTGCACATACCGTAAACGCACACCACGCCTGCAGTCAGACACGCAGGTGAGGCAGCATCAACTAGCTGCTTGACAGCTTTGGTCAGAAACTAAATAATCTATAGACACACTTCCCATAGCCTATAATCCATCAGAAAAAAAACAGAATGTCTGTAGGCTATTATAAAAACGCAACAAGGTTCATTGTTTTATGAATTTCACTTGATAGAGCCTGTAACTTTGATTCCAATTTCCAATACTTACTGACCTAAATTCAAACTTTTTTCTTTTCTTTTTTACTATAGCCTTACTGACCAAAACTAGACTAAAACTTTTTTTTTAATTTCGTCAACTAAAACTAGACGAAAGCTATCAGATACAGAAATGACTAAAATGTGACTAAAAAAACATTTTCGTCAGAAAGACTAAGACTTAAACTCTGATAGCTGCCAAAAACAACACTGACCCAAAGGGAAAACATCCAGCAACAGCCTAAAACACGTCAGATACCTACAACTATCTGGAGTCATACATGACAGCTTAAAATAAAACAATATGTTGACTTACTCTGCGATGCAAGAACGTTGTTTCTTTACACGTTTTTTCTGGACATGAATCATCAAGATGGGGGGGGGGGGTGCTGAATCTTTCTGTATGAGCGCTGAGTTTTCATTTCTATTTTAACATCCTCTTCATTACTCCACCAACAAATGGTGATGTAGTCCTCAAATGCATACTGCAGTCCTCTCTGTCTAGCTCCCTCTGATATTCCCCAACTATTACTCAAGAAATTTCACACAATTTCCTCCAGAATATACACTGAAATGGCTGAACAATCCACATTGATGTAGGCAGAAATTAGCTTGTCAGACTTGTAACCATGGAGGGCAGGACTTAGCGAAGGGTCAATTAGCAGAGCTCCCTTCTGCTGTTCTTACCTGCTGCAGATATGATGCATAAGCAGACTCCAGCTTCCTGTGGCGTTCCTGGGAACTCAGCCCATTCTTCATGGACAAAGGTCTCCAGGTCTCTAATGTTCTTGGGTTTGTGTGCTACAGCCGCCTTTTTCAAATCCCACCACAGATTTTCAAAGGGGTTCAAGACTGTGATGCCACTCTGATATCTTCTAGACTTATTCTGAAACCAAGCCTTAGTGGAAACTGAGGTCTGGTTGGGATCATGGTCTTGCAGGGAGGTCTGATGATGCCTAAGCTTCATCTTCCTCACTGGTGGCGACATTTTCTCTCCAGATTTCCAGATACTGATTGAATCCATCTTGCCCTGTACATGCTGCAGGTTTCCAGAGCCAGAGGAAGCTAAACAGCCCAGAGCATGATTGAGCCACCACCTTGCTTCACTGTAGGCAGGATGCTTCATTCCTCCTCCTCCTCCTCCTCCAGACATACCGCTGATCTAGAAGCCAGAAAAGTTCTGGGTTTGTTTGATCACTTCAGAAAACAAAATCCCAAAACCTCTTTGGCTTATTGTTGAGGAAAGTGTAGCGTCTTCTCTTGTGCCTTTGGGTCAGTAGTAGGGCTGTAACGGAATGTGCATTTGTCCCAAACTGTACACTTCTCTTGGTTGCATGACCCTGTACTGAACTGTTGGGCACAGGATCTGTTTATTTAGCTCTTTATTGTTTCATGAATGTGGACTCCCTCAAAAACGAGATGTTACATCTCAAGGAGATATCCTCTTAAAAAGATTCAAATTTCATTAAGTTTTTGCGTGCCACCGGACATAATTGAGTGATGGACCAGTGAAACATTGCCTACTGTTGGTGCAGCGCGTGGGCCATCCTGTCAAGCGACAAGTGCTCCGTCTGGGGGCACCTCGGTTTTGACGAAGAGGGGGGGGATTAAGGTGACAAAACAAAAGCAGTGCTCAGAAACACTTCCAACATGTTAACGCATGGAAAGCGACACCACACAAGTGTGAACGTTACTGGTACAACCAGAAAACAGACTAATGGTGCAAACAAGTGTAAAAACAGTAGTATATAACTGATGTATGCATTTTTATGCAGGCAATCTGACCAGAAGAGGAACCTGCTGTGATGTTTACTTTTGTGATGAGGATGAATGAAACGAAAGTGGAGCTGTTTTTGAGGAAGGGGGGGAAAGAAGAACGGGGGAAAAATCAAAAGAGTGGGTAAAGGAACGGCCCCAAAAAAGGGAAGCCCGAAAAGAAAAAAAAAAAGGGACCGGGGGTTTAAAAAAAAACCTAACCAAAAGTCGCTTAAATGCTGCTCTTAAAACTCAGATGGTGTCACTTTAGATGTGAATGTATGTTTTTTTTTTCACTTTTTCATCGAAAAGTGTAAAAAAAAAAAAGAAAACAGCAGTCTTTTATTCAAAAATATTTTGTTTATCTATGGTTATTTTTTTTCTCATTCAAACAATATGTCAAAAAACCCAAAACAAAACCAACAACTTTGATGTTAAATTTTAGTGAATTAGTTAATAAAACATATTTGTCAACATGCCCTTTATATGTACTAAAAAAATGTATTCGCTGTGTTGAGCTATTTTAAATTATTCTTGTTTGATTTGTTGCAAACAGTTGCTAATTTAATAAACCTTATTTGCAGTGGTTGGGGTTGAATAATTCTGATTTCAACTGTATGCATCTTATGCTTCTAAACAAAGGAAGTATATGTATTTTCTAAACTGTTTGAAGAGGGTAGCTGACTAATAAATGGAGGCATAAAAAGGAAAATACTTCCACAAAATGTGTGGCATCCCCCATCAAACCGGCCCCTCCACACCCCCAGTTTTGTGTGAGTGTAAGGTGATCCATACCAAGTCTTGAGGACCTGCTCTTTTATGTGGCCCTGCACACCCCGTCCACAGTTACCATGGAAACCAATCAGTCTGACTCACAGCCATTCTCTGCTTCCTTTATTCTGACGCCTTTCATCCTCTCTGCCCTAATCACAAGTTACAACCTTTTCCATGAGTGCAACCCACTCAGCCATCTTGTTCCGGGGGGTCTGCTCCGTCCCCTCCATTTTATTCTGTCATTTCCCATTTTTAAGCATGACTCCCTCCCCCTGCCTGCACTTATCTTCCCTCTGTGGCTTTCTCTCGGCCATTCGCAACTGCAACGGCATTCAGTGCTGCCTTTTGTCCAGTTTTGTTGAAGGCTTTTTTAAAGCTTGTCCATCTAACTTCATCCAATTCTGTCAGAGCTGATAAATTTAGCAGCGCTCATATACATACAGTATCTTGGTATTCCTCTGATACATAGTTTGATAAAACTTCGAAAAACATAATGTATATGTGAACTGGAGCAGTGACTGAATGGATAATTGTGTGATACTGTATATTAAATAGTTCATCCTGTGGCCATCCTCCTAATGTGAGGCTGGAAATCGTCAGAATCTTCATAAATAAGGAGGATAGGTGTTTTTTGGTAGATTATGTTAACAGTTGTGGAAAAAGCACCCAAATGACTAAATTCAGATTTTCTCACTGAGATAGGGCCAAATTGAGGATTTTAATATAGTAAAGTGGGTACAAAAAGTATTTAGATCCATTTCAACTTTGTACTGTTTGTTTTATTGCAACCATTTGCTAAAATTAAAGAAGTTCATTTTATTTCTCATTAATGTACACTCAGCACCCAATCTTGACATAAAAAAACAGAAATGTCGAAAATTGTGCAAGTTTATGAAAAGGGAGAAAGACTGAAATATGACACGGTCATAGGTATTCAGACCCTGTGCAGTGACCCTCATATTTAACTCATATGCTGCAATTTTTTTTCTGATCCTCCTTGAGATGGTTCTACTCCTTCATTGGAGTCCAGCTTGATTAGGAAAGTCACACACCTGTCTATATAAGAGCTTCCAGCTCACAGTGCATGTCAGAGCAAATGAGGATCATGAGGTGGAAGGAACTGTCCAAGGAGCTCAGAGACAGAATTGTAGCGAGGCACAGATCTGGACAAGGTTACAAAAAAATTTCTGCAGTACTAAAGGTTCCTAAGAGCACGGTGGCCTCCATAGTCCTTAAATGGAAGAAGTTTGGGACGACCAGAACTCTTCCTAGACCCGGCCGTCCAGCCAAACTGAGCAATCATGGGAGAAGAGCCTTGGTGAGAGAGTAAAGAAGAAGCCAAAGATCACTGTGGCTGAGCTCCAGAGATGCAGTAGGGAGATGGAGAAAGTTCCACAAAGTCAACGTATCACTGCAGCCTCCACCAGTCGGGGCTTTATGGCAGAGTGGCCCGATGGAAGCCTCTCCTCAGTGCAGACATATGAAAGTCCGCATAGAGTTTGCCAAAAAACACATGAAGGACTCCCAGACTGTGAGAAATAAGATTCTCTGGTCTGATGAGACCAAGATTGAACTTTTGGAGTTCATTCTAAGCGGTATGTGTGGAGAAAACCAGGCACTGCTCATCACCTGCCCAATACCATTCCAACAGTGAAGCATGGTGGTGGCAGCATCATGCTATGGGGGTGTTTTTCAGCTGCAGGGACAGGACGACTGGTTGCAGGTGAAGGAAAGATGAATGCGGCCAAGTACAGAGATCCTGGAAGAAAACCTCTTCCAGAGTTCAGGACCTCAGACTGGGCCGAAGGTTCACCTTCCAACAAGACAATGACCCTCACACACAGCTGAAATAACAAAGGAGTGGATCAGAACAACTCTGGACCATTTTGGACCGGCCCAGCCAGAGCCCTGACTTAAGCCAGGATCAAACTACACGACTTTTTCCGTCGTTCACGATGGTCATATGTCACATTAACAGAAATTGTGTCATAAAATCGTACGGTGTCGTGTTACTCGCGAGTGGTCACACTACAAGGATTGCACCAGACAGACAACCGTCTGATCGTCGCGGGGTGTCGCAAAAGACAACACGAAACGGGAGGCGGGACAAGCAGTTGTCAATCAGTCACTTGGTTTGGAGTCTCTGAATTGACTGTTGGGGTCACTTATGAAATGGAAAGTGGACGGAGACATCAGTTCCCTCCATTATTGTGACCAACATGAACTGTTTGTGTGTATTCTGCCTGTTCCAGTTGTTCTGTGGAGCGGGTTTTCAGTTGTAACTAAACAGGATTAAATCCACGATGCGCACAGAAAGACTCGCTGCTCATCTTTGAAAAACAGCTTTGAAAGAGAGAAACTGGGCTCCGATCGGCGCCGTTGCTTCCACCAGGTGCATCACGCACCGCGCGCAGGACGCCCAGTGCCAAGCGAAGCCAAAACTATCAGGCTGACCACAGTCTGCTGCCACGAGACCAAAGTCCAGCCGACCCAGTGACGCGACTTTTAAAAAACTGGCATAAAGTGAAATAAAGTGTGTTGTTCTATACGAACGCATACGGGTGCGTCCTCACGTCATTCACTAAACTCCATCAGTTCAGAGCGCACGCTGGAAACCATGGCAACCACATGAAATCACACACGCATGATAAACTGAGAGCTGCGCAGTGCACAGCAGCATCGCTGTGTCTATTCTGCACCCAGAAGGTGTGTTCAGATGGTTAAATAGCTTTGATGATCACGCGTAAAGTGGATAGTTATAGCTGAGTGCACGAGCGCGCATGGGTGTCATATTTGCTCATCTCATTGAGCGCAATGTCTGTTATGTTGCGGTGTTTTTATTTAAACAAAGTGATTTTTCTGTGATTTTGTCATTGATTTATTTGAGAGCGTCACATTCGTGCACGTTTGGACCTGCTGTAAACTACTGTTGACTATTACTATTACTGATAACACACATATCGTGTGGTTATGTTTCGAGTTAATAAAGTAATGTCTTATTCAAGAGAGATACACCCTTTTGAATGTTCGTGGAGGTTTAACACTGTTGAAAATAAATTTGGCACACCCAGTCTTGCTTTTCTTTTCTTTTTTTTCTGGAGTAAACTGATGCCACAGCTCCATAAATCTCTCCACCGCTCCACCGGAGCGGGACTGCGTCTCTCCTTCTTTCCTCCACTGTTGTTTGTGTACCTGCGACCTGAGCGTCACTCTGGTAGAGGCGAAAGACGCACTGTCCTCCTATTGGTCAATATGAAGGGACATGTCGTGGGACGTGTCACACTACACGGACAAAACCAAAAAATTCTGACACGCCAGTCTTTCTGCGTCGTGGTCGTGGAGCGTCGCAGACGCCAAATCGCCAATCGCTGATTGTGTCACATTACACGGAGCGAAGACACGACGTCCTGCGACCCGACGACGCAGAATCGTGCACGACAGTGAGCGACTGTCTGCGACGCCTCCGTCGGGCCAAAATCGGGCTAAATTCGTGTAGTTTAGACCAGGCTTTAAACCCAACTGAGCATCTCTGGAGACCTGAAAATGGCTGAACACCACCGTTCACCATCCAACCTGATAGAACTGGAGAGGATCTGCAAGAAGAACCAGAAGATCCCAAATCCAGGTGTGGAACACTTGCTGCATCATTCCCAAGAAGAATCATGGCTGTACGAGCTCAGAAGGTGCTTCTACTCCAGGGGTGTCCAGCTCTGGTCCTCAAGGGCCACAAGCCTGCAGGTTTTCCATGTTTCCCTTCTCCAACACACACCTGTCTCAAATTCATATGCTTTTAGATTCATTTGATTTGAGTCAGCTGTGCTGGTGCAAGGAGGCATGGAAAACTGTCAGGACAGCAGCCCTTGAGGACTGACTTTGAACACCACTGTCTACTCAGTACTGAGCAAAGTACTGAATACTTATGACCATTTAATATTTCAGGTGTTCTTATAAATTTGCAAAAATTTCTACATTTCTGTTTTTTCTGTCAAGATGGGGTGCTGAGTGACATTAATGAGAAATAAATTTCACTTTTTTGATGTTGGCAAATGACTGCAATGAAACAAAGAGTAAAAAAGTTTAAAGGAGTGATGACATAGCAGTAAAAACTAGTTTATGTTGTTGGCATTACTGCATATGTAAATACTCCGAAGAAAAAAACAGCATTTTTTACAGCGGAGTATTGTTTTGAAACGCCAGACCTCACTTCCTCAGTAATACAGTTGGGTCCGGTGATGATATGCAGCTTTACCCGGAGACCACGTTGACTTCATTTTGATTGGCTACACCTTATTTGGCTATGACCTTATTTAGAGAAACTAGGTCATGCTGCGGTCGGAGTTTGCTAAAGGCTAACTGCTAGCAACATGGGCACTTCAGAAAGTGAGCTACGATTATCAGACAAGACAGCATTTAGAAAATAAATAAACTTACAGGTAATGACAAGGTTGTGGCCCCCTCCCTCAGTGTTACTGCAGAAGTTTTCTTTTAAATCCATTTGTTTGAAAACCCAGACCTGACTGCACAGAAGTTACTACTCAGCTACACACACGCAGCTGAATCAGATAGAGAGGGGGGAGCAGGGGTGCGAGGGGAACGGTGCATAGACCGTTAGGAGGGGGGGGGCTGTTTACTTGATAGCAGGGCTTGAAATTCACTTCTCAAAATGGGGGGGAATTCCCCCCTTACATGCTTCACCAAGGGGGGATTTGTATACTTTGGGGGGGATATTTACAGGGCGCTTTAGCACAGGTCTTACAGTGTCCTACCCGTACCTCAGATTAATAAGGAGCATTAATTTGTCTTTTTCGTCCTTCTTAGTTTTCATTTTAACCAGCTCTCTTGTCCCGTCTCCACTCCTCTTGATCAGCTATCATCAGTTTTTACCAACTCAGTATAAAAAGTACATATTGAAATAATCTCTTGCATCTTTCAACAACATAATTCTGGTGGTTCTTTCTTCCAGCTCTGTTCTGTTCTCTCTCCTCTACATAATCTCTTGTGTTTGATAAAAGTTCTGTTAAAATAAAACTGGTCTTGGGGAAGACGGAGCATCTTCATGCAAGGCTAGAAAACTGTCAGAAACTTAATGAATATAATAATTACACATTTAATAACACCTTTAAGAACACCCAAAGATACTTAATAGGAAAGAAAATATAATAAAGAAGATAAGATAAACAAGAACAAGTGAAGAGCAGTGAGAATGTGAGAAAATGATGAGGAAACATTCTCCAAATCAGCCTCTTTCTCCAAAATAATACCAACTTTCGATTTTTAATAGGGCATATTTAATGCTGTTTAGCCTATGCATCAAAGTACAAAAATGTATTCATAATATCAACCTATTACTTATCAATACTATCTTTATCTATGAAACGATCTCACATTTAGCTGCCATTCGAGCGCTGATCTTGGTCTCATCACACCAACATTAAACTGAGCAGCTTGTGTCTCCATCATTATGATCAAACACGGATATTCTGAGCCAGTTAGGCTAAAACTTTTATTTGGGTTGCTTGGTACCGTGACCCGCACCGGCGCTGCCTGAGGATCCGGAGGATTTGGGTCGTAAACGAGACCGACACCGGCGCTGCCACAGCGAAGATCTTTACAGGTGTTGGTCCAGACCAGCTTCCCTTCAGGTGACCCGAAGTTACATTTACGTTATAAGACTCCGTGACAGTATCGTCTTACCGGCGGGAAATCCGCCAACAATGGCTGGTTTATCAACATGAGGGAAGCTGCGACATCTGACAGGTCAGAGAGAGAGAGAGAGAGAGAAAGGGAGCGCGCGAGCGCGCGTTTAATGGCCGACGCGGGAGGCGACGTCACTCCTGAATGAAAGGAGAAGGAGCGACGTCGCCTCAAGCGTGTCGAGCCCTTTATGCTTCGCTATTTTATGGCTCCGATGCAAACGTTCACTGCACATTACGTTGCTGCAATTGCAAGCGGGAATTTCCCGCATTATAAGAGCGAGGTTTGCGGGAGTTGATGGTATTATGCGCGATTCCCGCAATCCCGCAGTGAATTTCAGGCCCTGCTTGATAGTGTGCTCTTATTGGAGCAATTGAATGAAGTAGAATGATAGAACTACGTAGAATGATAGAACTACGTAGAATGATGGAACTACGTAGAATGATAGAACTACGTAGAATGATAGCCTGCTGTCTGATTCAACTGTTTCTGAGCAGAGAGACAAAGCTGACAGACCATAAACAGGAACTTTGATTCTCACTCTGGACATTCACATGGCCTCATCAGTGCACAACAGATCATATTTTACACCCAAAACCCCAGAAAAGTGAAATTTGATGTCATGGCACCTTTAAAGGGGTCTAAATACTTTCCATACCGACTGTATTTTTAATAACTTTGTTTTTGGAAACTCAATGATTAAAAATTCTACATGTAAGGCTTGAAAACTATCAAAAACTTCATAATTCGGTTCATTGCTGTGACAAGACACCTACATGCCCAAAATTAACTTCTCTCACTGAAATAATGACAAATTCAGATTTTTAACAAGTTTTAGTGATAACTTAGTCATTCATGTAATAGTTTAGAAAAATCAATGTGTTTATATGACGGATTAACTTTCCGGGGACTAGGCTATAAATAGTTGTTTTTCACTTATTTTTTAAATTTATATTTCACTTTTAAAGTAGTCTTCCTGCTTTGTTTGATATTCTTTTCAGTGGGATTTTGTGGGATTTTTTTTTATTTTTGACCTGGAAGCCACTGAAACAGATTTTTTAGGGTCGATTCCGATAATTCGTCATTAGCCTCTGCTGATGGCAGATACAACCTGCTGATATTTGGGCCCAGTACTACATTTGACTCCAAAAATTATACAATTAAGAACGCAGTGAAAGCCAATTTTGAAAACTTTTAAGATAAAAAAAGAACCAAAGCAGTATACAGAACTTGTAAACACATAAATAGAAAAATATCAAATAGTTTACACATAATTTATGACATAAATGTTAGGATTTCTTTGTATGTGTGCATTATTTGGGTTGTTGCTGACATCTGGTGCAAATTTTGTCAATAGCTCTACTAGAAATATGTTTTCTGAGAAAAATGTTGATGTGTTTTTCTATAATATATATATATATATATATATATACAGTATAAAGTCATCCTCAAAACTATTCATACCCTCCAATAAAAAGAAAGGCTAAATTCACAATAGTAGTTCAAAGGAAAAAAAACTAATAACAAATAAAAATTTACAAAATTATAATTTAGTAAAATAAGATACTGTTTCTAAATTTTGGTTGAAATAATAATTATAAAAAAAAAACCATAACTGTCCCAGAAACATTAGAGCACCTTTCCCATGAGCAGTTGATTAAAATACCTTTTAACAGTTGCAGAAGTCTTTTTGAACATTACAGAAAATTACAGGGAAATGTTAGCTTCGGAGCCCCATCATGATTGTTTCAGTTTTTGTGTGTGTTTGTTTTTAATATTCCTATTGAAATCCCTAAAATTCCCTAATTTATTTGATGAATGTAGGCTGCATCTTATTTTTACATTGATTTGGTAACCTGAAATCATCCTCCCTCCAGTGTGGGAACCACTGATCTAGAGAGATCTGAGCAACTGCAGCTTTAACTTTTAGTACAGCAAGGCAGAGCAGGTTTATGTACCTATATATATAGCACATTTCATGTACAAGACAATTCAAAGTGCTTTACATAAAAGATTAAAGGCATTACAGTGGGGTCCGGAAAAAGCATTAAAAACTACTTTAAAAACTAACTGAAAAGAAATTAAATAAATTAAGTAAAGACAGAAAAAGCTAAGATGAAATATGTTAAAATGCCAGAAATAAAATAATTAACAGATGTGTTGATAAAAGGAAGTGCATAAAGCAGCTGTTAGTTAGCTGGGCGTTTGTTCCACATGTTAGGAGCAGAAAAACCATCCGAATTAGGCTCAAACAAGTCGCTCATCTGTGTCAACTCATGGTTATCCTCACTGACATCAACCCCTCAGCTCCCGTGTTTCAGGTAATGTCTTGTTTAAAGTGCTTGTGTATTTAACACATGTGTGTGCATGTGTGTGATGCATGGAGGTTTATGGAATGGCTTTAGAAGTGGCTTATTAAGGGAGTGGAATGTTTTATTGGTCTGTACACATGTATCTCATATACTTCTCTGTTATTTACATTTACCAGTTTTGTTGTGGTACACTATATTGCCAAAAGTATTTCCTCACCCATCCAAATTATGGGAATGAGGTGTTCCAATCACTTCCATGACCACAGGTGTAAATGAAGCAGCTCGGCATGCAGACTGTTTCTACAAACATTTATGAAAGAATGTGTCGCTCTCAGGAGCTCAGTGAATTCCAGCGTGGAACTGTGATAGGATGCCACCTGTACAACAAATCCAGTCATGAAGGAAATTGAAGTGTTTGAGAACGACAGCAACTCAGCCACGAAGTGGTCGGTCGACTGATGGAGCAGGTCAGTGGGTTTCCATGGCGATCAGCTGCATCCATCAACACATCACCAAGTACATTGCAAAGCGTGGATGCAGTGGTGGAAAGCAGTCGCAACTGGACTCTAGAGCAGTGGAGGCGTTCTCTGGAGGACCAATCACGCTTCTCCATCTGGCAATCTGATGGACAAGTCTGGGTTTGGTGGTTGCCAGGACAACGGTACTAGTCTGACTGCATTGTGTCATGTGTAAAGTTTGGTGGAGGGGGGATTATGGTGTGGGGGTGTTTTTCAGGAGCTGGGCTTGGCCCCTTAGTTCCAGTGAAAGGAACTCTGAATGCTTCAGCATACCAAGACATTCTGGACAATTCCATGCTCCCAACTTTGTGGGACCAGTTTGGAGCTGGCCCCTTCCTCTTCCAACATGACTGTGCACCAGTGCACAAAGCAGGTCCATAAAGACCTGGATGCAGAGTCTGTTGTGGAGGACCTGGACTGGCCTGCACAGAGTCCTGACCTCAACCCCATAGAACACCTTTGGGATGAATTAGAACAGAGACTGAGAGCCAGACCTTCTGGTCCAACATCAGTGTGACCTCACAAATGTGCTTCTGGAAGAATGGTCAAAAATTCCCATAAACACACTCCTGAACCTTGTGGACAGCCTTCCCAAAAGAGCTGAAGCTGTTCTAGCTGCAAAGGTGGACCAACATCATACTGAACCCTATGGATTAGGAATGGGATGTTACTTATGTGAGTCGAGGCAGGTAAGACAATTCTTTTGGCAATATAGTGTATCTCATATCAACCTGTCCATGAACTACAGGTGGGAATTGGCCGTTTTTATAACCTGGCACCTGCATCTTCCATTGATTATCGAAAGGTCAATGAAATGTGTATTGCTCCTGTCAGGGGCGCAGATAGCATTTTTTAACTGGGGGGGACCAAGCTGTCAGCAAATGATTTCACCTCAATAAGTTATCTTTGAGTAATTTGGGCTTTAACTCGGGTCGCAATCTCACATAGCTACTAGCTACTAGCTCTCACATACAGTCCGATCACACCACGATTTGATACAAAAATACAGATATTATGACCATGTGTGTGGTCACAGCCCTACGTTGTACATGCTTTCCTGTAAATCACTCACTCTGTCACCTCCTGAGCAGGCCGTGACCAGCAGAGAAAACCATGTCGTATCAGTGTGTTTGCAGCAGCAGAGCGTTATAATTCATTGTGGTGATGTTGTTGTTGTGAATGTACAGCAGAATGTAGCCAACCATATATAGCACAATTCATTACTTAAGGAAAAGGTTGCAAGAGCTACCGGCTATCAACTTCGCTCCAAGCAGCACAGCACAGGGAGAAATGGAACCAGTTCACACCAACCAATAGACACATGTCTCTCATCCACCAGTGTAGGCCCCGCCCATCAAGTGCACTTGAATTCACAAGCAAAACTTTAGAATTTGCAACCAAAAAGGACAAATTTGTAACCAATTAAAAAAAAAACTTGAAATCAAAGAGGACTAATTCATAAGAAAAATACTTGTATGTTTTTACTTTCAAACATTATTGATTAAAGTTGAAGAAATAGGCTGTCTATTTTTATTTTTCAATTGCAACCTGTTCTGTTTTTATCTCAGAAAGTTGTTTTTGATTGCACCTGACTTTATTTTGCTCTCAAATCTCTTGTTTGGTTTAAAATATATTCTAGTTATTTGGTTAAATGATAAAGAAACAAAATTCTCTCCACAGATAACTGCAACAGGCACACATGCAGGTAGAAATTTCTCTTTAGCACCCTGAGGTCAATGTCATTAAAAAACTGAGGGGGACACGTCCCCTCTGTCCCCAGTGCCATCTGCGCCCTTGGCTCCTGTGTGAAATTGTTGCATGTGAAAATCCCAGTAGATCAGCAGTTCCTGAAATACTCAGACCAATAATCATGCTACGTTCAATGTCACTGAAATCCCCTTTCTTCCTCATTCTGATGTTCAGTTTGAACTTCAGCAGGTCGTCTTCACCACGTCTTCGTGTCTAGACGTGTTGAGATGCAGCCTGATTAACTGTCTCTGCTGACGGGCAACAGATGGACCTAATAAAGTTGCCACTGATATGTCACAACTGCATTAGTGTGAATGCAAGCATATATTAGAACTATCTATTAACACCCATCAGGTTAATTAAGTCCTTCCCTTAAAAAAAAAATCAAAATGGATGAATGCATTAATCTCCTGGATGTGCATTTCTTTGATGTTGGCTGTGAACAAATAGTTGTATTTTACTCCCGAGCTACTTCATCTTTAGCTCTGAGTTATGATGGATTTAGCCTGCACACATTCATTGCTTTGGCGGTACCAAGAGTCAAATATCATAGAGAAAGACAGGATACAGCAATGTTGCTCTCCTCCACTAGGGGGCAGTGGTGTAACACAGCTGAAGCTCTGCTCTGCTGTGGGCTGCTGTCGTTGTAAACTACATCTCCACTGTTTAGTTTCACATACTTTTTGACACACTACCACCAGGAAGGTTTTCAGTGCATGCTCTGTTGCTTATTTCAAGCTGACACTCAACAAATGGGATTTGTTGTGACTGTCATGCTCATACTCAGTCTCAGAAGCCTCATTAACACCCGTGCGGCATGCTGAGATGAGACAGAGAACAACTTCAGCATCACATCAACCTGCAGCGTTACCGTAACTGTCTTTATAGAGGCTCAACAGCCTGATGGCTTCACACTTGCTACAGAAGGCCAAACACACATGGACACACAGAAAAAATAAACTTCAGATATAAATGTATATGTACATAGAGTACAATATTTAAACACTGTTTCTGATGTGTGACCGTGTTGATATTTTACTGTTGCACCTGCTCACCGTCACCCATTAAGGTGTATTTTATTCCTTCTTTAAAAATATATTCTAATTTGACACTTTTATTGTCGTGAACATTTCTAGTGCTAACCTCAATGAGAAATTAGATGATTATTAAAGTATAATTAGTATCTTGTGGGTTTGGTAAAAAACAAAAAAAATCTTATGTTTTTATTACTTTAAAACAGAATTGGGCAACTTCTTTCTTTTAGAGGGCCGTGTTGACATAGATATACAGTCGTGCCTCATAATTATTCATACCCATCAATTGCAGAAAAAAGATTATATTGACAACAGTAATTCTAATAACAAGAAACTAAAGAAACTAATAATAACTTAAAATGTACAAATATGGAATTTAGATATAAAAAAAAAAAAAAAATATATAAAAATCGGTGGGGGGGTGGGGGGAGGAAAATGGGGGGAGGGACACAGGGGGGGGCCCCAAAAAACATAATTTATCATATATAGTAGTAAAAAAAAATAATAAACAAAAAAAAAAAAAAATATAAAAATTACAAATTTTATTAAATAAAAAAAAAATAAAAAATAAAAAAAAATAAAAAAATATAAAAATAAAATAAAAGAAAAATAAAATATTGATTATGAATAGAAGAAAAAAATAAAAATAAAAAAGAAAAGGGAACCGGACCAGATAATTAGAGCACCATTCTCAGAAAAGAGGACACATATGGGAGAAGGGGAGGGAATGGGATAGGCAGATAAAGAAACCGCCTGATTGGAGGGACTCAAAAGAAATTTTGCTTCAGAGCTCCTTGTTTACAGAGGTCTGCTTGTTTACATGTTTTCTTTCTTGTGTGTTTGTTTTTTAATATTTCTTTCAAACCACAATTCAAAATCAATGTTATAATATTGATAAAATTTTTATTTATTATTACTTTTATCAACTTCAACTTATTTCACTGACAGCTGTTTTTTCTTCTTTTTTTAATTGGAGGGTATGAATATTTTTTAAGATAAATTTATATGAACTCAACACAGTTTAACTGTAAACATTCACTATTAGAGAATGATTATTAGGGGTGTCTGATGATGTCATCATGTGTTAGGTGGAGTCCTGGTCTGATGATGTCATGTGTTAGGTGGGGTTCTGGTCTGATGATGTCATGTGTTTGGTGGGGTCCTGTCTGATGATGTCATGTGTTAGGTGGGGTCTTGGTCTGATGATGTCATGTGTTAGGTGGGGTTCTGGTCTGATGATGTCATGTGTTAGGTGGGGTTCTGGTTTGATGATGTCATGTGTTAGGTGGGGTTCTGGTCTGATGATGTCATGTGTTAGGTGGGGTTCTGGTTTGATGATGTCATGTGTTAGGTGGGGTTCTGGTCTGATGATGTCATGTGTTAGGTGGAGTTTTGGTCTGATGATGTCATGTGTTAGGTGGGGTCCTGGTCTGATGATGTGATGTCTTAGGTGGGGTTCTGGTCTGATGATGTCATGTGTTAGATGGGGTCCTGGTCTGATGATGTCATGTGTTAGGTGGAGTTCTGGTCTGATGATGTCTAAAGGTGAACAGTAAGACAATGAGGACAAACAGTTTAAATACAAGCTGTCATAGAACCAGAACATTTTTGTTGATTCTTGGTTCAGATGCTTATTTTGGCTTTGTTGTAGTTAATCACCTTCTCAAAGAAAAAAATGGTATATGGTTAGTAATAAAACATTCAACAGTTGTACAGATGCATTCAAAAGTTTTGGGAAAGTTGATTTTAACGATGATCTAACAATGATCTCTCCTCTGGAATTGGAAATCAGTCTCCAACTGAGGGAACCCAGACTGGCTTGCCGTGTATCTCATTCATGACATTGGTCAGGCTGGCGTGCCAGGCTATGTTGGGGGTGGGTGGCTGATCATCTCAAGCTGGGGTCCCAGAGGTCTGGGAACTTGGGGGTCCTGTGCAGTATCTATTGTGTTTCTAGGCTAGATCTCATCTGGTCGGAGATGTCCGGTGTTTCTCCAGGTATCTGTTGAAGCCCCCAATGCTCCGATGACCACGGGCACTACCACTGCCTGTATCTTCTAGGCTTTCTCCAGCTCTTCCTTGAGCCTGTGGTATGTCTGTAATTTTCTACTCTTCCTTTTTCCTGATATTGCCATTTTTCAAGATGGTTACATCAATCAATGATTAGAGGTTGGATAGCTCGGTTGCAGGACCTGCGACTCACATACGGGACACCCAAGTCTGAATCTGGCAAAGAGCGTTTAGCCTCACAGGGATAGACCAAATAAAACAGAACATAAATGATGTTCCAGCCTTCCTAAGGCAAGCCCCTTAATGCTGCCACCTAGCTCGTATCATGACAGACACTGAGCAGACATTCGGCTCAGATGTTGCCATGTCAGACAAGATCTGCATCAGGTGATGAGGCATCAAGACACTGTGACAATACATGAAACGAAACATTAAACAGACAGCACTGAAAACATACATATATATTTATTGGGTTGCTTGTTTTCATTTGAAGCCAGAGAGGATAAGGTTGAGGTGGTCTGGGGCTGCTTCTGCCCCTCAGGCTGTATTTCCCATATGTGTTTTGAAATTAACCATTTATATTGGCTTGGCAGCTCTTTTTATACGGGAGAACAGCCATATTATATTCATAAAGGTATGAGAGAGTAGTATTCTGAAGGGGGTAAAGAAGAAGAGAATGGAGTTCACGGTTGTAGATACTGCAGTGAGAGGTTTGAGGTTACACATTTGAAAAATTGATATTTTTGTCCAACATAATATAAACAGTGCTGATAAATGTCTTAAAGACGCAAATTAAATTTGGGATATTCCTGTCAGTAAATAATAGGGGTGTGTATTGGCAACAATCTGACAATACAATATGTATCATGAAACAAGGGCAGCAATACAATACAATATAATGCAGTATATTGTGATACTATAAACCAGTGTTTCTCAGTTCCAGTCCTCAGGACCCACTGCCCTGCATAACTTCTAGACAACCCTGCTTTCACACACCTGAATCAAATGAATGACTTGTTAAAGGCATATGCCACCTCTGGGTGAAATTGAGCCTCCCCCCGCAGCCCTCTGAGATGGACAAGTGGGCAGAAGCATTTTCTAGCCGACCCAGTCATTCTCTGAATCTAGCAGCGCTGACTTTAGCTTAGCTTAGCGTAGATGCTGTAATCTGGTGGTCTCAAATAGCATCACTTGGCAAAAGTGAACTAATTAACTCAAATTTTTTTCCAATTACGTTTCGTGACCCACATTCTGATCGAGTACAAACAAGAAGCCAAATTCACATTGAAAGACTGATCAGGCGCATTCAATAGGGGGAACTATATGCCGCGGAAGTACAGGTGAATCATAGGCGAAGCACCGCGGACAGCAAAGGCGGCACGCATGCGCAGCATCCGGTGACAACCCTGTTTACGGAAGTTGTGGATGCTGCGCATATTCCAAAACAATAAAAAAGATCCTAATACAACAATACAATGTCCCTTTGGGATAAAGGAAGTATTTTCCTTTTCATGTATTTGAGACCTAGGTTTGTAATTTAACTTAATACTGATAATATTAATCAATTTGAATTACAAACTTTCATACTTATACACAATCACAGGGTTTTCCATAGATCATGCTTACTTTATGCAATTTTATGTACAGGCGTCCTCAAAATTATACCCTTCAATTAAAGAAAATGCTAAATTCACAATAGTTATTCAAATAACCAGAGACGAAAAAGTAATGATGAATAAAAAAAATACTAAATTGTAATTTAGGAAAAAAGGATAATTATTTTGAAATGCTGTTGAAAAGAATAATAATAATAATAACAATAATAATAAAACTGTCCCAGACAAATTAGAGCACTTAATTACTTGCAACAGTTGCAGACATCTGATTGGACGTTACAGAAAACACTGGGACAAGGCCGGGACGAAGCAGGGACGAAGCAGGGACGAAGCCGGAAAGAAGCAGGGACGAAGCAGAGACAAAGATGGGATGAAGCAGGGACGAAGCCGGAACGAAGCAGGGACGAAGCAGAGACGGAGACGGGATGAAGCAGGGACTAAGCCGAAACGAAGCAGGGATGAAGCAGAGACAAAGACGGGATGAAGCAGAGACGAAGCCGAAACGAAGCAGGGACGAAGCAGAGACAAAGACGGGATGAAGCAGGGACGAAGCCGAAACGAAGCAGGGACGAAGCAGAGACAAAGACGGGATGAAGCAGGGACGAAGCCGAAACGAAGCAGGGACGAAGCAGAGACAAAGACGGGATGAAGCAGGGACGAAGCCGAAACGAAGCAGGGACGAAGCAGAGACAAAGATGGGATGAAGCAGGGACGAAGCCGGAAAGAAGCAGGGACGAAGCAGAGACAAAGATGGGATGAAGCAGGGACGAAGCCGAAACGAAGCAGGGACGAAGCAGAGACAAAGACGGGATGAAGCAGAGACGAAGCCGAAACGAAGCAGGGACGAAGCAGAGACAAAGACGGGATGAAGCAGGGACGAAGCCGAAACGAAGCAGGGACGAAGCAGAGACAAAGATGGGATGAAGCAGGGACGAAGCCGAAACGAAGCAGGGACGAAGCAGAGACAAAGACGGGATGAAGCAGGGACGAAGCCAAAACGAAGCAGGGACGAAGCAGAGACAAAGACGGGATGAAGCAGGGACGAAGCCGGAAAGAAGCAGGGACGAAGCAGAGACAAAGATGGGATGAAGCAGGGACGAAGCCGGAACGAAGCAGGGACGAAGCAGAGACAAAGACGGGATGAAGCAGGGACGAAGCCGAAACGAAGCAGGGACGAAGCAGAGACAAAGACGGGATGAAGCAGGGACGAAGCCGAAACGAAGCAGGGACGAAGCAGAGACGGAGTCGGGACGAGGAGCAAAAATTATTTTCCAGGACATTTGACTCTTCTTCTCATTTTCCATGTGTTTACCATGACTAGAAAATTGTTTAATCATTTTCCAGGTTTTCCAGGACGCGCAGGAACCCTGATTTTGATCTGTCGTGTTTATTGTATTTGCCGAGCTTTGAAAAAAAACATAAATAATCCGTAATACTGCTGTAAATCCCCGGTTATCCACATCTGTCTCAGCTGCTTCCATCCGTTTAAACCTTAATCTTAACAGATATTCACATAATTCATCAGCAACAAAGAAAGCAGCGCTGCGCCGCCTTTAGCGGCCGCTCTGTGCTCCCACTACCTCGCTGGCATTATTTATTCATGAGGAGTGAAAAATACACAGATTGCACGCTGTGTGACTTGGCAGACAAGCTAGTGGCTTGGGGCCAGGTAGCGGCCAGTAATAGCTGCTGTGCTGCAGTGTAATCTCTGAATACACACGGTTTCCCCACGGGCATGTGTGCACTGCAGAGGTGTGTGTGTGTGTGTGTGACCTCAGAGAGCATGCAGCCAGATGAATCCCAGCACCGTCTTATCTGTTCAGAGGCTCTTCACATGATGGCTGCTGAGAGCTGCTGGTTTAATGTGGAAGAGGACGGATGGAGTGAAGCAATGCTCCTCTGTTCTCTCTCGGCCCTGTTGGGCTCCTTTCTCCTCTTTTTATTTTTCCACATAAATAAAGTAGAAAAGCTTCACAGTTTTCAGCCCAGCTGCTGATAAACACCCCTCCCATCACCAGCTCACCTCTTCTTTCTGCCCTTTCATTCACTCGCTCCATCACGGCCCGCTCAGACTCCAAAAGTTCCCTGAATGCACCATTAGTCTCGCTGCTTTCTTCTTCCAGCTCCACATTTTCCACTACGTCTCTGATTCTTTGATGAGGCTTTTCAGAGTCGGACTATCTGCTTCATTTATGCGATGCAGCTGTTTGTTATCGTCTGAGGAGGATAACACGGAGAAGATGTTAGGCGTAAAGAGGCAGCAAACACGGCATCTAGTGTCTGAGACGCCGGCCAGATCATGTTAGGATGATGAGAGGATCGTAGAAGCTGCTGAATCATTAGCTGTTCACTGTGAGTTGAAGTGACTCTAAATATCTGCTGCTGTCAGACACCTGCACAAAACCCGAAAAAACACAAGTTTTGCAGAGCGGATTATTCATTTATTTATTCAAACCTTTAGAGGGTCACAACATAAAATGTACAACAAAACACTGACATAAAATGTGAAAATAAATCAAAGAAAAGCTAACTTAGAGTATTAACCACTAAAGAGAAAGTACAATGTTGCAGTGGCTGTTTTTTGTTTGTTTGTTTAGTCTTTTGTAATGAGGAATCATGACTACACGCAACTATCGTATTATCCGGACTATAAGTCACACTTTTTTTCATAGTTTGGCAGCTTGTGCAACTTATAATCCAGTGCGACTTATATATCAAAATATATACAATTTCACATATTTTTAAGTACAATTTGTATTGACTGACATGAGCCACGAAGTAAATATTACTGTCTAATGTCAAAAGAGGACGCTCTAGGCTTGTAACAACTATATTCTGCTCCAAGGGCAAAAATCCCAAAATAGCCTTATCTCAGTAAGGGGAGTTCATTTTGGATATCTGGTGTCTGTGCGGTGGAACGAATCCTCAAAAACATGTTTATCCTTCTTAGTTATGATGTTGATGATCATTTTCAGGCATTAACTTTGGAATTGGACTAACTGGGTCATTTTTAGCAGGAAGAAGCAGGATATGAAAAATCCAAGAATCACCCTATCTTAAATAAATAAATACGACTTATAGTCCGGTGCAACTTTTTTTCCTGTTCATGATGCATTTTTTGACTGATGCAACTTATACTCAGGAGCTACTTATTGTCCAGAAAATACAGTATTAGCAATCAAGGGTGATTCCAGTTTTCCTGTTAGCCTTGGCCCTAACCCTTTGGGGTAGGGGTAGATTTTCCAGGAGCACACTAGAAAATGAGTGGTATGATATTACCCACAATTTCATGGGAAATACGGGCGTATGGCGAGGAAATCAGCAGCCAAAGAAACACACAAATGTAAGATTTCTTTTGTTAATAGAATATTTAAAAATTTCTTTGTTAAAGCAGAACTCAGTAACCTCAGCTCGGGGCTCCCCCTAGTGGCGTCCTTTCACTGTCGTAAAGTTCAACCCCCCTGCACCCCCACAGCACACAGACAGCTTCTCTACCTGTCTTTCCTCTATTTTGATCGCTGGATATATTTCTAAGCTTTTACTAGCTTGTTGATGCTACTTTGCTGCGTTGGTAGCAGCACCACGTCTCCCTCTGCTCAAAGCAAAGTCCTGTATCTTCTGAAAAGGGACGTTTTACCCGCAATTTGTGGGTAAATATGCCGTGGATTATATTTTTCTCTGGTGTTGGCGAGTAGCAGGTAAGAATACGAACTTTTATTTACTTTTTGCGGACGTGACAAGTGATTATTGAGCCTGAAGCAGTGACGCTTCACCCAGCGCCCAGGCAGCGCAGCTACGTGAATCACTCTGGTCCAGCAAAGAGTTGGTTATGAGAGCCAGGAGCCGTGTTTAGGTGGTGTGAAGCTAAAGAAATGTTTTCTTCGAATTAGCGCTGGTAGTCTGGTTCAAATCAGAGCTGGAAGCAGCTCGGTAGATAGGGGACCTGAGTACCGTACAGCGGTTTCTGTTGTCGCAAGTTCTGCTCGGGTCGGCGCAGGCAAAGTTGCATAGAGCTGCTCGCAGGCCAGAGGCCCCGGCGGGAGGGGGGGGAAACATTGAATCGCTCCGTAAACACTTTGTTTAGCCCCACGGGGATTCCGAAAAGCATTTATTGAGGTAAAAAAGTTACTGAGTTTCCCCTTTAAGGTTGCTTTAATGTATTACACACAATTTTGTTACAGATGTGAAAAAAAATGCTAGTTTCATAACGTTACGTACATCTGCTCATGTCCGTAATGTTAACGTTAAAGCAAGGGTTGGCAATGTTGGGAAAACGGTTTGAGCAAGCGACATTTTAAAAAAACCACACCACCCGAAACCAGGCCTTCTGAGCGCAGGGACGTGTGCTCCGATGTTTTACGAGCAGGTTAACGATAACAGCCGAGTGGATAGCCTGTTAGCTTGATATTAAACAGCTGAAAAACCACGTTTCTAAAAGCTTTAGTCCACTCACCTCCAACTCTTTCTGTGGTGTAAAAGTCCACACTGCAAACGTCTACCCCTCCAAGACTTAATCCTTATCTATTGTTTTTTCATTTTTTTTTGTGATACTAGTATGATCCCAGAGGGGAAATTAGGGCTCTGCATTTTATCCATCTCTGTACTGTGAGTATCACAGAGCAGTGGGCTGCTACTTAAAGCGCCCGGGGAGCAGTTGGTGGGGGGTTAAGGACCTTGCTCAGGGGTTCATAGTTTTTGGCGCAGCAGCAGTTTGCAGTCCGTTAGCTATATTTGTTTACAGGGGGGGTCACATGGGGGGCGGAGACGAGACATAACGACATTGATGACGTGCCTAACTTTGTGCAGCTGAAAACACACAATCATCTGAAAGCGTCTCCTTTCTTGGCAGTCCCCAGTTGTTCCACTGGACACAGGGAGGTACAGACCCGATTTTCAGATGTTTCTGTGTTTTAAGACGCACAATGTTAAGCACGTCAGTAAACGCTAGCTGGCTAATGCTAGCATGCTGTGAAGTGCCGGTGTTGTGCGGTGTTGTGCCCCACCGGCGACAAACAAACGTGTGTTTTATTATAAAGTTCGGCCCTTCAGCGCGGCAAATCGATCGCTTTGATCCAGCTTTTGATCCAGTATCACTTCAGTCTGGAATGAAAACTTAAGTATGTTTGGAGTTTATACGATTTAAACAGTATAACAGAGCAGGAACAGCTGTTGTTAACATGGCCCGGAAGAGGAAGTGTCCAAATACCGGGAAGTTCCGGTAAGCGTGATAATCCCCAATCATGACCATATTTCCACACAGCGTAATGCCCTTAGCTCTGTCATTGGCTGGCGAAATAAACAGAAATCTCCACCCAGAAACGTCCCGACAACAACAAAACAAAGGGAAAGAGCGAATTACAGGCAGGGGGAGAGGGAGTTGCATTCAAAGTCACCACTGCAGGCGAGTAGAGGCCCAAATGCACGGTCTGAGATGGATTTCACTGCACAAGTCCAATGTTTATTTTCAGGGGGAAACTTTGGACTCTACCTTTAAATATAAAAACTGGTCATGGAAACACCCCCCAAAAAAATTTAACTATTGTGCAAAAAAAAAAAATTGTGCTCTCATGAGGTTTTTTCAGATGTTTCGATATAGCAGGAAACACTTTTTTTTCTATTTAAAGGTACAGTATGTAAAAAAAATCAATGGCAATGGCAAAAAAAAATGTGATATGTAATTCAAAACTGTGTTTCTATTGATGTGTAATCACTGTACTAGAAAAGCTGTTACATGTTTAATTTCTTAGAAAGAGTCATTTATATCTACTTGCTGGGGGGTGCACATATGGAGGCTGCCATATTTGTTCCACCATTTTTACTATGGTGTCCCTGAATGGACAAAACAATGTGTGTGAAATAAGAACCCTCTGAACTTTCAAACTGCTGTACCAGCTTTGTTTAATGGGAGTTAGAGACTGTTTGGGATCATAATGCCATAAAAGACATGAAAAATAGTTACTCAGTTCCACAGATGAAAACATCTTTATGTCTTGGAGAATTTTGGCCACTAATGGCCACCATACATTCACAACAGTGCTTGGAATATGAAGTCATTTGAAAGAAAACATCTTTTCTTTCAAATACCCATCTCTACCACTAGATGTCAGTAATTTTTGCATACTGTACCTTTAAGAAACATTACTTTTGTTTTTTGAAAAACTGTAATGGAAATGCTGCTCCTGAGAAGTAAACGAAGCATTATTCCAAGATGGCAAATTAGAAATTGGCCGAAATTTTAAAAAGGCAACAGGTGTGATTTCATTCGATGTAAATAACTACGATGCATCTGAACCTTCGGTCACTTCCTCGACTGTTCACTGAAGCCTCATCAGACCTGACTCAGCATTTGGATTTAAGAGTTTCTTCTCCCTGACCCTCTGCTCCCAGTCTCAGCAGGAGGCTTTTCTTCCGTTCAGAATGACAGATCACAGATCAGTAGCAATGTGAGCCTCTGCATCTCCTGCTGGGAAGCTTTACTTAACACTGGCCGCCTTTTAGCTTCCAGTTCACTCCAAACGAACCAGCCATAGGAAGGCATCCATCTTCTGGTGTGTAGGACTGTCTGTTTTTAATGTAAGCTCGAGCAGAGAGGCACAGAAATGGTGCTGGGAGTGGGTGTGTGGGTGGTGTCGGTGGTTGCACCGATGCTGGCCAAGTGCTGGCTGGTAGGAGGTTTTTGGCTGTAAAATTTGGGATGCAGACTCCGGCTCATTAAAACAATAAAAGCTCATTGTTTTCCAATATTAAACATGTTTCTCTGGCATATGTGGCAGAGTTGTACGGAAAGAGACTCTTTTGTTTGTTTTGTCATTGGTGTAACGTCAGTGAACACAGAGGGGTATTAATGTCTGCAGCCGTGTGCTGTGGTGTTTGCAGCAGAGACCCGAGCAGGTCTGACATATGGAAACTGGTGAAGCTAACACATGAACAACTGCCATTTCCAGAAAAAATCAGGCAGTTTTTTCAATGCCAGAAATATTTCTATTAATAATAAATATGCTGTAAATATTCTTGTTTTTTTTGTTTTTGTTTTAATTCCAGACTAATAAGGACATTTTTCACAGTCTAGCTGCTAAGATGGATAAACTTTTCTCTGATATTTTCCTAACATTGAATATTACATCACTAGTTGGTCATTAACTAAATTAGATTTTTTTTTTTCAGGTGAATGCAGTACCCCTCTGCAACTTCCTCCTCTGCTCATTCAGTTGATTTCTCCTCCTATTTACCAACTTTCTCCATTATCTCCTCTATTTCTGTCCCTTCTCCCACCAACAATCCTCATTTTTCGCTCTCCTTTCGCACATATTTCCATCCCTTCTCTGAGCGTCCTCCTCCTGCAGGACTCTTGACATGCGGGTGCGGTGCAGTGTAGCATGTGTTTAAAGCAGGCGTCTTAATGGACAGCCTGTGTTTGATGGTGGACCCCTGTGCTTCGTCGTCATTCTGCTCTAAATCCTCCTCCCGTAAAACATAAAACTGCTCTTTCAGGCAACACGGCTTAGACATCAGTCAGGGAAATGAGCGAGCCACTAGAGAGAAGACATGAAACAGGCAGACGTGGGGACCCTCGTCCCAACCACGGGGGTCCACTGAAAGGTGCAAAATGGGACAATTTGGCGCAAATAAGTTGGAACTACTTAAAGAAATAAAATGTGATCAAAGTCGACGCCTGGTGGCTTCAGTTGTCCCACTGTGGAGGGTTTTGTGTTTAACTTTGATAGTTTTACAGCAACAAGCAGAAGGGGGCAGTGTGCCCCCAGAAAACGTCGCCGTGGTGAAGGATGATGGAAAACCACAATCAACGTCAAGTGTCCTCAGACTCCTTTCATATTAAAAGTTGCTGTTTTAAGTGCTTAATAGTCATGATTGTTAAAGGGGAATTTCAACTATTTAACATGAAGAGAAAGAAGCTCACTGATTAATCAGGTTGATGATTTAATTACAAACAGAGTGTTTTAACAGAAATAGTTCCAACATGAAGACCGTGGCAAATAGTTAAGTTGATTTATCTGAGTATAGTTTTCAGCCTTTACCTTTTTCTGTCTGGTTGTTCTCAAAAATGATTGAACATTTTGCTGCATTTTATTTCTACATTAATTTACACTGCAGAAAATATCCATGCAGAGGCAGTTGTAGAATGTCATGGGGCAAAATTTCACCAGGGGCCCCTCCAACCAGCTTCATCACCCTTATATTATGTTGTCTACTTGTAACAGATATCACCATCGCCCCTACCCAAAGTAAAGCCCCAAGCGAATGGACCCTAAAGTGCTCGGGCAACCAGTGGAGGGAGGCCAGGATTGGAGTGATGTGCTCCCTCCCTGTGTATTTGTGACACGTTAGTGCTTCACTGCTTTAACTGATTAGTTACTGGTGCAGAGATGAGTTGTGATGTATGAACATAGTCTAGATTTGGGCGATATGTCAAAATTTTATTGAGGCCTCTGACTTGCTGCTGAAGAGTTCACTGCAATTTCTAAAAACTTAAGAGAAACATATTGTTTAGTTTACAGACCAGTTTGGGCTTTTCAAACATTATTGCACGTTTCATGGTCGAATTAAAGCTTTTCAGATGCAAGACATCGACATTAATCAGTTATTAGCAAGAAAATTATACAATTTTGATGCTTAATTTCACCTTAGAAAGGTGGGTGAGGGGATGAGAGGGATTAGTTTACCAGAAATCTTTATAATTTTCCTAAATAAACTGTTGCCATTTAAAAGTTTTTTTCTTCTTTTAATTGAAAATTACAGAGGAATTTCAGTTTATGGGAAGCAATCACTTCTGAAGCCTATTTTACCTCAGTCCACTTTAAAATTATCCAAAGTAATGGACATCCGTTAAAATGACACTTTACTTAGGATTGAAAAATAAATCATATTGATTAGACATCAAAAGGCAACACGTAGAATAGTAAAGCAGAAACATCCCTGAGAATTGTTACAACTCATCTCTGCACCAGTAACTAATCAGTTAAAGCAGTACCAGCGTGTCACAAATACACAGATACTTGTCAGCATGACTATAATATCACGTGAAATTGCGAGTTACGCCGGTCTGATGCTGAGAGGAGTTAGCCTGGTCCACCAGCCTGACCAACGCCATGTATGAGATACACGGCAAGTCGGTCTGGGTTCCCTCCATTGGGAAATGATTTTCACTACGGTAGAAATTGACCGGACCAATCACAGCGTGGGAGGTGGGACTTTACGACACGTCTTTTTGGCGACTCGTTTCTCTCACATAACAGTCAGAATGGCTGCAGAGGAGCGACTATATAACGATGCCTTTTCTGATGTCTTAATGAGCTGCACGTCCTTAAACCGCAACAACTTGCTGCTCTGACGGCTTTCCTCCATGGTTTCCTCTTTCAAAAAGACATTTGCGTCACTGTAACTACTGTGGTAACAAATAGTCCACGCCTCCAACCGATGAGTGGGTTCTTTATTCCATTAAACCACGAAACGCCGTGAAAACTTGTTCGCCTGGTAGATCAGCAGTGAAAATGATTGTTTCTGCTCTGTTTTGGTGCTTAACTAACAGCTTCCGGGTCATAGTCACATGACGTGTGACACAAACACTTTCTCATATTAGTTCAGCAATAAACATGTGACAGAGTATTTACAATAATAAAACCAAACATTCTCTGTTAAAGGCACTATATTAGGGCGTTATTGAAAAAAAAACCTGTCCAAGCGGACTTCGAGTCCACATTCAGTCCGAGGCGTCCAGCTGCTCTCTACCTTCAGTACAATCCACCGAGAACATGAACTTTATTCCTTCTTTGGTCTCTCCTGCGTTTCAAGCCTCTCTCCTCTTCAGTTTTGATGCTTACAGACTGTTTTGCTGCGGTATCGCGACTTTCCCTTTGGTAGACGCCATGCGGTTCTGTTTTACAAGTGCTGCCGTGCACGCGAGAGAGAGAGGAGGGAGCTTTTCGTTAGAAAACGCTGTGAGTGGCTGATAGGAAACCAAAACTTATCCATCTGTATGCTGATGACACCCAGGTCTATGTACCAATAAATCGAAGGGACTCTGACTCTTTTAAAGAACTTTAATCTGTCTTGAGGAAGTCCAGGCCTGGATGAGCTTGAACTTCCTTCATTTTAATGACAAAAAAACAGAGGTTTTGGTTTTTAGTCCTGGTGCCAGGGGGTCCCCTCCCGTTGACTTGGGCCCTCTGGTGCAGTACTCTAAGCCTGCTGTCACCAATCTGGGTTTTAATATGGACAGTGATTTTAATCTGGACAGGCAGATCAGTGCAGTGGTCAAAGCCAGCTTCTTCCAGCTGAGGCAGCTGGCCAAAACTAAGCACTTTCTTTTAAAACAGGACTTTGAGACATTGATTCATGCTTTTATTACAATACGGCTGGACTATTGTAATTCTTTGTATTTTGGGCTCTCTCAGAAGTCGATGTCCCATCTGCAGCTGGTGCAGAATGCAGCAGCACGTTTGCTGATGGGCGCACGGAAGAGGGAGCACATTTCTCCTGTTTTAGCCTCCCTGCACTGGCTGCCTGTTGCTTTTAGGGTCCATTTTAAAATTCTTTTATTTGTTTTTAAGTCTTTAAATGACCTTGCTCCCCCTTACCTCTCTGAGCTGTTACAAATACACACCCCCTCCCGGTCCCTCTGGTCAGCTGACCAGCTGCTGCTGGAGGTGCCGAGGACGCGGCGAAAGCTCAGAGGGGACAGGGCTTTTTCTGTGGCTGGTCCACAGTTGTGGAATGCACTGCCCCTGCAGGTCAGACAGGCCTCCTCACTGTCCAGTTTTAAAACCCTTCTTAAGACCCACCTTTTTTCTTTGGCGTTTTACCCATTATGAGTTGTTACTTATAAATTCTATTAATTGCTAATTTGTCTGCTTTTATGGTTTTTAATGTTACTCTCTTTTATTTTTATCTTTTTATCTGATTTTATGTCTATTATACTTTTAATGTTTTGGTTTCTTTGTTGTTCAGCACTTTGTTCAGTGAAGGCTGTTGTAAAGTGCTATAGAAATAAAGTTGGCTTGGCTTGGCTTGGCTTATGTAGAACGAACCGCAATGGCATGAAGAGAGCGTCACGACATCCTTAGAAACCTAAACTAAAAAGGCCTGGATTCATGATTATCCATAATTATGCATATGCATAATCATGCATAATCAATGAGTGATTTATTTTTATGAAATTACCTCTTTTAACACACATTATACAGTGTAGAAAGCATTTCTCTGAAAGAGATTAAAATAAAATCAGGTACAGGGCCTTTAATATACACAAAAAAATTACATTAAATAGAGAGAAAAACAACGTGTAAATGCTGACTTCCGGCGTCACCATAGCAACATAGCAACAGAGCGCTGAACTACGCTGAAGGCCGCCGGCTACAGTCACTTCTGTGTTTCTCTGATTGGTTCTCTCCGGTTCACTTTCCTCCTGTTAGTCCCGCCTCTTGTCTCGCATTGGAAATCAGTCTCCAGCGGAGGAACCAGACTGACCTGCCGTGTATCTCATACATGACGTTAGTCAGGCTGGTGTACCAGGCTAGAGAGGAGCAGCTGCAGACCGCGACACTGAGGGAAACTGGGCGACACGGCATTAAAAGGCTGCGGCTGTTTTTCAGGGAAACATCACATGAGGAACATCACCTGCTGCAGCAGGAGAGCCGCGGTCCGTCTCGCTGTGACTTTCAGCATTAATAGTAAACTACTTGTTTTAGAGGGACACAGTGAGGTCACGCCACTCACGCGCCTGTATCAGTGCCAAGATACAATACTTTTTTTTTTCTCCTCCATACGAACCATGAAGTGGAGGCCCTACTGGTAACCTGAGGCCCCACGCAGCCTGCGTGTATCAAGGGGTGGGGCTGCATAACATCATATAGTATACAGCCGTCCTCAAAATTATACCATTACCATTACGATTATAGAAAATGCTAAACTCACAATAGTTGTTCATGTAAAAAAAGAAAAAAAAAAACTAAAAAAGTAATAATAAATGAAAATTTACTTAATTATAACTTATTGAAATAAAACATTGATTTTGATTTTTGGTTGAAAAGCATAATTTTAAAAAAAAAATCAAAAACAGCCCAGACAAATTAGAGCACCTTTCCCATAAACAGTGACCAACATACCTGCCAACAAGTGCAGACGTCTGATTGGACGTTACAGAAAACACCTGATTGCAGTGATTGCCTCAAAGAGTTGCTCAACAACATTTTAGTTCAGGAGCCCCATCATTTACTTGTTTTATTTTTTGTGTGTTTGTTTTACATTTTTCCGTTGAACCGCAGCGCAAAATCAATGTCATGATTTTCATAAAATTTTTATTTATTATTACTTTTTGTCAAGTTCCTCTTATTTTTTTGGCAGCTGATTTTTTTCTGTTTTTAATGGAAGGTGTAAACTTTGAAGAACATCTGTATGTACATTAATATGCACTTTCTCTTTTTAAATAAATGAACTCAAACTCATCTCAAACAGTTTAATATTCATTTCCAAGAACATAGATGGTGTTTTTACCCACCAAAAAACATTTCCTTACTTACTGCGCTACATTCATCCCAGAATAGCTGCATAGCACTGTGTGATGCAGCAATTACTCTGCTTCTGTTTAATAATTAAAATGCACAACCTGGTGGTTAATCAAGATAAATCTACTAATAAAGACACGAGCCACTGTGCTCTTTAATTCTCATTTAGATCAGTGACAGCAATGCTAATAACAGTAAAATGGATTGTTCTGCTGTTAAACTCTTGTTAACTCTAATTTGCGTCAGTATACTATGTATAGTATATTAAATTGTGATTCAATCTTCTCTTAAACACACAATTCTGACTTTTCCCCCTCAGAAATAGAAAGCCCTACCTTTTATACAGTAGATTTAACTGCAGCATTTATTTTATCAGTATTAAACAAATATTTATTAGTAAATACCTTGGTACTGCATTGTGCTACTGCAGTACTTTAAAGGTGTAGTGTGTGACAAATTCAATGTTCAATGGCAGAAAAATGGGATATATAATTCAATAACTTTGCTTCTAGTGAAGTGTAATTGTTGCACTAGAATATCTGTTATATGTTTATTTTCTTAGAATGAGACATTTAGTCCTCAAAATTATTCATACCCTCAATTAAAGAAGGAATAAAATCAGCTGTCAGTGAAATAAGTTGAAATTGACAAAAGCAATAATAAATAAAAATTTTATGAAAATCATTTATTTTGAATTGTGGTTTGAAAGAAAAAAACAAACTTTTTTTTTTTTTTTAAAAAAAAGCAAAAACAAAATTTTGTTTTCTCTAATGTTCAAAAAAACTTCTTCACCTGTTGACAGGTATGTTGGTCCATTTTTCATGGAAAAGGTGCTCTAATGTGTCTGAGACAGTTTTGTTTGTTTTTAGAAAATTATAATTTTCAACAACAATACCAAAACAATATACTATTTCACTAAACTATCATTTTTAAATTTTTATTTATTATTAGTTTCTTCAGTTTCTTGTTATTTGAAAGGGACTAGAGGCAGGAATTAAAAAACAAACAAATATACATGTCCATTTTTTTTAAACGAATTGGTGATGAAGCGCTAAATACGTTTCCAACCACGTTTCTCTCCGTTGCCTTGAACAGACAGTGTGCTGCAAAATGCGCTGCAATTCGGTGTCCGAATTTCCCGCGTTGCCATGCGGACGTAACGTCAAATGATGCTACATCCGCAGTTTTGATACAGGAAGAAGATGGTCACAGTAAATTCAAACACTGTAAGCGATAGTTATGGATTCTTCTGCCGTCAGCAAACGATCCAGATCAACGGAAAGACACTAAAACGTGGAACTACGAAGAAAAAGCGTAGTAAACAACATTATAGCTTCAGTTTGTGCTCCCGTGACGGCTTGGCTCGTGGCTGCAGTTACCTGAAGCGTCAGTCGCGGCAGTCGCAAGTTTCGTTTCTTAATCTTGCCTCAAGTCCCTTTAATGACTATTGTGAATTTAGCTTTTTCTTTAATTGAAGGGTATGAATAATTGACAACTGTACATGGAGGCTGCCACATTTGTGCCACCATTTTCACTACAGTGTCCCTGAATGGACAAAACAATGTGTGTGGAGTGAGAACCCTCTGAATTTGAAAACTGCTGTAGCTTTCTTTAATGAGAGTTGGAGAACTGTCTGGGATCAGTAACGCCTTGTTGGACTGGATCCACTCACAGATGAAATCATCTGGGAGAAGTTTGGCCACTGATGGCCACCGTACATTTACAACAGTGCTTGGAATATGAAATCATTTGAAAGAAAGCATCTTATCTTTCAAATACCCATCCTTACCACTAGATGTCAGTAATTTTTACATACTGTACCTTTAAAGAGGTGCACTGATATCGTTGCACTCATATCTCTGGCTTGAACTGTTCCCTGGACCTGCTCCCTGAATACCTCCCATCTCCGTGCCGTGATTTCAGGCGTCGCAGTTGCTGCCTCCCAGCAGTCACTGCGAATCCGTCAGTCTGGCAGCAGATGTTGAAGTTCAGAAGTACAGGCATAAAATATTCAGTGGCTTTGGACGCGTATCCGTTAATGAGGGGATAATGAAAAATGGCAGGAGTGAAGGCAAAGGGGCGGCTTTCAGAGACAAGATAATCATGATGGACGGGACAAAGGACCAGGGAGAGTCTGAGTCTCTGAAGTCATTCTTTATTTTTACTTTGAAGACACTGGGGAGTGCTTGAAAGAGGAAAATGCTGTGATATTTCTATTGTCACACACAAAGAGATATCAGCAAGAACAGGACATTCATCTGAGAAAAGGCCAAGAGCTCATCCTGTTGCACGGTTGGGGATGTGATGGTGCTCATGAATACTGTGGCCTTTCAGAGAATATACAACTGTTATCCTTTCATCAAACGATGGATTTAAACCAGTTAATGAACAAACATTAAATGTTTGTAGACCACTGATGCTTACAAAATAACAAACTCCACTCACAGGACTTGTGGTTATACGACCTACAACCCTGCAGACCTCCAAATATGTTAGCAGGTTTATGAGACTCATCCTTGTACACATGGGACAAGTAGGACCAATGGGCCCCTTAGTACCAACATGGCATGGCTTAACCTCCTCAGCCTACCTGAGTATTGTTGCTGACCATGTCCATCCTTTTATGACCACAGTGGAGCATCTTCTGATGCTACTTCCAGCAGGATAATGCACCATGTCACAAAGCTCACATCATCCTCCATGACCATGAGTTCACTGGACTCCACTGTTCTCCACAGTCACCAGATCACAACAGAGCAGCTTTGGGATGAGGTGAAACCGAAGATTCTCATCATGGATGTGCAGCAAATGTGTGATGCTATCATGTCAATATGGAGCAAAACCTCTGAGAAATGTTTCCAACACCTTCTTGAATCTTTGACACCAGGAATTACCATATTATCCGGACGATAAGTCACTCCGCCGTATAAGTTGCATCAGTCAAAAAATGTGTCAAGAGGAAGAAACATAGACAAGTCACACTGGACTATAAGTCATATTCATTTATTTAAAATGGGGTGATTTTCAGATTTTTCATAGCCTATTTGTAACTGCTACAAATTCCCAAATCACTCAGATTTCAAAGTTAATGCCTGTAAATTATCATAAACATCAAAACTAAGAAGGATAAACATGTTTTTTGAGGATTTGTTCCACCGCACAGATAGTACAGCCAGATGTCCAAAATGAACTCCTCTCAATGAGAAAAAGCTGTTTTGGAATCTTTGCCCTTAGAGCAGAATGTAGTTGTCAAAAGCCAAGAGCGCCCTCATGTGACAGACGGTGATGTTGCCTCATGTCAGTCAATAGGAATGTTAAATTGTTTATATTTTGATAAATAAGTCTTAGGAGCAGACAAACTATGAAAAAAAGTGTGAGTTATAGTCCAAAAAATATGGTAAGTATGTTCCAAGATAACATACATTTGTGTTTGTGACTCCCCCTGCAGCGAGCGTTAAATTTTGCGATATATCTAATGGGTCACCCTGTGGCCATCCCATAGACTGTTTAAAAGATGGATGAACCTTCCGTTACGTACCCCGTTCGCCTCTGAAGATCTAAAAGTGAACCCAGTTGGGCGCTTACATTGTTTCCATTTTTGCTATCCAAAAATGGGCATAGCGTGGCCTCGGGGTAAATGATTGACAGCCAAAATACTCTGGGCTAAATGCTAACCAAGCTAACTTGAAACTAACAGGAGCTAACAAAGATTAGCCCCCTAATCGGCGGGCTCAAGGGAAGGCATGCTTGGACTTGCTGTTAGCTGACTAAAAACTACCATTATGCTACTCTGCTACAGGCTGCTCATAGGAAAAATCTGCTGCTTATTGTGAGTTCGGAGTTTCACAAATTGTGTTTTTGTTGTTGTCTGGGTAGCGAGCTGCTCTTCTCGGCTGTACTACGGAAGCGCGTGTCCTGAAGCTTCCATAAAGTGTAGAACACCCTGATAACTAACGGAAAGCTAAATCTGGACTCACTGGACAACAGGACTCGTTCATTCATTCTACTAAAAGTATTGGTGAAAACCAAGGAGTTTTGCTGTATAATGCCTTATATACACACTCAAAAATAGAGGTACCAATTTGTACTTAAAAGGGTACAAAGCTTGTTGCTGGGGGTGTTCCTTTTTGAAAGACATTTCTGTACCCTTCGGTCCTGGTCCATTTTTGTACCTTATCAAGCTGTATGAGTTGATAAAGAACAATTAAACCAATTAAAAATGATGAATAACAGTCAATGCTAATGCTAATAATAAATGAATAATAAATATTAGGCCAAACATATATATAAATATACATATAATTATTAATATGATTATTATGAAAATCATAATATCAAAAAAAAAAAAAAAATCAATGCTCCAGGTACACTTAGGGTCGAAATGGTACAAATTTGTACTGTATATTACTTTGGACCCTTTTTCATAGTATATAGGTACTTCTGGCCTCATAAAGACCAATATTGTACTTTTGAGAGAACATTTGTAAAAAATGTACCTACAGGTACAGAAATGTTCCTGTCTCGTACCTCTATTTTTGAGAGTGTAGAGGCTGCTGTCTCTACCATTGTACTGGATGAACACCGAAGGGCGACTCAACGTAATATCTTCCCGAAGGGGTCAAAGTGATGCAGAAATTTTACCGGTGAGTAAATGCACGTATAGACTCCTAGAAATGGGGTCAAGGGTAAAAAAAAAAATAATAATCCTTTAATTGGAGTCAGATGTGTTGGAGCAGGGACACATTTAAAACCTGCAGGAATGCGGCCCTCGTAGGACCGGATTGGGCAACTCTGATCTGGTGACCCTCTGAAATGATCCTGCGACCCACATGGGGGTCCCGACCCCCAGTTTTTGGGAAGCACTGCAACAGAGCAGCTTTGGGATGTGGTGGAAGGGGAGATTCTCACCACAGATCTGCAGCAACTGTGTGATGAAATCATGTCAATACGGAACAAAACCTCTGAGGAATGTTTCCAACACCTTGTTGCATCTATAATATCAATAATTAAGGCAGTTCTGGGGGAAACGGGGTCCAACCTGGTACTACGTGGAGCTACAGTTGTGGTGTATATTTCCTTGCTTAGGTTTGTAAACCCAGGATGACAGTTAGTCCTGTGTCACTTATTCAGACATGAGGAACACCCTGCTGAGACGAAGGCCCCCTGCTGAGTCTTCACACGTCAGGCATGACCCAGTAGGGGGTCTGCATGTTAGCTAGCTCCTGTGGTGCGTAAGAGCCCTAACTGTGGAGTAATCTCACATACGTTCACGTTCGGATCAGCCTTTAGAGGAACACTGGATGTCACTCAAATTTCAAATTTCCTGATTTGTTTTTCTGACGGATTTTTCCGGAACCCACCATGAGATTAGAAAAATAGATCAAGGTTCTTCATGCTGTTATGACAATAGTGGAAATTTTTTTTAGTCCTGCTGTTACACCATATTCATGATATCCGTTATTTGAGTTTCAGCTACCTGAACACCTCTAACATGATCAAAACATTTAATAAGGTCCCGTTATATTCAGCTTGACACAACCTCTGTCCCCCAATGGACTTACTGATGTTATGTAGCTTCAAAGAAGTCCTAAAAGATTAAAAATGGCTGTCTTTAATGATTGTACAAACCGCTATTTATAAATGGATTATATTTAATGCTTTAATGATGGGGAAATAAACCATGGCAAAATGTTTCCTTGCGTTTTTTCCCTTTTAATTAGGAAAATAACTAGAAGGATCAATGTTATTTCTTTCCTTTTTTAAACCAAAAGTTGAGATCATACAGTAGATAATTAAATGATCAAAGCTTCAAACATCAATGAGATAAAAAAAAAAAAACACTTGTCATGCCTAAACTACAGTAAGTGGATCATGTAGCTGTACTCTCACACTACCAATAACTATCAGACATTAGTGCAGGTTATTTAAAGTGCTGATGACATGATTTTGATACTTTTTTTGTCATTTTTTGTAGACCAAAACGTTCTTCTTAATTATCTATGTAACAGAAACAGGCGCGCCTGCATAAATAAGGTATTGGGAAAAATCACTGCATTTCAGCACATCTGACCAGGCTGTTAGCCGAAACTGGACATGGCGTTCCAAGTAGATGCTTTATGTCGCTGTCAATACGGATTTTAATGGGTTTATTGTAGTTTTAACCCTCTAGGGCCTAGAGGTATAAATGTTCGTTTTACACTACTTTTGTTTGTACCTTTATATTTCACTGTTAAAGCAGTTTACCTTGTTTGGTATCATTTTTTTCAGCACAACCTCACCAGTGTGATTTTACAGTTTCTTTTTTTATTTTGACACACTGTTTAACAGTTGGCCTAAAACCATTAAAAAAAACCATAAAATCTGAGTAGAAAAAACTTTGATTTTTCATCGTGAAAACCAGAAACTTGTTTCACGAATCATTTTTATAACTTATAACTTCATAACTTAGAATGCAAATATAAGTAAAACTTGGCCATCAAAGAGAAAGAAAACAATAATTACATCAAAATGCAACAAAGTCTAAGGCGTTTTTCCCCCAATTATTTACAAAACCATGAATAATCACCATGAGATGCCAAAAAGATTAATTGCTCCAATCCAAAAAGACCGTTCCTATCCATCACAAGACAGAAAGGACATTCCAGGTCTTATATTTCCAGGTGTGTTAGTCCTCCTGTGCACCAGGTAACAGCCCTGAAACCTGATTTTGGGGAATTTTTGGTTACTTCCGCCACCTCCCCTCTTCCTCAGCAACCAAATGCATCATGTTGTCACATAATTCTCATATTGGTTGATGTGCTGCATTTTTCTACCAACTGTAAAGAGATCGTTAGGTTTTTGTGATACTTTTTTTCTAGCTTACCAGCGCTTTCCATAGAATTCACCGTTATTCCCGTTTTTTTTTCCTTCACCAAACGCACATTAAACATGTTGGAAAACTAGGTTGTACATTTTATATTATAACTCCAGTTAGGCTATATTTGGTCTATTGACACGATTTAAAAACTGGCTTATAGTTTGAAGTCTTCACTATCCAGAGAAGTTGGAATGGTGTCTCTATGTTGCTGCTTCTATGTCATCTTAAATTGGACATGCGATCTGGACACATCAGTGCGTCCAACGGCCCAAGAGGGTTATGTTCCTTTTCTAGTTTTACAGACAGTAATGGCTCAGCCTTCTGTTGTATTGGCAGTTAATGTTTAAAAGCTCATAAGGACAGTGTTTATGTTTCCTATGGATCATAAATACATTGCAAGAGGAAAAAGTAGGTGCTCTTACCGGTTAGTAGCCCCTGCAGTCTCTGCTGGTAAAGTTCTGTCTACAGCTTCTGTTTACTGGACATGATGAGACTCTTACACATGGAGCTGCAGTCACGTCTGCTGGAATATTCTTCATTCATCAGTGTTTAAACAAAGCCAGTGTTTCCCACTGACCAGGCAGCAGTAGGCACATTCGGACAGAGAGGTTCTAAGAACGCAGTTCCTATAACTACGCCTCCCGAGTTTAGTTATCAGAACTACCCTTCGCCTTCACTATGCGTTCGCACATGAGGGAGGACCTCGTAAGGAACCATGTGTGATGCAATCGTTGCGACAGTGACAAATTTATGTCCCAGCAGATCTGATACAAAGCTGAGGTTTCTTATCTCTTTTGTTCAAAGCTGTTATAAAAGCTAGCTTACCATCTTTCCATCATCACGGTCATTTGTATCACGTAACAGAACAGCCCTCTGTTGGAAAGCTGCCCTAACGTCTTGTTTACCTTTCATTGAAGTACGCCCGGACACTTTAGTGGTCGGACTGGGGTTCGTTCACTAACGTGGCGCAGATTGTACTAACACAATTTGCAACTGTATTTGGCTTTTCCATCTCTTTTATTCAAAGCTGTTATAAAAGCTAACTCACCAGCTTTCCCTTCCTTTCCCTTGTTTATCTTTTGTTGAAACCTTAGTTGGCGGTCCGTCCACTAAAGTGTCCGGGCGCCAGCCGCAGATTCTACTGCTATACTTTGCAGCTGTATTTGGTCATTAAATTAATATGAAAATAATTGCTTTTGGACATTTCAAAATAGTTATTGATTCAGGACGTGCACCATTGTGATCGATTTAATAATGAATTGGTACACTCCAATTGTAATAGTTCTTGTTGTTATTACGATCTTGGTAAACAGTTAAACAGCTGTGGGACTTTTAAATATGGCGGGGCTGGAAGAAGCGGAGCTCACGCAAGGGGCGGGGCTTGCCAGTTCTTCCAATCACCAAACATCTACGTATTTCAGTTCCAATGGAACCCCCAAAAGACCCTGCCTTGGAGTAAGAGCTAAAAAGATTCTAGGAACTGAGTCCGAGGTCCCTAGTTCCTATGTGTCCAAATGCGTAAAAAAACGTCCCGGTTCCCGAAAAGGTTATACTGTAGGAACTCAAAAAGGTTCCTACAGTCCGAAAGAGCAACAAAACCCACTTTATCCTGATTTATAACATTTTTGATTATTTTATACCTTTAAGTTTCAAATATATCATTTATTTATTCTTATGGCCTTGAAAAAATGTCCATTTTGCTTCTCTTCTCCTGTTTAACTGGAAAGTTTAAGATTTTAGAATTAAGATTGTTATAATTCATTTATAGTTGTTTGTCTACCTGTTTTATCTGACACAGCTGAGTAATGTCATGTTCAGCTTTGACAAAAAATATACATTTGAAAAAAAGTAATCATCTTATATCTTTAAATCTCATTTAAGAGTAACAGGTCACATTTAAGATTGTCAAAAATAAGGATTTATTTTATATTGTGATATATATATATCGATATCGAACAATATGGAAAACATTTTCGTGATAGAACTTTTTCCCATATCGCCCAGCTCTACTACTCTGTAATGTTATCTGCCTTTCTTTGGCTTTGACTGGCTTGCTGGACTCGACACACACTGAGCTGCATCGTTTTCTGCTACCGCATACTGACATTTGCATGTCCCATGTTGCGCTCAAAGATGACTCGGGAAAACACGCTACCACATGTTAATGACGTGTTTAACTGGTGTAACAGCTGAAAAAGTGCAGGAGACATTTACCACGCCTCCATCACGTCTGTGTGTGTGTGAGTGTGTATGAAGGGAGAAAGAGCGATATGAATGAGCGGGATGATGTTTTTTTTTTTCCTTCCAAAATCCAATTCTTGGTGCTTGAGTTGAATCTGTGGCGGTGGGCTACACCACTGTCTATGTGTGTGAAACCCTGAAAGCTGTGATGTCCAGCTGTGAACAGAGACAGCTTCTCCTTAGGTGTTCACGGGATTTTTCTGGCTGATTCCGAAGATGCATCCTTCCCTCCATCCTCATGTTTATAAACGGGAACTATTTAAAACTCGACTGGAACCATGTAAGTTGTTATCTTCTTGTTTTTAAAGGCTATAATTAGCCGCGAGGTAATAGTTAGCTGGGGCTTCCTCTCCACACACACTCCTGACTCTGCCCATGTCTCAAACTGCACACTTGAGCACTTCAAACACTGTTTTTGAGTGTGTAGTGCGTTCATACTGTCATTTAGGCTAAAATTCAGTACCCAGATGTTGCCTTAATAACGGCCAAAAACGAAGTGCAAAACAAAGCACACTTAACGGACGCCATCTTGCTGACATAGCAGAAGAGGAGGGACTTTCAAACTGTTTTCAGAGCTGAAGCGGTGGCGACTTCTGCTGTAGAGGAGGCTGTATTGTACTAATTTCACTAATGCTTCTGAAATTATTCAGACATAATTACTCACGTATATGTAGCTCCCAAGCTGTTCACTCCCTGATGACAGTTCTGATCTGGTTGTGTGTTTGAGGTCACGGTTATACCAGCTCAGTAGAGATAGCTCATGTTAGCGAGCAATGCTAGTCCGTCACTTCCAGTAAGTGCAGGGCTCTGTTTGGGTCAGTATTTAACGACAATAATGTGCACTACAGACGAAGTACACAGTGCGCACTACGCACTGAACTCCAGTGCACTCGGGCAAGTGCGCGGTTTGAGACACAGGTTCTGCCTTGTACTGTGCTGGTCTTGGCCCGCTCTGTGCCAGTCTAAGCAGCTCTTTAGCAGTTGTGGGTCCGCTTGGTGCTGGTCTGGGTCGCTCCCTACAGTTTTGAGTCTGCTTGGTCTGGGTCTCTTGCACGCTGGAGCTGAACCGAGTGGACCGGGTTCTGTGAGAAGGTCTTGAAGCTGACTTACAGTTCCATGTCCAGTTCTAACCAAATGTTCCCATCATCATCAGCATCATCACTCTTCTGAACTGGCTGATGATCCACCACACAAACCAGTTCCAGTCTAGCTGTCCTGGAGTATCTTTCATGTTTTCCACCACTTTGATTGTACATGTAAATCAGTGAACCAACCACAACTGCTTCTACCCGTGACGCCCGTGGGGTTGGGGTGGTCGGATGGTCCAGTTCAAAAAAGGGGGCTTAAGCGCGCTTTTCCTGGGGGGTAAGGGAAGAGGGGAGGGAAAAAAAAAAATGAAACCGGAAAAAAGGGGGTTTTTGGGGGGGCGGGGGGGGGGGGGACCCGCCGGGATTGTGTCATGGAGAAGCTAATTGCTAACGGCTAGTGAGCTGAGCCTCTTTATCATCGGATATTTATGTGAATATTGGCGCATTCCGACAGAAGGTTTCTGGAAACGCAGTTCCTATAACTACCCGTCTGGAGTTTAGTTATCAGAACTACCCTTCCCGATCAGTTTGCATTTGCACATGAGGGAGGACCTTGATAGGGACCATGTTTGACGCAATCGTTGCAACATTGACAAATTTATTCCCCAGCAGATCTGATACAAAACTGAGGTTTCTCATCTCTTTTATTCAAAGCTATTATAAAAGCTAGCTTAACAGCTTTCCATCATCGCGGTCATTTGTCTCACATAATGAAACAGCCCCCTGTTGGAAAGCTGCCCAACTAATGTCTTGTTTGCCTTTCAGTGAAGTACAGACCCCAGTTCGTCCACTAAAGTGTCCGGGCGCCAGCCGCAGATTCTACTGCCATGCTTTGCAGCTGTATTTGGGTGATTAAACTAGTATAAAATAACTGCTTTTGGACATTTCAAAATAGTTCTGGATTTGAGACGTGCACCATTGTGATCAATTTAATAATGAATTGGTACACTCCTATTGTAATAGTTCTTGTTGTTATTACAATCTCGATAAACAGTTGTAACTGCTGTGGGACTTTTTAAATATGGCGGGGCCGGAAAAAGCTGAGATCACACAAGGGGCGGGGCTTGCCAGTTCTACCAATCACCAAACATCTAAGTATTTCAGTTCCTGTGGAACCCCAAACAGACCCTTCCTCTGAGTTGGAGCTAAAAATGCTGTAGGAACTGAGGGTTGTGGTCCCTGGTCCGAATGCACCAAAAAACGGCCTGGTTCCCGAAAAGGGTCTAGGAACTCCAAAAGGTTCCTACAGTCCAAAAGTGCCTTATTCATCTGACAGGACCAGGCCCAGGTCTCGCTTTCTCTGTGACGCTCTCATAGCCATATTTAGCTTTTCTTTGTTTAATAAACTTTTCCTTTTGATCTCAGCCCATTCAGACTCTTGGTTATACTTGATTTTTTTCCACAACATTGAGGAAAAAAAGATTTAAAATTTTTCTTTTATTGATTTAAAGGTTTAAATGTGTAGATCTACAGTCTTTTCATTCATAATAAATGGAACATGAAGAGCAGATCTGCTCCTTTCTTTTGGCTGACTGACTTTTCATGCTGCCACACAGGAATCAGCCAAAATTAATTTCCTGAATGACTTGTTCAGGAGCCGAGCTTGTTCAAAATAACCCGATACCTGAAATAATCTTGTCAGTGTTACGCCAGCACATAATGAGATGCCGCGCCACGACGCTGATAATCTGACAGGCGTGAAGTAAATTTTCAAAGGGATGATGTGAGGGAGGGTCTCGCAGGGAGATGATGACACCCTAAGAGGCTTGAGAATAGAAAACACTCCTCAGTCTTCATCCACTTTTGTGTCTCTGACAGCTCCAAACTTGTCTTAATGTGACCTTTTATCTCCACAAGCCGCAGCTTTTTGTTCTTTTTCATGCCTTCTCCTGTCATCGACCTGCTCTTCCATCTCTGCAGCGAAATAGGTCAGAGATGGCAATGTTCAACGCTGAGGTCTGTTGTTTTTAAAATGCAGGCAAAAGAGAAAAATGTTGTAAAGAGCAACGCAGAGCAGGGAGGAGAGCGTGATGCGTGCATATGGGGAGGGCGGCGTGGAGAGCTGCCAGAGTGTGAATAAGCTGCTGTCACCCTCATCATGGATGACAACAAAGCAAACCACTGGCTGATGGGAACAATCAGTACTGCTGGGGGGGTTGAAAATGTATTAGATTAGGACTGATTTAAAGGATGACTGTATTTTTTTTCCAACCTGAACCTTATTTCTAGGAGTCTCTATACTCACTGGCCACTTTATTAGATACACCTTGCTAGTACTCGGTTGGACCCCTTTTGCCTTCAGAACTGCCTTAATCCTTGGTGGCATAGATTCAACAAGGTACTGGAAACATTCCTCAGAGATTTTGCTCCATATTGACATGACAGCATCATGCAGTTGCTGCATTATCCTGCGTTATTCTGCTGGAAGCAGCATCAGGGGATGTTACACTGTGGTCATAAGGGATAGACGTGGTCAGCAACAATACTCAGGTAGGCTGTGGTGGTTAAACCGCCAAGTTGGTACTAAGGGGCCCAAAGTGGGCCAAGAAAATTTCTCCCACACATTGTACCACCACCAACAACCATAACCATTGATACAAGGCAGGATGAATCCATGCTTTCATGTTGTTGACACTAAATTCTGAGCCTACCATCCGAATTTCATAGCAGAAATAGAGACTCATCAGAAAAGGCAACATTTCTCCATCTTCTATTGTCCAATGTCGGTGAGTCTGTGTGAATTGTAGCCTCAGTTTCCTGTTCTTAGCTGACAGGAGCGGCACCCGGTGTGGTCTTCTGCTGCTGTAGCCCATCTGCTTCCAGGTTGGATGTGTTGTGCATTCAGAGATGCTCTTCTGCATTCTTCGGTTGTAACACATGGTTATTTGAATTGCTGTTGCCTTTCTATCAGCTGGAACCAGTCTGACCATTCTCCTCTGACCTCTGGCATCAACAAGGCATTTGTGCCCACAGAACTGCTGCTCACTGGATATCTTCTCTTTTTGGGACCATTCTCTGTAAACCCTAGAGATGGTTGTGCAGGAAAATCCCAGTAGATCAGCAGTTTCTGAAATACTCAGACCAACAACCATGCCACGTTCAAAGTCACTTAAATCACCTTTCTTCCCCATTCTGATGCTGGTTTGAACTGCAGCAGATCTTCTTGAACATGTCTACATGCCTAAATGCATTGAGTTGCTGCATGTGATTGGCTGATTAGAAATTTGCGTTAACGACCAGTTGAACAGGTGTACCTAATAAAGTGGCTGGTGTGTGTATGTGCATTTACTCACCTGTAAAATTTCTGCATCACTTTGACTCCTTCGGAAGATATTACGTTGAGTCACCCTTTGGTGTACATCCAGTATAATGGCGGAGACAGGGAAGCCTCTCTATTAGACATTATCTGCAGCAAAACTCCTTGATTTTCACCAATACTTTACACAGAATGAACGAACGAACAAGTACTATTGTCCTGTGAGTCCAGATTTAGCTTTACATTAGTTATCAGGGTGTTCTACACACTTTTCAGGGCCGCGCGTTCACAGTGCGAGCTTTCGTAGTACAGCTGAGAAGAGCAGCTCGCTACCCAGACAACAACAATAACACAATTTGCGAATCTCTGGGATGGGGGGCCAATTACGTAGGTCCAGCACCTACCATTCTGCCAAAGAGCGCACACTCTGCGCGTAATATCAGCCCATCTTCAACAGCGTCTCCTTATTCATGTCCTTATAAACTGGCCTCTTCGTACGACCCACAGGGAAACCTGCTGTATTGTTTTTATTTTATAGTTATTATTTTTATCATATATTCTGTTTCTTATTTGCCTCATATTGTATCTCTGGAACTAGTATCTCTCCATCAGGTTGAATTTCATTTTGCATTTACCACATGCTCTTCTGTAGCGCAGCTAAATGCTCATTTAAAGCAACCTTTACCGATGTTGCATTCTTACACTATTTTTCTAACAGGGTAAAATGCTATGAATGAGGTAATGGAACTCTAAAATACAAGACAGACCCACCATTAATCAAAACAAAATATTATTCCAATCTCCAAATATTCAATGAAAACTCCAACCAATCCTTGAAGTGGGGTGCACCTCTAGGATTGTCCAACGGACCTGCCTGTCAGACCTTTGATTCTGCATTGGGAGGTGGAGGGAATGAAGGGGTGTGTCTTAGGAGTGAGGCGGGACTGTTTATATTCAAATAATCTTGCTGTGCTTTCTGGAAATGCACGATCGGTAAAGGTTGCTTTAAATATTGCTGTTTGCGCCTGTTACAGATTGCGTGTGTAATCTTTGTAGATCACCCGCAAACACTGAAGATACAGTGCATGCAGTTTGTCAGCGCGGCAAAGAAATTAGCACTCTTTGTTTAAATTCTTTGTAAATCAGGGCCTTGGGGTAGGGTCACATGGACACTTTTGTCACGATAAAAACGTTCTCAAGTCCAGAAAAGGGATTAGATCCGTGTGTTTTGTGCCGTGCAACCACGCAAAAAGTCTGGAATAGTTGAAAGAGGTCGTCTGCACGGTTGTAAAGTCTGAAACGTTTGACGCAAGAAGGGCTGGGGGTGGTGTGGGATTTCTGGCAGCGGTTGTTTGTCTTGTGCCCCTTGTAAGATCGCCTAAGGTTAACAGGTCTCCAGGTAAGGGATCAGACAAAGTGTGGCTCAAAAGACGCTGATGATGGGAAACAACACTGGCTTTGAGTCTCCCTTGCATGGACACAGGTCACCAGGGCAGTCCCCTAGAATCAGGCCTGGAGGTGGGGCATGGAGTCAAGCAGCTGGTGACAGGGTCTATGCCAATGGGGCCCAATTGGGTTCAGTCCAAAAGGGTGACATGGACCTACCTTCCTGTGGCCCGAAAGGGTCGGGTGCAGTGTGAGCTGGGCAGTGGCCGAAGGCGGAGACCCTGGTGGTCTGGTCCTCAGCTGCAGGAGCTCTAGACCCCCTCCTGCTGCAATTAGTTGAATAGAAACAAATCAAAATCAGATAATGACTCTAGGAAACCTCTATGTTGCTTTAACGTGCATACTTTAAAGTCAAAGGTTAGCAAACGTGAGCTAGCAGAAGCTGGAGGCAAAATTAAATGCATCCCTGAATGTTAGTTGAAGCTGGTGGGAGGCATGCTAAACTATACACAATAAAGTGTCACCATGAATTAGTGGCATTTCGTCAGTTCAGAGTGAGTGAGTCAGAGCCAGTCGCAATATGCTGGGTAAATGCAGGGGAGGAGCACAGCTCTGTCAAACAGAGAAAAAAAAAGAGACGCTTTATGAGTCACATAGAGAAAACACCTTATCCTGCCCAAAGCAAGGCCACAGAAGAACTCCCAGAAAGCGTGCACACCCCACGATACCTCTTTACACATGCACGAAAATCCACAAATTACTATTCACACTTCTGAATCGGAAGTGTGTGGCAATGACAACACTCCTTACAAAACACTGGTCCACATGAACATGTTTTGAAGCTAAAACTCTAAAAATATTGTAACCCAGGCTCCTCAGTCTTCCCTTCACCATGACAACCACATATTGCAAAGCACATCTCTCTCAAAGGAGGTACAGATGAAGGCTGGTTTGATACAAATACAAAAACAGAATGCTTATAAATAAATTTTAGGTAAAACCCTCACTGTCACTAATTACATCAGGTGATGTTTTCCTGTAGCTTGATCTGAGAGGTTGTCCACATTCATATATCGCATATATGACTGTATGCTTTGTGTGCAAGTTTGGGCAGTACATTAGTAATGACATTTCCTGAGGTTTGTGCCTGTTAAAACCTGCAAATTTAGACACAAAAACCTGCTGCAGCTGATTTACTAAGAAGGATCTCAACAAGGATTGCGCCTGTTAAACTGGCAAAAGAGAACCTGCAATCCATTTAGTACATCTGCTTCTGGAAATTATGCAAGATGGGCGTTTCTGCCAGAATGTGCAAAACATTTGATGAACAATGTGCAAATAAATCAGCTTTGCACATGATGTATCAAACATGAAACGGATTGCGATGGCTGTTTTTGCACCTATATTTAGCACTATCTGAAAGGCAGGTATTAATTGGCAGCTTTATAAATGACTGCAGCTTCTGGATGAGGGGAAAACATCCAGTGCTGCAGGACTGCAGACACGTCACTGACTCATAATCATTTCTCATGAGCGGTAAAGGCAACACATTCAGTTTTCATTTTTTAATTCAGTAGCAGCAAATCACTATTCAACACAAGTTTATTCAAGACCAGGATAGGCATGTGCCAGTATGAAATTCTGACAGTATGATAACCTTGACCTAAAAGATCACGGTTTCACGGCATACCATGGTATCATGACTACACTCTTAAATATTGTTTTTAAGTGTCTGGGTAAATAAAAACAACTTATTTTGGTTGAACAATGCCCTTTATTCGAACATTTGTTCCTTTGATGTGTAATGGTGTTGGCATTGGCAAGCAACCTTAATTTACCGCCACCAACTGGGAGTGTGCGTCAGGACAGGCGATGTACACCTGACTTGCACTCTCTCCCAAGGCAGAATGAAGTTCAAACCCTGGTGAAGGTAGGAAGGTATGATGGAAAATGTAATGGTTTTCATACCGCTATGTTTTTATACCGTGGTATACCTTGAAACCGGAAACCGACACATTCCTAAACCAGAGATCCAGTCATCTTGGGCCAGTGTCTGCAAGGTACTCAACATTTCCCTTCCTCAGCACACCTGCATCAAATTACACATCATTTCTGTTTAAGTTTGTTTAAGTTGACATTATTAAAACTTATAAATAATATTGAATCATTTTTTAGACTGTAATACGACTCAGAAATTCCTACCATGAAGCTTGATCAGCTGTGTGCATTCCCATGATGAGCATGACGTTTTCGGCGTTGTATTGGAGTGGGAGGAATACTCCAGCTGCTGCTCACTGGAGAAAGAGTGTTTCCATCTTCATCTCCCTGGCAGAGTTTGATAAAAGTCTCATCTTGGTGTCTTGTCTTTACCTTGTTGGCATGTTTTCCGCGGCGTGCGCCATGTGCTTACATCTCTGCGTGAACACCAGCAGTTACGACGTGTCGTCATGTAAATCATGCCAGTAACACCAGACTGTTTATTTTCTAATAACCTGTTCTAGAGGAAATGAGCATTTAAATGACTGTTGTGACCTGGCCCACTGTCGGATTTATTTCAGAGTACGTGTTTGGTGATGTCACTTTCTGTCATTTTCAAAACATTCTGTTGAACACTGCAGTGACCGTGTTCTTAGCGTTGGCTGCTAATGTGAAAAGTAATAAGCTGCTATAGTGAACAGACGAACGTAATCTGTAGCTAAAGGAAACAACTTGTATTTGGCTTCAGCTCTGGTTCAAATGCTCAGAGAAGCTTAGACTGAACAGGAGGTACAGAACCGATCTCTCAGTGGTGTAGGTATGCTAAGATCTCACTGCGTATCGTTAAATCACATGAGACTAGAGTCACTTCACCGGAAAAGGAAACTTATAAACAAAATCGATCTTTTCATTTCATGTATCAATCTTGCATAAATTAAGCTTGAATTGATTAAAATCAATCAATCGATTCTTCAAACCCACCCCTACTCATTTATAAAACTGTGTGTAAGATCTAAAAGTGTACGTACACCCAAAACCAAAAGTTTGTGTAAGCCAAACAGTTTTTAGATTTATAAAACCGTGTGTACGCACACATTCAAGCAATTTCCTCTTTATAAATCACGCTCTTCCTGGAAGTTTGCGCAAGTGAATTTGGCTCATATGCCGCCCCCTACACACCCACATTCTTCCATAAATAGTCAATGCAAAAAACCTGATGGATGTTTCTGCATATAAATGAGCCAGCTGATCTGAGGCATTTAAAGCTTAATCGTAGCAACTGAGAAGAGAAAAACACGCAATTTCACGGAGACTGAAGTAGAGGTGCTTGTTGGTGAAGTGGAGCCTCACAAAAACATGTTATTTGGGTGCCACAGCAGAATCACAGATGAAGGCAAGTCTGCTGACGGCAGCAGGTTGTTGTGGCGGTGATGATGTACAGAGGTCTGTTCCAGGAAACGCGCTGTGGAGGAAACGCTGTGTCAGTGCAACTGTGTGCAGAACACAGAACACCTGTTTGTGTTGTTTGGTGCACCAATGTCCCCCCCCCCTGCATCTAAACACCTCCACTGGTCATTGGTGAGGTCACGATGGAGCGCGCTGTGGTTAGCAGCCGCTGATGCGTCGGGGTGGGCTTGGTTTCAGCGGGGTGGTCTATCTGGGTCCAGCTCATAGACAACAGCGCTGCAAAAGTAAATCTGTTTTTAGCCAGTCATTTTCATCATCATCATCATCATTGGGCCTGGAAATCCTGGTGAATCCCTGAAAACACCCTTCTAATTCTCCCATCTGTAGGTCCTCCAGCAGCACCGATGCATCCATGCGCTGCGTTACGCACGAGTGTCTCCAAGGTATTAATATGCTTAGATCAATCAGTCTGACTGCAGCGCACCATGTCAGAATCTGTGTATTAATTTGGTAAATATATCACACTGATTATCATCGGGTAGAGGAATATGATGGTGAGAAAACTTTGATGAAATGTTGATTTCACATATAAATGTGCTTACGGACCTTTTAATTTATTTAAAAGGTTCCAATAGTTTCAACTCACCTTCGAAGCAGAAATAACAGTTTGAATCCTATCAAGTCAATTTATGATAATAATTTGATATGAAGGGGGAATTAAATGTATGAGAGTGACAGGACAAACGGAGAGCCTGCATGGGGCTCAGCTTTCTCTTTTGCATCTCAGGAGACAATAAGGAGATCTCATCTCAGCCTCATTCAGGTTTGAAATCATTCTCATGAATGTCTCTTTTGTTTCTCCTAAAATTCACTCGGAGAAATCGTCTTATTTGAGAATTAATGCAGACATCCTGAAATTATTTGAGAAATGATTGAGATTTGCTTTGGAACTGGAAGTGAGACTAGGTTGAGATTTTGTGAAACTTTTCTAACTGGAGACACAGATTGAGAAACAGAAGAAATGAGCCGTTGTCTCATTTAGCTCTCACGTGGGTCTCACATTTGTCTAGAAGTAAATTAGACCTTTATGAGATCACCCTTCCAAAATTATTTTCCTCTGGGCAGTCTCCAAAATGTGCGTAACCAAGGTTTGTAGTTTGCTTAAAGTTACACACATTCTAAAGCTATTTTTTTTTATATACATATATATATAAATCCCAACTCTTGCGTAAGAAGTTGCTTACACACTTCCTTGCATGGTTTTCTATTTGTGCCGCTCTGCCGATATAGCTTTCGCTCTTTATTTGAAATCTTAGTAGATCAAGGCCCAGGAGTTTAACAAGATAAAAGCTGAATGTCATCGTTCTGCTAAAAACAAGGTTCCTACAGAATTATACAGGTTAAGTTTAAAACCTTATGACCTTTTGAAAGACCATTTACAACAGAAATTACTTGCCTTTTTCATGGCCACACTGGCAAAACTGTAATTAATAACTCCTAGAATTCAAGAAAATGCATTTATTTACATAAGCAGTGACTAATTATTACACTGGCTTGGGTGTGTATGTATGTAATTTGCAAGGCTTTGCTTCACTCTGCTTGATCACAAAAATGTAACTGCAAAAACACAGATCCTCTCCAATTATATTAGTTATCAAAAAAGAGACTGAACAACAACCACATACACAGAGGAGTCAATTTCTTAGACATGTAGATGAGCATTTTCTTATTTTACTCAATAATCCACAAATTTCTCAAGTTACTGAAAGGTTGTTTTCTTTTGCGCCTAAATAAAGGCTTTGTGTGTGTTCAGCTAAATGTTCCCCAGTCATTTACAGCGGGGAACAAAAAGTATTGAACACATCAGCATTGTTATCAGGAAATATATTTCTAGTAGAGCTATTGACATGATATTTTCACCAGATGTCAGCAACAATCCAAGTGATGCACACATACAAAGAAATCCTAACATTTATGTCTATAAATTAAGTTATGTGTAATATAGTAAAATGACACAGGGAATAAGTATTGAATACATGAAGAAATGGAGACAAAAAGATCTGGAAAGTTTAGTCCTGATTGATGCCTTTAAAAAGGTTTCTAATCACCAAGGTGTCAGACAAGAAGCATTGCATGATGGGTAGAAGCAAAGAGCTCTAAAGACCTACGCAACCTCATTATTGCAAACACACTGAAGGCATTGGTTTCAGGTGCATTTCTAAACTTCTGAAAGTTCCAGTGAGCACCATTGGGACCATCATCCGGAAGTGGAAAGAACACGGCATCGTCCTGAAGCGGCCACGGCCAGATGCTGCTCACAAGATTTCAGACAGAGGAGTCAGAATAACAATCAGAAAGCTTCTCCAACAGCCCAGGACCACTCGTGGAGAGCATCAGAAAGACCTGGAATCAGCAGGTACACTTGTTTCAGAGAAAACAGTCAAGAAGTATTGCATTCAACCACCGTGGCCTTCATGCACGCACACCATGCAAGAAGAAAAAGCATGTTGATGCTGGTTTGAAGTTTGCAACACAACATCTGGACAAACCCATGACATTCTGGAAAACATAGTCTGGTCAGATGAGACCAGAACTGAACTCTTCGGATGCCATAAGACACAACATGTTTGGAGGAGAAATGGCACCAAAAACACCATAGCAACAGTGAACTTTGGAGGTGGGAACATCATGGTGGGGGCTGTTTTTCAGCATGTGGTACTGACAGACTTTATATCATTGAAGGACGAATGGAGAAAAGTAGAGAGACATTCTGGACCAGAATCTGCTGCATCTGCAGCTGCTGAAGATGAAACGAGGCTGGATCTTTAAGCAAGACGACCATCCCACCACACAGCCAAGAAACACTCTCCTGCTTTAAGAAGAAGAAAATAAAGCTGCTAGAACGGCCCAATCAACCCACTTCAATCCAACTGAAAATCTTTGAAAAAGATCAGAGTTGACAGAAGAGACCCGGAACCTTATAGATTTGAAGGCAGTTTGTGTGGAAGAATGGACCAAAATCACACCTGAGCAACGTATTCCACTGGTTTCTCCATACAGGAGGCGTCTGGAGGCTGGAACCACCAACAAAGGTTTTTGCACTAAGAAGTAAATAAATTTCAGAAAACGCATTCAGTACTTATTCCGTGCCATTTCACTATCTTACACATAATTTATGGACATAAATGTTAGGATTTCTTTGTATGTGTACATTACTTGGGTTGTTGCCGACATCTGGTGAAAATTTAATCTCAATAACTCTACTAGAAATATATTTTCTGAGAAAGATGTTGACTTGTTCACTTTCCCCCCCGCTGTATACCCACAAAGTCATGAGGATAATTGATTCCTAATTTCAATAAATGTCACACTTCAATGCAATACAGCTCACAACTTTAGGCCGACATAATTTCAGACTTACCAGATAACCTTCAAGATCAAAACTGTCAAATCTAAGGACTTTTCAAGGTATTTAATGCAAATTTGTAAATTCTTATAAGACTTATAAGGCTGTTTAAGCTATTATGCTTGGCAAAGCAGTTTTATTAAATCTTTTAAAGGACAAATTTGTATTTACTTTTGAACACAAAGAATATAAAGCATTGTCTCTGCCTCTTGCCAGGAAGGAGGAGTGTGCTGTCTTGTTTTTCTTCGAGCAGCAATGGCTTTTTTTTCATCTTTTTTTGTTTTTGGCCTACTCGGGCACCATGAAAATCTGCCATAAAATTGCAAGCCCAACAACCAAAATTTTGCAGATTACAACTGACCAGTCCCAGCTCGTGTTTCCACTCATTGACTTTAAGTTTTGGTTGAACTGTCGGTGCATGAGAGAGATTTGCCTTCAAGGCTTTTTGCAGAAAAGACTGACAAAAACATGATTAATTTTGTGTTGCACAGTAACCTTACATATGCAACCACTGAACATAACAAAGAAGAAAAAAAATCATGATTTGTTTAATGGCTGCACAGACCACCACCATTTATTGCCTCTTTTTATTTCTCCTTCATAGGATGTACATTATTGTGTCCTTCACCTGTTTTGCTGTATTGCAGTAGAAACTGGCGTCAGAAGTGCCCTTGAGTGGATGTTTTGCCAAACAACCCTGATAACGTAAAACACCCATGAGAAAATGTAGACAGTGACTTTTGACAACGTTTGATGTACCCGTGCACATAGAGAGCAAAAAAGGAACTTTTTGGTATGGGTAAGAGCTGTCCAGGGTAACACCCAAACTCTTGACACTTGGCTTAACTGAAGAGGACAGAGTTCCTAAGAAGGACTGCATAAAATCAGATGTGGGGGAGGGGGGATTAAAAACATCACCACAGTCTTGTCCTCATACAAAAGCAAAAAATTACCAGCCATCTAAAGCTTTAGTTCAGCGAGACAATCCAAGAATCTAGATGCTGACCTATTTGTGAGAGGGATGTAGATCTGAATACCATCTGCATAGTAATGATTTGAAATGCCATACTTCTGAAAAATGAGTCCCAAAGGAAGGAGATACAGATACAATAAGAGGGTCGAGAATGGGCCCCTGAGGGACCCCACAAGTGAGTGGTGAGGGCTGAGCATGTATAAAAGTCCCTGTTATTGTGGAAGAACTTCATATCCCAGCATTCCTTTCAGAGTCATGTGACTACACTGCAGCTGCTGCTGCTACAGACTTACTTGCTTTGAAGCTGCTTATAATATGTCTGGTTATAAGTTGTTCGTTAAGTTATCAAGTTGTCAGAAACATTAGAATTAGCCACATGTTGGCTAATACCTGCTAGTATCTGATATATGGCAGCCAGATGTCCAAAATGAACTCCTCTGGCTGAGTTAAGGATATTTTGGGAACCTTTTTCTCATAGTACAATACTGTTGCTATGACTTTTAAAGCAGGGAAACATCTATGACCTGCAGAACAGCACGATACCTGCCTTATGAGGATTTCAAGATGGCCGGTATGAAAATGTTGCAAGAAAATTTCTACACGTGGTGGACAGAGTTAACATTTTGTCACATTTCACATTTGATACAAAGTAAAAGAAGATGGAAATAAATGTAAAGCATTACTTTGATAAGATGACACAGAAGCTAACTGTGCTGCAGTCTCCCCAACATATGAAATGTGTGTTCCTTCCTTATTGCTATACTGTGTATGATTAGGTCTCTTTTAAAGACTGAAAAAAATGGACGAAGACAGACGGTTTAAAGGTAAATCATGCTGAGACTTGCTGTTAACCAGATAAAAAACATCGTTGTGCTACTCTGCTATAGGCTGAGGCCTTACTGGGAGCAAGCAGGGAGCTAACTATTAGCCTCCATGGCTAAAATCGGCATTCGGTCTGCTGCCCATCAATGAAAAGGACACATCCCTAATTATTAGGGTCGGGCATTGTTCCCCGTTTCCATTGATACTCGATTTTTGATGCCCAACCCTACTAATTATGTGTAATTTAAAGATTAAATAACATCTAAACGGATGAGAAAAAAAATTCTCCCTCCCTCACAGTTGACATGAAGGTAACCTTAACTTGAAAGTTAAGAAAAGAAAGAAAGAAGTGGAACAGATGAAGAGTGAGCAGAAGAAAGAAAGAAAAAGAATTGATACACTTACACAGCCAACTGTTGCATCTGCACAGAAACCCATAAACATTCCATGGTCTTTGAGTGTGGTTTTTAAGTTGATTTAGTTAAAAATAAATAAAATAAAATAATCACTAAACCAAAATAATTAAATTCGGTCTTCCTTTTTATCACCAGCTGAAATACTCTTTTTAGAGTGTGGTAATTAGAGTTATATATTTATATTTTTTGGACCCGTCAAAATTGATAGTGAATATGGGTAAAGTGGGACAGTTAATCATGTTTATCTTTACATGTGTTTACTTCTGTTACTAAAAATCATCATTGAGCTCATCATAGGGCACAGTGAGATAAAAAAAAAAGGGTTCTGTGTAGATGACACCACTTCCTGGGGCCATGGCCACAACTACATCTGCAGCGAAACAAGATGGTGGGTAAAATGACATAGCGTTATCAGGTGAACAATGTTAGTGGGCTAGAAATAAGAAAACTGGTGGATAGTTTGTGATTGTAATATTGTTTTGTTGAGGGGTGTAATTTTAATGAATAATTTTTAAAAATTATATCCATCTGAGTCTTACTAAAAAAAATGCTATTTAGCTACTGTCCCACTTTAGTAATGTGTGTTATTGGTAAACAGGGACAATCATTTGAGTCATTGTAAAGGTGGAAATAAGTTCTCATTTTATTTATCCCTCATAATTTTTCTGTCTAGCCAGCTAGCTAGATACACAAATTAACTTAAATGGTATAAATCAAGCTTGCTACAATGAAAATGATGACCGTGATGCTTTGCCAGTCTATGCTAGCTATCCCTTGCCCCACCACCCCACATGTTTTGCATACTCTTTAAATTGATATAAAACAAAAACTACAATGGCCACCTCACACGGTTTGCTGTTTGTTCTTTCATTTCTCCAGGGGATTACAAAACCATTTTACCTTTTTTCTCCAGCCTTTTTTTGGAATTTGTTCTTTGTTCTTTTATCGTCCAAAATAGGCTATTTTAAAGTGGCATTTAGTTTGAATAATAGCCGACTATTTGTTAAATTTCTTCAGGGAATAAAGTGTCTTTTTGTCCCATTCTCTTTACACCCATGAAAGTTCTTTTTAATGTTTATATCCATTAGAAATTAATTGTTGTTTTTATTGTTGTGTTTACATTAAAATGGAATGTGCTGCCAGTATTTGTCAATATGTGCCGTCCCACTTTACCAATAGTGCCTGGAAATTTTGGTTTAGGGTCAGTGTGTTTTTGGTTAGGAGTCATCCATGCAGTGTTTAATATTTATTTGTTTTTTATTCAACATAGTATAGTAGAGATCTTAAGCTAGAAGTTTTCTTATTTTTTGCATGTTTTTGTCACACTTACATGTTTCAGATCATCAATCAAACTTAAATACTAGACAAAGATAACACAAGTGAACAAAAAATGCAGTTTTTAAATGAAGATATTTATTGGTAAGGGGGGGGGGGGAACCCAAACCTCCATGGCCCTGTGTGAAAAAGTGATTGCTGCCCCCCCTGTTAAAACATAAGTTAACTGTGGTTTATCACATCTTTGGAAAGCTGGATTCAATTTCTCTAGCCACACCCAGGCCAGATTACTGCCACACCTGTTCTCCATCAACAAATCACTTAAATAGGACCTGCCTGACAAAGTTAAGTAGACCAAAAGATCCTCAAAAGCTAGACATGCTGCGATCCAAAGAAATTCAGGAACAAATGAGAAACAAAGTAATTGAGATCTATCAGTCTGGAAAAGGTTCCAAAGCCATTTCTAAAGCTTTGGGACTCAGAGAACCACAGTGAGAACCATTATCCACAAATGGTGAAAACATGGAACAGTGGTGAACCTTCCCAGGAGTCGCTGGCCTACAAAAATGACCCCAAGAGCACAGCGACGACTCATCCAAGGTCACAAAATACCCCAGAACAACATCCAAAGAACTGCAGGCCTCACTTGCTTCAATTAAGGTCAGTGTTCATGACTCCACCATCAGAAAGAGACTGGGGGGCAAAAATGGCTGCATGGCAGAGTTCCAAGACCAAAACCACTGCTGAGCAAAAAGAACATAAAGGCTCGTCTCAGTTTAGCCAGAAAGCATCTTGATGATCCCCAAGACTTTTGGGAAAATACTCTGTGGACCGACGAGACAAAAGTTGAACGTTTTGGAAGGTGGAGGTCCCATTACATCTGGCGTAAAAGTAACACGGCATTTCAGAAAAGGAACATCATACCAACAGTAAAATATGGTGGTGGTAGTGTGATGGTCTGGGGCTGTTTTGCTGCTTCAGGACCTGAAAGACTTGCTGTGGTAAATGGAACCATGAATTCTGCTTCTACCAAAAAATCCTGAAGGAGAATGTCCGGCCATCTGTTGGTGACCTCAAGCTGAAGCACACTTGGGTTCTGCAGCAGAACAATGATCCAAAACACACCAGCAAGTCCACCTCTGAATGGCTTAAGAACAACAAAATTAAGACTTTGGAGTGGCCTAGTCAAAGCCCCCACCTGAATCCCATTGAGATGCTGTGGCATGACCTTAAAAAGGCGGTTCATGCTGGAAAAGCCTCCAATGTGGCTGAATTACAACAATTCTGCAAAGATGAGTGGAACAAAATTCCTCCACAGCGCTGTAGAAGACTCAGTGCCAGTTATCACAAACGCTTGATTGCAGTTGTTGCTGCTAAGGTGGAACAACCAGTTATTAGGTTTAGGGGACAATCACTTTTTCACACAGGGCCATGGAGGTTTGGGTTTTTTCCCCCCTTACTAATAAAAACCTTCATTTAAAAACTGCATTTTGTGTTTATTTCTGTTATCTTTGTCAAATATATATATTTATATAATTTTTTTTTTGATGATCTGAAACATATAAGTGTGATAAATATGCAAAAAAAAAAAGAAATCAGGAAGGGGCAAAAACTTTTTCACACAACTGTATTTAGAATGGTATCATATGATGGGCTAAGATGTTTGGGTTGTAATCAGAAATTAAGTTGAGGTTATATTTTCAGAAAGTGTCCCAGTTTATCCATATTCATCCAATTAAACATTTATTTATATGTTATAAAAAAAATTCTATTAAAATTAATGCTTTTATTTTGCACCCCAGACATTGTGTAGATTTCATTTATTTATTTATTTTTTGAAATAAACTGTTTTGATGAAGAAGTTGTAGCTATGACCTTTAACTTTACTAAACTACAGCCACCTCTCTAAAGCGCTCGTGTCCTCATCTGCCCGCTGATGAGTATTTTCAGACCATTTCAGCAGAGACATCATCTGATAGTTAGCAGAAACACACTTCTCTCCCTGGTGCACATGCTGTTGCCACACATATTAATGCACTCTGCACACACAGCACACACACTCAGTATCTACAAATACACCCACAGCTCAACTGTAGTAGGTTTCATGAGTGCCAGCAGCATAAAGGCTGCTCCCCTTCCTCTCCCTCCCTTCCATTCTGTCCATCTCGCTCCATTGCTCTCTCGTTTTCTCGCTTACTCTCGTTGCTTTTCTCTTTTGCTGCTTGTGCTGTGAGAAACCCCTCTTTCATTCTGCTTCTTGTTCCCCTTTTTCATCCCTTGAAGAAAAGCCTCCTCCTCCCTTCTCTTCCCTCTGTCTTGGATGCAGACACTGAAGCTCTCGCTCTGCCTCTCTGGGTCGCGTTTCCTATGCATTTCCCCTCTTCCTCCCCCGATCCACCTCCTCCGCTTCACCTCTCATCCTCTGGCTTCCTAACCGAGGGATAATGTTCTATTTCCAGCTGGTGATCATGGCTGGGACGGTGCTGCTGGCTTACTACTTCGAGTACACCGACACCTTCCCTGTTCACGTCCAGGGCTTTTTCTGCTACGATAAGACCTTCTCGAAGCCCTATCCGGGTCCGGACGACACCAGCAAGATCCCCCCGGTCCTCATCTACTCCCTGGTTACAGCCATCCCCACCCTCACGGTAAGAACTGAAGTTATTTACAGGGATGTGTGAACGGAAAGGTGTTGGGCTGAAAAAGGAGGGGAAGTTGTGAAAGTTGAGGAGGTGTGTTTGAACTTTTTACAGCTTTGCTATGAATAATTTCTGTATATTCAGGGATCAGATGGGCAAGCACGTTTCCTTGAGAAGAAAGTGTGTGCATGCATGTATGCAAGTCTGCAGACAGAGAGATGTGATGGGAATAGGCGGACCGGTCATTAGAGAGGAACTAACGTTAGAGAAAGAGCGCAGAGGTTGAAGCGGAGATGGAGTGATAGTGACAGGGAACAGATGCTGCCTGGAAGGAAAAACCTGAGATGATAGGTGAGCACAAAGGAAGCCAAAATGGAGATGATCTTTGTTTTCTTTCTTTTATCTATTTATGTTCATGCGTGTGTGTGTGGTTAACTGTTGCACCTCAAGTGGGATGGAAGCCTGAAATGCAGATCACCCGGCTCCGAGCACAGACACAAACCTGAGGAGCTTTTATTCCCGGCATAGCACCAACAGCACGTAGAAGCACCCAGCAGCCACAACACACAGCAGACACATAACCAGATTACACACTCAGACAAAACTGCAAAGACATGAACGCCGTAAGACGGAGTCACGAAACAAAGCCAAGCCAACTTTATTTATAGAGTATTTCAACACAGCAACAGCTGAACAAAGTGCTGTACAGGCACAATAAATAAAATCAAACACTCAAAAATCAAGAAATAAATAAGAACATCGTACAAACTATAAAAAGAAAGAAAAGAAGATGACTCAGGATGGATAAAATGCCAGGTAAAAAAGGTTGGTTTTAAGGAGGGTTTTAAAACTAGGCAGAGATGGAGCTTACCTAACTTGTGGTGGGAGCGAGTTCCATAGTTTTGGTCCCACCACTGGGGAGAAAGCTCTATCCCCTTTTAGCTTTCATCGTGTCCTGGGCACCTCTAGGAGCAGCAGGTCAGCTGACTTAGAGATGCACCGATTGCTTGGCAACTGATCGCAATCGGCCGATAGTGCCCCCATCAGTTTTGATCAGAGTTCTCAAAATAGATCAGCACAAGCCGATCCGATGACGTTTACAACAACTGCAGCGTCTTGGCGTTTAAGTGCGTCAGGTGCAGGAAATACAGAGGAGCCTCCGGTGAATCTCTTCGCTCTACAGAGACAGTGGAGTATAAACTGTGATTTGCATCAGGTCCCGGGTTTTCAAACGGCGGGTTGATGACCTGCTGTCCCGATGCAGGACTGCAGGCAGTTAAACTGGGTCAGATCAGACGAAAACTGCGGCATCATCGGCGTGCAGCTCCTGGAAGAAATGGTGAAACTCACCAAATTCAGAAACCTCTGAACAATCTGATGAATCCAGACACGGTACAGAGACGCTCGATGTCGTTCTCTGACCTCGTGGAGCAAATAAGGCCAAGCACCCAGCCAGCATGCGGGGCCCGTAAGGGTTGAATTTTGGCTGCATATGAGGGACTCAAGTGGGTTTGTCCACAGTTTCCATGGTGGCCCCACCTGTGTTTGCCCATGTGGGTCTTCACATATGGGGCCCATGTAACTTAAACGATGACATCTGCCAATTTGCCCAGTTCAAGCCCATGCCCATCCAAACACCTACAGGCTATATGGGTAAACACAGGTGGGGCCACCATGGAAACTGTGGACAAACCCACTTGGGTCCCTCATATGCAGCCAAAATTCAACCATTATGGGCCCCACATGGACGTGCTGGCTGGGCAGCTGCTCAGTTTCATCCGCCATCATACAGAGACACAGACAAAGGAAAACCACCGGGTCCTCCACCACACTCTAGATGCTCGTGATGCACGTGATACGCAAGGAAAATCTGCCATTTATGCTGCTTAATCAGAAGTAAGCTCATCAATAAAATCATAATTTTGTTATATTATTTTGGCTACAGCATGTTTATGTTACAGTTAGTGTCTTTTTTTTTTTTTTTAAACAGAAAAGCTACAGTATGAGCTCCAAGTTTATGTCCAGAGCATTGTTGCCAATTTAGCGACTTTAGCATGTCATCATCATTTTCTGTACCGCTTATCCAGTTCAGGGTCGCGGGGGGCTGCTGGAGCCTATCCCAGCTATTATCAGGCGAGAGGTGGGGTACAACCTGGACAGGTCGCCAGTCTGTCGCAGGGCCAACACAGAGAGACAGACAACCATTCACACTCACATTTATTCCTAGGGCCAATTTAGAGTGAGCAATTAACCTAACATGCATGTCTTTGGATGATGGGAGAAAGCCGGAGTACCCGGAGAGAACCCACGCATACACGGGGAGAACTGTTGGAACTGTTGTTCGAACCCCCTCTCCAGCCAGGAATCGAACTAGCAACCTTCTTACTGTGAGGCCGTGGTGCTAACCACCATGCCACTGTGCAGCCCATCTTTATTGTTATAATCACTATTGTTATTTCATTACAATTTGATGTAATGTGTAGTGATCATTGTTAATGAATATGATTGGTACAGCGGGAAAAAAATATTGAACACATCAACATTTTTCTTAAAAAATATAGTTCTATTTGAGCCATTGACATGAAGTTTTCACCAGATGTTGGCAACAACCCAGGTAATGCACACATACAAGGAAATCCTGACATTTATGTCCATGTATTAAGTTATGTGTAATATAGTGAAATGACACAGAAAATAAGTATTGAATACTTTTACTGAAATTTATCTAATACTTAGTACAAAAACCTTTGTTGGTGATTTCTGACCAGACTATGTTTTCCAGAATGTCATGGGTTTGTCCAGATGTTGTGTTGCAAACTTCAAACCAGCATCAACATGCTTTTTCTTTAGAAATAGAGTCTTGCGTGGTGTGCGTGCATGAAGGCCATGGCAGTTGAGAGCATTACTTCTTGTTTTCTCTGAAACAACTGTACCCGCTGATTCCAGGTCTTTCTGAAGCTCTCCACGAGTGGTCCTGGGCTGTTGGAGAACCTTTCTGATTATTGTTCTGACTCCTCTGTCTGACATCTTGTAAGGAGCACCTGGCCGTGGCCGCTTTATGACCATGCTGTGCTGATATTACTTTGCACTGATAGGGGACAGGATTACTTTCTAAATACTGACAGACTCCAGCTGATTTCTTGACTTTCCAGATCTTTTTCTCCTCCATTTCTTCATGTGTTCAATACTTATGTAATTTCACTATATCACACATAACTTAATTTATAGACATAAATGTTAGGATTTCTTTGTATGTGTGCATCACTTGGATTGTTGCTGACATCTGGTGAAAATTTCATGTCAATAGCTCTACTAGAAATATATTTTCTGAGAACAATGCTGATGTGTTCAATATTTTTTGTTCCTCGCTGTAAATGACTGGGGAACATTTAGCTGAACACACACAAAGCCTTTATTTAGGCGCAAAAGAAAACAACTTTCAGTAACTTGAGAAATTTGTGGATTATTGAGTAAAATAAGAAAATGCTCATCTACATGTCTAAGAAATTGACTCCTCTGTGTATGTGGTTGTTGTTCAGTCTCTTTTTTGATAACTAATATAATTGGAGAGGATCTGTGTTTTTGCAGTTACATTTTTGTGATCAAGCAGAGTGAAGCAAAGCCTTGCAAATTACATACATACACACCCAAGCCAGTGTAATAATTAGTCACTGCTTATGTAAATAAATGCATTTTCTTGAATTCTAGGAGTTATTAATTACAGTATTGCCAGTGTGGCCATGAAAAAGGCAAGTAATTTCTGTTGTAAATGGTCTTTCAAAAGGTCATAAGGTTTTAAACTTAACCCGTATAATTCTGTAGGAACCTTGTTTTAGCAGAACGATGACATTCAGCTTTTATCTTGTTAAACTCCTGGGCCTTGATCTACTAAGATTTCAAATAAAGAGCAAAAACTATTTGCAGCACAAATAGAAAACCATTCAAGGAAGTGTGTAAGCAACTTCTTACGCAAGAGTTGGGATTTATATATGTATGTATATTAAAAAAAAATAGCTTTAGAATGTGTGTAACTTTAAGCAAACTTCAAACCTTGGTTACGCACATTTTGGAGACTGCCCAGAGGAAAATAATTTTGGAAGGGTGATCTCATAAAGGTCTAATTTACTTCTAGACAAATGTGAGATCCACGTGAGAGCTAAATGAGACAATGGCTCATTTCTTCTGTGCATTATTTGGGTTGTTGCCGACATCTGGTGAAAATTTCACATCAATAGCTCAACTAGAAATATATTATATAAATAATACGTATTCAATACTTTTTTTCCCTGCTGTATATTCACTATAAAATTCTTGCAATTTAAGGGGGTGGAATTAGAAAAGCTCATGATTCAATTTTATTTATTTATTTGTTTGTTTATCTATTTATTTATTTGCATTTATGTTCAAATAAGCTTTCTCAATTGATCAACCAAATCAGCAGAAAATATGTAAGCCGATATTGGCATTAAATTTTAATATCAGAAATTATTGTTACTCTTTTAATGATACGACTTCAGCACGGCATATACATATTAACGTTTTAAGTATTTCTCACTCAGAATATTACTACTTCACAGTTACACAGATATAATTTTTACATTTTGTTATGAAGTTTAAATTTTCCAGACGTAGAGGGCGTTTGGATTATCTCAGGGAGAATTTTGACTATTTGCAACTATGACACTTAAATCACGTGGGACTGTCATGACGGATGTCAGGGGTGAATGACAGGAACATTGATAGAAAGGAAAAATTAGTGACAGTGATTGTTTTTACTGTTTTTTCCAACTTTTTTCAAGAATATGGCCACAGTTTCTACTAGTTCAAGTCAAGCTGATTTGTCAGTGGAAGTAGGACATATACAGGGGTTAGACCAGTGGTTCTCAAACTGGGGGGCTGGCCCCCCAGGGGGGCTCAGGGCTCTGTAAGGGGGGCCCAGCCAGGCCTAGTTTTTGTACTTCTAACAAAAAATGGGCATATTTTTTAAAGTGCTAATGAACAAATGATGATGACTCAATAGGCATTGCCCCCCACCACAAATGCAGTGCATTTTTTCATGTATTTCATGGTAAATGTTTGGGTACATGTGGTAGCGTTGGTGGGATGGGGGGCTTGACATCATTATTTCCAATGAAAGGGGGGCCCTGCAAAAAAAGTTTGAGAACCACTGGGTTAGACAATAAAACTGAAACACTTGGTTTTAGACCACAATAATTTATTAGTATGGTGTGGAGTCTCCTTCTGCAGCCAATACAGCGACAATTCGTCTTCGAAATGACATATACAAGTCCTGAACAGTGGTCAGAGGGATTTTAAGCCATACTACTGCAAGATAGTGGCCAGGTCACTACGTGATGCTGGTGGAGGAAAACGTTTCTTGAAAACGTTTTCTCCTCCAAAACTCCCCAAAGTGGCTCAATAATATTTAGATCTGGTGACTTTGCAGGCCATGGGAGATGTTCAACTTTACTTTCATGCTCATCAAACCAATCTTTCACCAGTCTTGCTGTGTGTATTGGTGCATTATCATCCTGATACACTGCACCGCCTTCAGGATACAATGTTTGAACCATTGGATGCACATGGTCCTCCAGAATGGTTCGGTAGTCCTTGGCAGTGACACGCCCATCTAGCACAACTATTGGGCCAAGTGAGTGCCATGATATGGCCGCCCAAACCATCACTGAGCCACCCCCATGCTTCACTCTGGCCATGCAACAATCTGGGTGGTACGCTTCTTTGGGGCTTCTCTACTACCCCTGTAGTTGGGGCTCATAGGCAGTGGCATTTAGGGAAGTTACCTCCCTTTTTCCCCTGCTGCATTTTTTGATCTGATCAAATCGCCAACTTTGCTTGAATTCAAGCCTCATGATTTCTACCATTATGTCATACATATCATGTCATTGGAAGCATTTAGGCGACATGTTACCATGTAGACATACACTGTCTGGCTCCCCCAAAAAGTCACCACGTGGATTTAATTTCACAAATAGGTAGGAGCCTCCTATTGGATAATTACTGCATGGACAATTATCTTTCAGCTGGCAACAAGTTATTTAACTCCAACTGGTGCAATGAGTTGCTTCTCATTTCCTAATGTGGAAAGACACATCTGTGGTGGTGGAAAAGGTGTTAGTCTGTCTGAGAATGGTCAAATCATTGGCATTAACCAGAGAAAACATCTAAGGAGATGCAGAAACTAGAATTGGGTTCAGAACTGTCCAACGCATTATTAAAAACTGGAAGGATAGTGGGGACCATCGTCTTCCAGGAAGAAATGTGGCTGGAAAAAAATCCTGAATGATCGTGATCAGCGATCACTTAAACATTTGGTGAGATCAAATGGAAGAAAAACAACAGTAGAACTCAGGGCTATGTTTAATACTGAAAGTAAGAACATTTCCACATGCACAATGTGAAGGGAACTCAAGGAATTGGGGCTGAATAGAAAATGAAAATGAATGAAATGAAAATGAAAAATACTTTATCCCAGAAGGGAAATTCAATATTGTAATAGCCTTGTATTCTTTTTAGTTTTTTTTCCCTTTTAACAATATAACATATGTAAAAAATAATAATACAACAATAATAATCAGTCAGTCAGTCAGTCTTGTTCTTCAGGGTGATGCTGCTGGTTGGAATGAATTTCTGTACCTCTCCATTCTTCAGCAAACCTGACTGCATGCACTCTGTTGATTGATGTTGAATAGCTGTGTAGCCTTAAACTGATTTTATACCCGCCCGTCGTCTGCGTAACCGCCGTAGCCTCCGCATAGGCTCTACATAGGTCTGCAGAAGCCTGACGAGCACCTCTCTAGACCCGACGTGCATCCCAGCTACGCGAACACAAAGACACAGAAGAACTCACTGGTGATTAGCCAGTGTGGTAACGTGCTTCCGGATGTTTGGGTTTTAAAGCTGAATGAATGAATGAATGTTGCAGTTACTGTTGTTCTAAAAGAGGAAATAAATGCTGCAACTGTAGCGAACCATCAGGGTGAAAAAAAAAATCCGCTCTGTGGAGTTTCCTGGTCACTAAAAGCCCCGTTGTTGCCTGCAGATCTGAAAAAAAAACTGCAGCATGACGCCGTAATCCTACGCTCAAGTAAAAGCACACACTGCCTCTGCGTCAGGTACGCAGACCCGACTGGACGCTACTATAAATCCAGCTTTAGAGGTAGAGTCCGGAGATTTTCCACCCTGAAATAAACGCTAGATTTGTGTGAGTGAAATCCATCTCAATCCGCACCTTTGGGCCTCTGCTTTCATGTGGCGGTGAGTTTGTTTCAAGGGGCAAACTCCGCCTCAGAACAGTGAAGCTCGCTTCCTTGTTGTAAATAGTGTAATCTTCCCTTCATCCGCTAGGGGCTGGCTCCAAGAGCGAGCAAATCCCCATAGACTCCCATGTTAAAAACGCCAACTTCACAGCAGAAATAAACAGGTTTACAGCCTGGTTCAAAAAATCATTTTAGGTTTATTAGGTCAAGTTTACCTTCATGTCAACTGTGAGGGGGGTGAATTTTTTTATAACTCATTCGTTTAGATGTTATTTATTCTTCAAATTACATATAATTAAGGGCGTGTCCTTATGATTGACATGCGGCAGACCGGAAGTTCCGCCTGCCGACCGGAGGCTCCTAGTTAGCTCCTTCTTTGCTCTTAATAAGGTCTCAGTTTGTTACAGAGTCGCACAACGGCGGTGTTTAGTCAGCGAATTGCAAGTCTAAGCATGTCTTACCTTAACCATGCCGCTTAGGGGGCTTATCTTTGTTAGCTCCTCTTAGTTTCGTGTTAGCTCAGTTAGCGTTTAGCCCACAGTACGTCAGCTGTCAATCATTTGCCCCGCGGCCGCGCTGTGCCCATTTTAGGATTTTCCTGGAGTGACGACGTACGTGACACGGCAAGATGGCGACGGTAAGACACGCCCACCTGGCTTCACATTTCTCTATTCAGAAGAGACCGGAAGCTACGTCCAGTAATTATATACAGTCTATGGTTTGTTTGCAACTCCCCCTCCCCTGACTGTATTTTTGGATTTTCCCTTTGTTTTGGTGTGTTCAGGACGTTTCTGGGTGGAGATTTGCAAATTGGTTCAGAACTAAGGGCGTAGAGTTCGCTGGGATAAACTCGTCAATTGAAGCAAACTTTTTTATTCTTTTTTTTTAACTTTGACTGGAGCCAACACCAGATTCACTCGAATTCTTGATAAAAATGGTGGATGCAGCAAAGAAAAGGAAATATTTTGCAGCGAAAGGAGCTTTAGATAGTGCACGCTGGAAAACAAGGGTTCATACTGGTTTGGCTTTCACCCACTTTCTAGCTTTGAAGGAGATGCTTGGGGCTGAAGAGCGATGTGACCATTAGCCCAAGGGGAGGGGCTCTCAGTTTGAATAGTGTTTACAAACAGGAACAAGGGAACATGCCAGACTCTACCTTTCAGAAAATTACTTATCACTGAGGCTAATTGCAAAAAAGGCTTCAATTTGCTAGAGAGCATAAAGACTGGACTCTGGAGCAATGGAAAAGGTCTGGTGAGTCCAGATTTACCCTGTTCCAGAGTGATGGCGTATTGAGCCCATTGACAATCTTTAAAATGTGCTGGAGAAGGCTGTGGTCAGACTCTACCATCATCAATGCAGGATCTTGGTGAAATATTAATGCAATACTAGATGGAAATAAATCTTGTGACATTGCAGAAGCTTCTGGAAACAATGCCACAGCGAATGCTGCCGGAATCAAAGCTAAAGGCGGTCCAATGAAATATGAGAGTGTATGACCTTTTTTTTGGTAGCAACTTTTTTGGGGGGCCAGTCAGAGTAGTTCACCATTGCAGAATATACGTTACACAGAATGAGAATGCGTCAGACATTGAGCACAGAAAGAAAAAGTGAGCGCTCCAGCTCACTGACAGTACACTGATTCTACAAGATGCATCAGCCAGAAGAAGGAGTCTGATGGAGTTTGACAATGGTGAAAGGGCAAACACATCAAAAATAAGACAGACGGAGGTTTACAAGTCTCCACATGTGCCTGACGGCCAATTGTCAGCTTGGTGTACAACACCGCTGAAGGTGAAGCCAGACTGTTTCCACAGAAAACCAAACCCCAGCCATGTGTACCAACATATGAACATACTAATGTCACTGTTCCACACCTTACAAGTGTTTGGTGAAGAATAAAAGTGGCACACATAAATTTTTGCGACAGTTTTATGCAAAACATAATTTGTCAAGGCAAACATGCAAAGTGTTTCTCAATTTCAGAGCCTTGAAATGGCAACTTTCCCACTTTTGTCGTGAAACTGCTACTTTATGCACTGTAACCAACTTAATTACTTTCTGGAGTTGGACAACAGAATGAAAACAAGCTGCTGTTAGAATAAGCCAGGATTTTAGAAACACATGTTTTACTAATCTAGACAAGCTGTTGAGTTTGACAATGCAAGTCGAAATCTACCAGGGGTACTGTTTTTCACATGACTAACAGCTGAGATTGTCCCACTGCGAACCACTAAGCTGTTTTTATTCTGTTGACATATCTGTTTTAACATTGACCTCCAGACTGTGCCCACTAACCCAACAAGCAGAACTTTAAATCTGCCAGGAGCAGAGCTGAACTGGGTCAGAGCACATTACATGCGGCCGTTAGTCCTGTCTAACCTGTGCTGACACGGGTCATGGTGTGTGTAACAACAGCAAAGTAAATCCCACTCTGAGTCCTTGTGATGGTCCCAGGCTGGTGCAGATGTGTGTTGCCACTTGCTGCGGATTCCAGACCAGCTTTGACACTTTCCTTCAGCCCAGCAGCAAATTTCAGCCTGGTGTTTGGGAATAAAGCGGCTGCACAGAAACAGACCTGTGACCTTTTTATGAGGGTTTAGCTAAGAGGCCTGGTCTATCAGAGCATATTTGCTGCTAAGCAACATGATTATTTGCAGCATTGTATCAGGGCAATTTCACCTTCTCATGAAAAGGCAGGAAGGTGCACTGAGAGAGTGTTAAACTACTGCTGCTGCAGAGAATAATTATAGATCAGAAAGTGGATTTCATTGTTTAAATTTACCACATAAATAGGGACCTGTGATTGAGTCACTGAAGGTGATTAGACATGATTGTCCAGTCCAGCCGGAGTCTCCCAGACCCAGCAGAGGACGGCGTAGAGCTCAGTCAACTCCAACCGGCTCTAAACCGTTACTTCAAACAATCAATCACCTTCTGAAATCAGCACTGGACACAATGAAATTTTTAAAACCATTATTGTCCCATTATATTCTGTTTGTCACATTTATAGTTGGGTTTTTTGTTTGTTTTGTTTGTTTTTTTTTAAGAAAATGGAAGAATCTTGTTATATGACATCGTAGATCTAAGGTACACAAGAGGAGACTTTACCACACTTTCCCAGAGACTGAAGGATGTAATACCTCACCAAGGGGGTTTAGTGGGGAGATGAGGTAACAAATGCCCCGAGATGGATAGGCCCCTCTTGGAGTTTCTCTGATGGGGGATGGAGGAAGAGACCTGAAGAAGGGTCTTAGACAATGAGGGAGTGGTATAATTCAGAATGCTTACAAATAAACTATATTGCCAAAAGTATTTGCTCACCCATTCAAATGATGGGAATCGGGTGTTCTAATCACTTTCATGGCCACAGGTGTGTAAATGAAGCAGCTAGGCATGCAGACTGTTTCTACAAACGTTTGTGAAAGAATGTGTCGCTCTCAGGAGCTCAGTGAATTCTAGCAGGGAACTGTGATAGGATGCCACCTGTACAACAAATCCAGTGGTGAAATTTCCTCGCTCCTAGATATTCCAGTCAACTGTCAACTGTATTATTAGAAAATGGAAGTGTTTGGGAACAACAGCAACTCAACCACGAAATGGTCAGCCAAGTAAACTGATGGAGCAGGTCAGTGGATGCTGAAGCGCGTAGTGAGAAGAGGTGGGCAACTTTCTGCAGAGTCAATCACTACAGACCTCCAAACTTCATGTGGCCTTCAGATCAGCTCAAGAACAGTGCACAGAGCTTAATGGAATGGGTTTCCATGGCGATCAGCTGCATCCATCCATACATCACCAAGTGCAATGCAAAGCGTGGATGCAGTGGTGGAAAGCAGCCGCCACTGGACTCTAGAGCAGTGGAGGCGTTCTCTGGAGGGACCAATCACGCTTCTCCATCTGCAAATCTGATGAAGGAGTCTGGGCTTGGTGGTTGCCAGGACAACGGTACTTGTCTGACTGCATTGTGCCAAGTGTAAAGTTTGGTGGAGGGAGGATTATGGTGTGACGTTGTTTTTCAGGAGCTGGGCTTGGCCCCTTAGTTCCAGTTAAAGGAACTCTGAATGCTTCAGCATACCAAGACATTCTGGACAATAACATGCTCCCAACTTTGTGGGAACAGTTTGGAGCTGGCCCCTTCCTCTTCCAACATGACTGTGCACCAGTGCACAAAGCAGGTCCATAAAGACATGGATGCAGAGTCTGGTGTGGAGGAACTGGACTGGCCTGCACAGAGCCCTGACCTCAACCCCATAGAGCACCTTTGGGATGAATTAGAGTGGAGACTGAGAGCCAGACCTTCTGGTCCAACATCAGTGTGACCTCACAAATGTGCATCTGGAAGAATGGTCAGAAATTCCCATAAACACACTCCTAAACCTTGTGGACAGCCTTCCCAAAAGAGCTGAAGCTGTTCTAGCTGCAAAGGTGGACCAACATCATACTGAACCCTATGGATTAGGAATGGGATGTTACTTATGTGAGTCGAGGCAGGTAAGACAATTCTTTTGGCAATATAGTGTATGTATTCAGCTCAATATTGGCCTGTAAACTGTGTTGCACGTTTTGGTCAAAGAAAATAACCAGCTTGTCTTCTCACTGATCTGAGTATTTGTCATTCTTTTATTGAGTAATTTTCTAACAGAAAAAATATATAACTTAGACTACATCCAGTCACTGTTGGACTTCTGAACCCCAGTACTCGCCAATACCTATACATTTTTGGCAGTATTGGAGGCATTCCAATACTGGTATCGGTATTGGAACAACTCTAATTGCAAATAATCTGATGCATCCAATAATTTGAAAATGATAACTGAGGATGCACCAAAATAAAAATTCTTGACAGAAACCAAAAACAAAAAATGAGCAAACCAAGGCCAAAAACCGAAACAATTATTAGAACCATAGCATTTTTGGCTGCGATGTGTACTAACCTCACTAAAATCAAGACAGTGCAAATACAAAAGTATCAAAATATTCATTTACCACTGACATTACAGTACAGCAATGCACAATATAAATTAAAATTCAAAATAAAATATTTAGTTTGACCCCACCATAATGCCTTTTAAATTTTTCTCTGTAGTACTACTACAACAAATAATAACATACAGGCTTATAACTGACTGGCTGCTGAAAGACTGAAATTAAATATGTTCTCACATAAAAACACAAAGTGCAGAAGTGGCTTTTTCGGCCGAAAACTTTTGGTGGCCAAATTTTTTGATGCATCCCTAAGAAGTGATCTCTAAAAGGAATATGGAAAAGTATCAGCAAGCAACTCCACCCACTTTGCCCCCAGTCTCGGCGTGGCTGGTGTATGAATGTTCGGTGGTGGTTGGAAAGGCTGTTGGTGAGGATTGACCGTCATGTCTCCATCAGTCTCCTCCTGGAGCTGTAGCCACAAATATCATAGCTTGAATGTGGTGGGAATTAATTTAGATGTACAGTAAATATTGTAAATCACTGTAATTTGTCTCCTTTGTTTGCACATTTCAGACGTTCTTTAATATCTTTACTTTGATGTCAAAGAGTCCCTGAGACTGTACGGCAGACGTTTCATTTGTGTTTTTTTTTTTTCGTCTGTTTTTCTAAATCTAGATTAATTCTGCAGGAGCGGCATCCAGTTTTATCTCGTGGAAACTGCTGCATCTGCAATGTCATTAGGGATTTTCCACTTTAACACACGCTTGAGTTTGGTTCATTTTAAGGTCATCATGAACTTTTGCCTAATGGAGCATGTAAGCCAGTTAATCTGAGAATAAATTCAGCTTATCAAGCAAATATCTGTGGCGACTGTGTGTGCAAACATGTGTTCACAGTCTCTAAATCCTTTCCTCACTCAGTTTTCCCCCTCGTCTCTTTCTGTTCGTGTTGCATGTTCATTCCCCTCCATCACATCCACGTTGACCCTTTTACCTTCATGTTCTATTCATGACCTTTTATTTCCTCTCTTAGTAATTTAGGCTTCTCTGTCTTCAGTCCTGCTTTGTTTTCCTGTTTGGATAGTAACAGAACATTTATTTTTCCATCACATTCGCCACCTGAATCTTCTTGGATTCTCCAAAATTATCTCAGCACTTAACACGTTTTCCTTTTTTTTTTCACCTCTTCATGCCCCCTCTTCCTCTCCTCACACATACTATGCTTGTCTCATTTGTCATTTATCACATGTATACTGTGAACTTGTCAGTTTTCTCACTTGCTTTACTGCATAGGCCAGACTGCTAATCATGTATACGTCAGGAAGATGTCAAAATATTGCTCTTGTGTCACCACTTCTTGTACTTTACTGTACCTCACACAAGGACCAGGATTGGTCTGTGATGTGAATGCACTGACACTAAGATAGAGGGCTGAGAAACTTATAAATAAGCTCTAATTTGACTCATCCAGTTAAATTTAAGTCCCACATCACTTGTAAAGAGGTTGTCAGATGCAAATATTAGGGGTATATACAGTGGGGAGGGCAAGTATTCAGACCCCTTTTGAGTTTTCACTCTTTGTTTCATTGCAGCCATTTGTTGAAATAAAAAAGTTCATTTTATTTCTCATTAATGTCACTCAGCACCTGATCTTGACAGAAAAGAACAGAAATGTAGAATTTTTAAAAATTTATTAAAAATGAAAAGCTGAAATAATCACATGGTCATAAGTATTCAGACGCTTTTCAGTGACTCATATTTAACTCATGCTGTCCATTTCTTCTGATCCTCCTTAAGATGGTTCTGCTCCTTCACTGGAGTCCAGCTGTGTTTAATTAAACTGATTGGACTTGATCAGGAAAGGCACACACCTGTCTATATAAGAGCTTCCAGCTCACAGTGCATGTCAGAGCAAATGAGGATCATGAGGTGGAAGGAACTGTCCAAGGAGCTCAGAGACAGAATTGTGGCGAGGCACAGATCTGGACAAGGTTACAAAAGAATTTCTGCAGCACTAAAGGTTCCTAAGAGCACGGTGGCCTCCATAGTCCTTAAATGGAAGAAGTTTGGGACGAGCAGAACTCTTCCTAGACCCGGCCGTCCAGCTAAACTGAGCAATGGTGGGAGAAGAGCCTTGGTGAGAGAGTAAAGAAGAAGCCAAAGATCACTGTGGCTGAGCTCCAGAGATGCAGTAGGGAGATGGAGAACGTTCCACAAAGTCAGCTATCACTGCAGCCTCCACCAGTCGGGGCTTTATGGCAGAGTGGCCCGATGGAAGCCTCTCCTCAGTGCAGACATATGAAAGCCCGCATAGAGTTTGCCAAAAACACATGAAGGACTCCCAGACTGAGAGAAATAAGATTCTCTGGTCTGATGAGACCAAGATTGAACTTTTTGGAGTTCATTCTAAGCGGTACGTGTGGAGAAAACCAGGCACTGCTCATCACCTGCCCAATACCATCCCAACAGTGAAGCATGGTGGTGGCACCATCATGCTATGGGGGTGTTTTTCAGCTGCAGGGACAGGACGACTGGTTTCAGTTGAAGGAAAGATGAATGCGGCCAAGTACAGAGATCCTGGAAGAAAAGCTCTTCCAGAGTTCAGGACCTCAGACTGGGCCGAAGGTTCACCTTCCAACAAGACAATGACCCTCACACACAGCTGAAATAACAAAGGAGTGGATCAGAACAACTCTGGACCATTGTGGACTGGACCAGCCAGCGCCCTGACTTAAACCCAACTGAGCATCTCTGAGAGACCTGAAAATGGCTGAACACCACCGTTCACCATCCAACCTGACAGAACTGGAGAGGATCTGCAAGAAGAACCAGAAGATCCCAAATCCAGATGTGGAACACTTGTTGCATCATTCCCAAGAAGATTCATGGCTGTACGAGCTCAGAAGTACTTCTGCTCAGTACTGAGCAAAGTACTGAATACTTATGACCATGTGATATTTCAGTTTTTCTTTTTTAATAAATTTGAAAAAGTTTCAGCTTTTCTGGTTTTTCTGTCATGATGGGGTGCTGAGTAGAGATGGGCATTAGTGATTATCCTTTTGATCGATCGTAGGGAGAATTAACGATCAATTATCGATTAATCATTAAGAAATGTATGTTAAAAGATTATTCCACATACCACAGGCAGACTGTTTTTTCTCAAATACGTATTTATTTCAACTCCCCACTGCTCTACAGCCTCAATTATCATCTCCCAGGTCAGCAGTGGTGGCACGTGATGGTGAGGTAGCTCTCTGCTGTTAAAGCGGTCCAACAGTCTGTTGTTATTGCAACGCTAGCTGCTGTTGCTAACTTGTTTAGCAGCTCCTGCTCTGGCTCCTCGTGTTTTAATGAGCCTGGTGATGATGCGCTGTGAAGGAAGCCGATAGACTGGTTCCAGTAAATTCATCAAATCTGGGAAACCTTTTCCTTTGACGACACTTCTGTAAAATGATTTTTGTGGACATATTGCCCAGATTTGCTTTGAATTTTGTCTGCCTGCTTTGCATCACAGCTCCTCCGGTTTCAGGCTGAGGCAACGGTGAGTTGAAGGCAGGATTCATTACATTTAAGCTCGGTCCGATGAGGGGTTTTTAAATGGTACGTCATGGGAGTGGCTGTCAAGTTGTTTTTATAAAATGTGTTGCAGTGTTTACACTGTCAGGAGTCATTTTCTAAGGCAAAATGGTCCCACACCAGACTTCACCACGGTGAAGTTGGTTTCAAGTTGGATATTGGCTCTTCACGAGCCGCGAAGTCAGCAGCGTCTCGTCTGATATCTAACTAGAAACCAACTTCACAGCGGTCCACACTTCACCGTGCTCACTTCATGTTGGTTTAGACGAGTCTTCTTTCAGCTGCTGTGACAGAGAAGACAGCAGCTCGCAGGCAACTTTCTCTGCTGTCTTTAGGCTACATCGCCCCCCGCTGGTAGGATGTTTTATTACCGCCACATAGTGACATTTATTCCAAAGCTCCAAGACGTACACTACATGAATGAACTCTGTTTTATTACACTGTTGGATGATCGAAAAAACAATTACGTGATCGTGTGTATTAATGAGAAATGAAATGAACTATTTTGACTTTGGCAAATGGCTGCAATGAAACAAAGAGTAAAACGTTTAAGGGGTCTGAATACTTTCCATACCGACTGTATGACAGCCAGATGTCCAAAATGAACTCCTCTGGCTGAGTTAAAGATATTTTGGGATCTTTGCTCTCAGAGCAGAATATAGTTGTATTTCTCCAAATATGAGAGATACACCTAACAGTACTCTACATATATCGGTATTGGTTGATATCGGATATTGGTGTAAAAAAAAAAAAAGCCAATATCGAACATCCCCAATTCTGACATTTAATTTTTTAGTAACATTTTATTTTGAGAGGAAAAAAAAGTCAAAAGTGCCCAAAATCAAATAAAGACAGATTTATGCTTGACACAAAAGACAGATGGACGGACATTTTCATTCGTCTGCTGCATTGCTTACGTGCATTGTTTGAGAAAAATAGCTAAATTTACATGCTTACATGCAGTTTTCCCGGAATAAAATGTGTAAAATCAGCATAGATAATCACTACTACGGTAACAGTTCCATAATGAACCATGAAAGCTTGTCAGTGATGCTCAAAGCTGATCCACATGAAGCCTCCAGCATGTTTGAAATGACTTGCTCAATACATGTTCGCATCACCACAACTGTCCTGTACTTCTTTCCCTTCAGCCTCAGCGATGAATGGCTGACATTTAACTGCAACATTCCCCATCCAGATGAACTATGACCGGACACCAACCCCACACAGAAAACACATTCATACAGTTTCACAGACATGATCGACCCTGCTGGTCTTTGTTCTATATTTGTTTCTTATTTCATGCCGTGCCTCCTCACGCAGACCTACACGTGTAATATTTGGTCTGTATGCTGCAAATTTGGGATAATGAGGCAGATGGCAGGGTGGGCTTCATGACGGGGGAAGAGTGGCATTTATATTTATGTGACTGGCAGCCAAGGGAGCATATGTGCATGGGTGAAGGCTATGTTGGTTTAGAAAACTACACCTGTTTTTCATTTTTTAACAGCAAGGAGAGAGGAAGAGGAGAGCAGATTACTCCACTCTAACATGTAGAGAGGAAGGACGTTAATGCCTGATAAAAGTTGAGATGTTGAAGGAGATAATGGAGAAAAGAGCAAATTCGTGTCGTTTATTTCCCTGCATGTTAAAGAGGCTCTATCTGTTTTATCTGGTGCTGATAACCACGCAGGATAATTCAGTTTGCACGGTTTCCGGTCTGACTCACCGAACCGCTCCTGATGATAATCCAAGCTAGCGTTGGATTGCATCAACCACAGTCTCTGTGCTCCTTCTCTTCTCTGTCACCTCAAACAGTTTCTCTTTTACTTCCCTGTAGTTAAGTTGACAGCTGTGCTGCAGAGAGGTTATTGCATCAACCTGATTGCCTGTGCAGTAAGCAGCGCGACAGAGACAGAGTTTATGCCTTCCTGCTGCCTATCTGCTGGTTTCAGCACAAGTCACCCATTCCTGTAAAATGAGATTAGACCCAACATTGTCATTTCTGCCTCTGAGCTTTGATCCATTTTTCCATTCAGGCAAAGAGGAAACACACCTCAGGGGTGCTGCATGGCTGGTGGATGGCCTCAGAGATCTCCAACAAACACCGCTGCTCTATCAGCATCTCCAACAGGGCTGCATCCACTCACCATCCTCTGCTCTTGCATGCTCTTGTGGGAACTGCAGAGGAAATCTGGGATTTTCTTGCATGTGGCTGCACAAGTTTCTCACCCAACCTCTCCTCAGATTTAAACAGTTGAATGAGCACCGCAAAGACAGGAAGATCTGGAAATTTAACTAGAAAACTAACAAAAAGCCCGGCCTGGCCCACACGGTAGCTGTAACACACACTGAAGCCCACATTTAAACACTATTAACGGATAACTTTCTCTTTTTTTCAAACCTGACCTTATTTCTAGGAGTTTATACGTGCATTTACTCACCGGTAAAGTTTCTGCATCACTTTGAGTCCTTTGAAAGATATTACGTTGAGTTGCCCTTCGGTGTCCATCCAGTATCATGACCAGGGGTCGCGTTAACCGAATATTTTCCGTCATTGACCGTTTTTTTTAAACAGTGACAGAAAAATCTGAAGGCCGTCAGTCATTTTGACAGATTGCAATTTACACTCCTGACCACTAGATGGCGAGTTAGCATATTGTCTCTCTTGATGCATGGCCTGTTGGGTTCACTCGGAAAATGTCACGGCAGCTGAGTGTCCGAAGCTTCTTCAAAAAGCCCAATAATGAAGATAGTGTTGACAAAAGAGGTGAAAAAAGGAAGACTGATGCAGTGGAAGGTGAAGGACAAAAAAGTAATCAGTCTTCGGCACCAAGTGAGCAACCAAGCATTTAATGGAAAAATGCTACCGCATATGTCATTATTATATGTATATATTTTAAATAAAGTGACGGGTAAGAAATAGATTATGACTGGATTTTTATGACCCTGTCAGTCAAAATGACGGACAATGAAAAAGTCTAGCGCAACCTCTGATCATGACATTTCATCAACGCTTAGAATGAACGAACGGATGAGTACTATTGTCCTGTGAGTTCAGAGTTTTGCAAATTGTGTTTTTGTTGGGTAGCGAGCTGCTTGTCTCAGCTGTACTACAGAAGCGTGCATCGTGAAAGTGTGTAGAACCCTGATAACTGACAGAAAGCTAAATCTGGACTCACGGGACAATTGTACTCGTTCATTCATTCTACTATGTTGTGATAACTTGACTCTTACTGTAGCAGCTGGAAATGTCCTGGAAAAGTCCTGGAAAATAACTTCAAGAAAAGAGTGGGAACCCTGTCATTGTATTTTATTGTACTTGATTGCTTTTACTGGTTTTAAGTTTTTTAATCTTTATCATTTGTTTTTATTTTCTTTTTAGAAGTGTCTGTTTTTGGCACATCGCATGCGTGTGTGTAGCACTTTGGCGTCTGCGGATGTAGAAAATTGTGATATACAAACAAATCGAACTTGAACTTTCTTACTACTGAGTAGTTAAATAGCAGGTTTAGAGTAAAAGAAATAGATTTAACAAAAGGACTGTCTCATAAGATGCTAAATATAATTTTTTTTCTTGTTCTGTCTTTAGCTCCTTCAGCGTTGCTTTTGGTAGAACTTGGAGGTTTCTCATTCATTTAGAAAAATTTGACAAAATATTCTATCGTAAAAACATGATTCAAAAGAACAGCAAATACTTTATTTCAAAATATATCTATTAATTTTTTCAAGTGCATGCAAGATGCTTCTGTAACATTATCCCACTGATTCATAAATTAAAGAATGAAACAGGGAAAAAGAGAGCATGAAATTGAATTGGTTAAAAATAGAAAAAAGAATAAATAACCTAATTTCTCTTCAGTAAGGAACAAAAAAGTGAAAGAGAGAACTACTGTAGGAATAACAGGAATTAGTAATGCTGCCACACATACAGGAGAATTTGCTTCAACAAGGTTAAATTGAGATAATATAAAGAAGTGGACGAGTTTCTGCAGCCTAGCGGTGGTTAGGAGGTGCAGTGGAACAAATGGATCCTTATTTGTGATTGGCTGATTTCTTCGAATATATCAGAGTGAGTGGTTGAATATTTTTTTCAATTTCCACTTTGTGGCTGCAACAATGTTAGCATGGCGTGCCCCTTTAACATTATAGCTGTAGTTGTCATGTAAACCCTCATCAGATCGTTATATTTCCTCATCTTTCTCCATGGGGTCGCATCATTCTCACGCAGCTGCTCCGTCCCTCACATCCGACTTGTCCTGACTGTACTTCCATCAGCTCTGTTCTGCTAACAGGAAAAACCCTGGTGAGAACTCCACGTGAGGAGAAGCAGCGATGATGCTGATGCACTCAGACCAGTGCGCTGCCCTTCGCGCCGTCCATTAGCCCAATTCTTACATATATTCTGCAACGCGGAGATTGAGGTCGCTGTGGATGATGATGGATAATGGGATGCTGACAGCAAAGCATCTCTTTGTACTTTACACATGAATAAATTTCTCAATCTTGTCAGAAGCATTACTGTAGGTTCTTATGGTTGCAGAGCTGCGCCTCATCTACGAGGAGCTGTCGTTGGTCCCTCCATAGAAACCTGCCCCCCCCCCCCCCCACCTGACCATTTTTTTTTTTTCATAGTAATTATTTCCCTTTTAGAGAAATAATTTTTTCTCATGTAATTATGTTCTAATTTTATCTTGATTATACTTAATTACCTAAACAATCATCTGCTGCAGCCCAAACCTTTGAATTGTAATCCTCCTGTCAAGATCATGAGATAAATGTGAAACATTCAAAGCACGTTTTTCAGAATTTATAGTCGTCCTCAGAATTATTCATACCATCCAGTTAAAGAAGGACTGCAAATAATACTATGATGCCAACTGATATTACAACTGGTATTATAGCCTGCCACAAAGACTGGCATACCGATGCATAATAATTAACAAATCAACCCATACACAATATAAACCCAATATGCTGCAATAAGCAATGATTGTTGGAACCACAGCCTCCGGAGCTCGGCTCGGCTGTGGGGCGGCTCAGACGCTGCTGGAGACACGCCACATCTGTGATGGTGCATCGCGGTGAAAGCAGCCTGCAGGCTTACTGGGCTCAGTCAGCGTCCCCTGAAGTCAAACTTTGTATCATGTAGCATAACGTTTAAAAAATCATCTCACTTCCCTCCTCTAATCAGGCCTGATTAACAGCTGCAGACTGACAGAGCTGGAGGTTCTGTCGCCACAGCCGGCAGCATCAGAACGAGAAACATTGGATAGTCCTCTTGTGAAAAACTTATGATTTTAACGGTAAAAGAATCAATATATAAAGAATTGGTTTAATATTTGAAGAGTTAATTTGCAAAAACAGACTAACACCATTTAGAAAAAATGGAGTTAACTGCTTTTGCAAATAAACTCTTCATTTATTTCCTTCATAAGTGACCATGGTATTATGGTGTCCTATCAGAAATGAATAGGCTAGACAACGTGGAGGCATTAACCGTCTGACATGAAGCGGAGGGAGGTTGTTGCCTCTGCGTTGGGCATTCCTTCCCTTATTTAATGTAGGAGCAGTTTAACTCGCAGTGCCGCCTCGCTTCGGTGGACATAGTAATTATACCATGAGAATCATATAAGCTACGGTGAATCTGAGAGAAATCAACATGCTTTATGTCAGTATTATAGGCTGGAGCTCCCCCAAAATTTCACAAATCCTGTTTCTAGGGGAGCTCATGTTTCAGTAAACGGGGCTACAGCTTCCCCAGCTCTCCCGTGGTTCGCACCCTGAGAATAATCAAGTTTTTAAAGAAAACCATGACAATCTGGCCGCCAGTTGCTGACCACTGCTCTGTTCCCTTTCTCTTAAAGCATTGAGTTTTTACTCTGGTCTGGGACAAGATCATTTTCTGTGGGAGTGGGACGGGTGTTAGGGCGTGTGATAGCTTGCTGTTAGCAGTGTAATTGCTCAACCTTTTGTTTAAACTGAGTGGGCTATTAGTCACCTATTGCCATGCAAATCAGAGCCACAATGCAGCTGCAGGGGAAGGTTAGTAAGCTGAGGTTACTGAAGCTGCAGTTGTAGCGTTCATGTTCTAAAATGCTGCACTGATTCATCTATGGACCATCTGAAAACAAGATTCTGCAGATCAAGGGGCTATCTATTTTATAAATTTAGAACCTCTGTATCTCACCATTCACAAAATTCTTCCACATTAGTTTCCAGAATGTCTGGAAACTAACAATAGAATGTTACAGCAGAAAATCCAGTGTGGTGGACTGCCTGTAGCAGAAACAGAAATGGCCATATTTCCCCAGTTCTTTACATAATAAATATTAAACTAGTTATATCGCTGTCTTTGTATTAATAGTACCTTGAAAATAGTTTGTCCTTTATCAAAATACATGTATTAAACTTATCCATCTGATCATTGACCTTGGTTTTTAGACCAGGAGCAGAACATCAAAATCACTGCTCCTCCCCGTGAACAAAAGAGGCATTGCAGCTGGTTTACACTAAGGCTGCTTAGGGGCGTAGCCTCATAGACGATGTCATTGTAGGGGATATCATTACTGTCAGGGACCTGTAGGGGACCAGTGAAGTCGCTACTACTTTTGAGTCGCTACTACTGTAAGGGGTCCTGTCACTATGCCTCTGATCAATCATGCGCCCTGGCTACTTGGCCACAAGGATGTCCCTTTGTCTGACTAGTTAGTGTGCATGACTCTTACCCGGGAGTCTGAGGATCAAATCCCACCCAGGCCATCCTTGTATACCTTGCATTAGGCGTTGTCGGCAGGATCCATGTGACTGGATTTGTAGTTGGTGGCAGTCTTTGCAGAGCAAGAGGACATGCTTGTGGAAAGAGGGGGAGAGATGTGACAGTGTGAGATCCTGTCACTTTGCCTCCAATTGATCATGTGCCCTGGCTACTTGGTCTGGGGACTGAATCCCACCCAGGCCCTCCTTGTGTACTTTGCCACAAACAACTAGAAGTGAAAGTGATGTCCACTAAGTATATTTGATTGAAGCCAACGTTACATTTCACTGTGCATGTGATTAGCATCTGATTAGCTACCTGTGTTAATAAGCAGTTGAACTCGTTATAGACCCCTCTCAGTCACGTGACTCTATTCGACCACGCAGCCATGCTGGGTGGCATAAAGCAGCCTGGACCACTGCAGCACTGACCGTAAACCTGCTGTGAGCTGCTTCATTAATGACGGTTCTACATGACTTTACACTTTTTAAGCCAGTTCAGCTTTTATGTGGGCAGCTCATAAAGCCATATTTTCATAAATTTGCACTTGTTGGTGTTCTAGACCGTTATGATTTTTCCAAATCCTGGTTTAGAAACCTCCAAAACTGCCACCAGATGGAGATGTTGCTCCCTGATTAGCTTAGCATGACATTTTAAACGTCATCCATCGACAGTCGTACTTCACAGGAGCAGAAATAAAAGCTTACAAGTTGTTAGAAGCTTCAAAATATCTGATGAAGGATGGTATCAGACCTTCAGCTGTGGAAAGTTTTCCCAGACAAAGTATTTCCTCTTCATGTCAGAGATAAAAAAAGCAGACCCAGATAACGTTAACACCATGTAAACATTAGAACGTCTCCACATTATATTTATGAGTTAATATTACAATAACTGAGAGAAAACGCTGCTGTTTTATGACGGTTTAGTTTATTAACACCAAAGGAAAATAAAAGTCTGTAAGTTTTATTAACACTGAGAACTGAAAACTCCCGTTAGCTTGATGTCTTCTTGCAAACGTTTCCAGATCTTCCTTTTGCCTTCTTTTATCTGGATCGCAGACAAACAGGAAGCTGGACGGGACATAAGCTGGGGACAACGGGGTGTCTCATGTTTACCTGAAGGAAGACAGAATAATCCTCCATCACACGTCTGTTTGTCGTTACGTTAAAACAACTGCAGTTTGCTTCATTTTAGCCACATCGTCATTATTTTTATGTAGATAAATATAATCAAACTTAGACCAGCTCACCAAAAACAGAATCAGCAGGAAACTCACCATCGACAACAGCGCTGCTGCCGGGCAGCTGCAGCCCAGATCTCCCATGCTTTCCAGTTAAATTCATCACGTTTCATGGCAGCATCCCATTTAACTTGTCAATCAGGGTCAGCAGGTGGCCTGGAAAATTAAATTCCATCCTGGAATGTTGATCGGCACATCCAAAGACAAAGCATGAAGGTCCAGTATGTGTTATCCAGTTAAAATGCTGCTGCAGCAGCCGAGCCCGCAGCAGTAAACCTGCTGTGTTGATCTTTCTGCCGCCCACGTACGTCCCCGACGTGACTTTCAAGCGATCAGCAACAACACGTGAGAAGGGTCTATAAAGTGGACTTGCACCTGTTTTCCTCTGTTTGATACATTTTGTTTTTGATGGATTTTTTAAATGATAAATATGTGAATTTGCTCCATCTGTTGTAGAGAGGAAGACTGATGGTAGCAGTCAGCTTCATTTGTCCTTCACAGCTTTATTTACATCATTCCCAGTTATGTTCATACATGGTAATTATACTGAGTCCCAATAGCTTATAAATAAGGTATGTAAATATAAAATGTATTGAAATGTTATTTCCTCTTTGTTGCGTTGTTAATGTTGTTTTTTCCCCTTGTCGGTGCCATCATCTATCTCCGACTCCCACCTCTCCTCCGTCATCCCCACAGTCCTCCTCATTCATCTCAGAGCTGAGTAAAACATCCTCGCTTATTGTCCTGTAATAGACACTCATTCATAAAAAGGCCCGGTCTGAATGTGTTCCCACATTTGACTAATACCCGCTGACACAAATAGAGATCTGATTACTTCTGCACACAGAGCAGAATCCTCCAGCTTCCATGTGTGGATAAAAATGGACTCTTTAGTCACGATGGCGTTTATTCACGCACCACAAATTAATCCTGTCTCATCTCATGTGCCACTCTTTCAATTCTTTGCTTTTCCCTTTCTTATCATCATGATGCATTTGAGTACACGCTTGCAGTGGTACATGTCCTATTTCACACTGCTGTCCCGCCAGGTCAACAGCACGTGTCCCTGAACGGGACTTTATAGCCGCATCATCGTCATGTTGACTTCACAAGCACTTTAATTTCAGCGAATTACAATCCTGTTGCCTCTAAACCGCAATGACAGCTTTGTCATAAGTAAAAGGCCAGAGTCGGGTCACCAGAGCATATCCCACTGCAGCTGAGAGATAATTTAGAAATGTTGGTTTAAATAACGGCCTTCATGATTCATATGGATGCCATTCACACATGAATTATTCTTTCCTGCAGTAAAGCCTCTAACCCTTTACCTTTTTACCTCCAGCAGACATGCCAGCGCAGCACTCCTCTGGCTACAGCGCCGGTGAATGAGGACAGATCATTAATAATCATGATCAGACGTTTACAGCCCTATTAATGTGTTCTTTGTACCTTAAATATGGGGTTACTGGAGAGGCAACTTCTTCAGATCCCAGACTTTCCCTCCAAGAGCTGTACTTAAGCGTACAAAAGAAGTTTTACTATTCCCCCTCACTGATGCTAAAATGATCCAAGGGTCCTGAATGAAGCATTTCTGTACAAATACATCAAATATAGCAGCAGCTGTTGGCTGGATCGGCTCTGCAATCCCTCTAGGTTTAAAGTGGAAATGCAACGGTCAACCAACCTAACTTCATTTACCAGAGTCCTGGTCTTATCAATAATTATATACCAAACGTGAAAAACAGAAGCATATAAAAGAAAAACGTTGCGAAGTTTTATGTTTTTAGGACAAGAGCGCCGCCATCTTGCAGTTCTCTAAGCTCTGATGTCACTGGGTTGGTTTCCCCTCTGACTCCGCATTAAATTCATATGAAAAACCAGCTACGCTGCACTATGATTAACAAGCCGGGACACGTTTTAGAAGATTAATATGATGGAAAGTGAAGCTGGGAGGCCAGTCCGGCGTCCAGATCCTGTACCGATGCTTTCCAGCCATTACACCGTGTGACTGAGGAGAGAGGAGGAGATGCCGTTCCTGGTGTCAGGAGGGGGGTTGGCAGCACCTGTAGGAGTGGCTGCTGTTCAGCGATGCTTGAGGCTGTCTGCTGTCAGGAGGTCCACATGGATCAGATCATGCATGGAGGATTTTGTATAACAACTTGGATTACACATATGGATTATTGTACCGGGAGGTGGACGTTTTGGAGGCGGTGCTGTCCCTGAAGGAGATCCGAGCAGAGACACGGGAATGTCCGGGAAAACAGCAGGTAGACTAACTAAGCTAACGGTAGTAACCAGCAGGTAGGCTAACTAAGCTAACGCAAGTAACCAGTGGTTTAATGTAAAATAAAATAGATGCTACAGGGATAGGATGGGAAAGATGCAAAGCATCCAGGCTACAGGATGATGAGGGAGCGGGCGGTGTTTGGTAGAACCGGACCCGCCGTGGGAAACTGGGAGTCCCAGTTAGAAAGTTTTTATGACGTCATTTCACATCAACCTGCTCCAGAGCTCTTCTGTTCATCATCAGGCTGTGGGGAGGATTTATGAGTGTTGCTGTTTGACGTGTGTTTAATAAGCGGCTCAAAGAGGAACAGAGACGGAGAGCTACGTACTGATGTTGGTACAGACTGATGCTGCAGACCCACCGGTGAGTGGATGTTACCGGCGGTGATAATAAAACACTGAGAGCAGCTGCAGGCTTTCGTCTGCGGACCTGTAGCTACCAGACTCCAAGTCTCCTGATCATTTTCCTCATTTTCTCTAGAAAATTCTCAACTCATGATCTGGAGTCAGGGAGGTTCCAGCAGCAGCAGGACCGGTTTCTGGTTCAGCTGGAGGTTGTTAACTGTTCTGTCTTCAGCTTAAACTTTGGAAAACTTACTTTTAGACCAAGTGGATACAGTAGTGGTTCCCTTTAGTCTTTTCTTCTCCATTGGCTCACCAGTCTCCGTCATTCAGCTGTTATCTTTATAAGTGTGGACCGGACCAGAGGACTCTCATTCAGGACCGCAGGACTAACCAACCTGGTGACGTCAGAGCACGTTTTTCTTTAATATGCTTCTATTTTTCACGTTTGGTATATAATTATTGATAAGAATAGGACTCAGTCTGGTAAATAAAGTTAGGTTGGTTGACGGTTTAATTTCCACTTTAAATAGCCATTGCTCATTTAGTAGCTGCTACCTCTGACAGGTGCAACCAAACATGAGGGGGATGGGATGGTTAAGATGACTTTCAAACATTTTTGTAGTGTTGTAGTCAAGAACACACAGCCAAGACCAAGACGTTACCAAGACCAGGAACCTAAACAAGACCAAGATGTTTCTGAGACCAGCGACTGAAACCAAGACACTGTACAAGACTGGGCAATCTTTTGGTCCCTGGTCTTGGTAATGTCTTGGTCTAAGTAATGTTTCGGTAATGTCTTGGTCCCTGGTCTCAGTAATGTCTTGGTCTCGGTAATGTCATGGTAATGTCTTGGTCCCTGGTCTCGGTAATGTCTTTGTAATGTCTTGGTCCTTGGTCTCGGTAATGTCTCAGTAATGTCTTGGTCCCTGGTCTCTGTAATGTCTTGGTCTCGGTAATGTTTTGGTCCCTGGTCTCGGTAATGTCTCAGTAATGTCTTGGTCTCGGTAATGTCTTTGTAATGTCTTAGTCCTTGGTCTCAGTAATGTCTTGGTCTCGGTAATGTCTTTGTAATGTCCTAGTCCTTGGTCTCAGTAATGTCTCAGTAATGTCTTGGTCCCTGGTCTCTGTAATGTCTTGGTCTCGGTAATGTCTTGGTCTCTGTAATGTTTTGGTCCCTGGTCTCGGTAATGTCTCAGTAATGTCTTGGTCTCGGTAATGTCTTTGTAATGTCTTAGTCCTTGGTCTCAGTAATGTCTCAGTAATGTCTTGGTCTCTGTAATGTCTTGGTAATGTCTTGGTCCGTGGTCTCTGTAATGTCTTGGTCTAGGTAATGTCTTGGTCCCTGGTCTCTGTAATGTCTTGGTCTCGGTAATGTCTTGGTAATGTCTTTGTCCTTGGTCTCGGTAATGTATCGATGAAATAAGTTATGAACTTATTTTATTAACCTGTTAAACCAGGTTTTAGAGGCGAGGTTCCACAAAACAGATGTACTTAACATAAACCAAGAAAAAAATCAATTATTAGCACAATAAAAAGAATCTCTGGCCTAAAACACTGTATCTGTAATTGGCATGGGTCAATACCTGTGATATTGGTATCGGTAGTGAGAAAGTGGGATAGGGACGTTTAGAAGGACAGCCCTACTAAACATGGCTACCGGTACTTAGGAGGAGTACAAAGTAGTTGCCAACTTAGCAACTTTGTAGCTATATTTAGCGACTTTTCAGACCCCACTGGCTACTTATTTTCAATAAAGCGCCTAGAAACAAATCCAGCAACTTTTTCTGGTGTTCATGGAGACAGATAAAGTTTATATTGCTCCACCCGTTCATCAGGTGCTCCCTGCTGTCGGCCCCTCCCTCCCTGTTTCCTGGCACTCAGTCACTGCTCATGCTGTCCCTTTGCAGGCAGCAGCCCTTCTGAGCCAAGTACCCCCGCCTGCAGCTTGTAGGAGACGGATATTAGGCGGCGCTGGACATCCGATGGGCGTGATCAGTTTCTGAGGTTAGGGTTAGGGCTTAGGGATAGGGGGAAGGGTTATAATAGACGGCTTAAAACGGTAATGTGGGTGGAGTCGGACGTCCGACTCCGCCTAATGTCCGACTCAGCCTCGTCCTCCAAGCCGCAGGCGGCACCTTCTTTTCTGAGCTGCTGTGAGATGACCACGCCTCCTCATCCAGATTATTTCCCATGATGCCTTGTGGCACAACTGGGTCTTCTTTGCACCATGACTCAAATGTGTATGTCACCCCTTCTGTGCCCTTGTAAATCGGGAACTTGGCGTGTCAAACGATAGTTATACTGGGGACCATTATTTGGTACTGCACATGTGCAACTTAGATTGGCTGCAGCAATGACGCCATTTAGCGACTTCTTGCAACTTTTGGCCCAACCAATAGTGACTTCCCTCCCTGAAGAGTTGGCAACAGTGGCTCCTCCACATACTGTAGAGAGGAGCCAGATGGAGGTGTCTCAGGCATTTGCAGGGTTCCCACGCATCCTGAAAAACCTGGACTGGAAAATGATTGAATATTTTTCCAGTCCTGGAAAACACATGGAAAATGAGAAAAAGAGTAAAATGTCCTGGAAAAGCTTGAGTTGTCCTGGAAAACGATTTTTCCTCCCTCTTGACACCGCTTCGTCTTTTCTTCGTCGCCACCCCATTTTGTCACTGTTTCATTGCAGCTTTGTCACAGCTTCACCGCTGTTTTGTTGCAGCTTCGTTGCCATTTCATTGCCACTTTGTAGCTGTTTCGTCGCTGTTTCATCGCAGCTTTGTCGCCGCTGTGTTTCCATTTCATTACAGCTTTGTTGCAGCTTTATCTCGTCTTCGCCTCTGTTTTATCTCTGCTTCGTCGCTGCTTCGTCTTTTCTTCATTGCTGTGGTGGAAGTTAATTGTCCATGCTGTGACACCCTGACTTGTACTGTAGCAGCTGGAAAAGTCCTGAAAATGTCCTGGAAAAGTCCTGGAAAACAACTTCTAGAAAAGAGTGGGAACCCTGATTTCATTAGTATGCCTTCTGGATGCCTTCTTGGTGAGGTGTCCCACCAAGATGAGGCCACAGGATCAAAACCTGGGATATGCTGGAGGGACTAATCTCTAGACTGGCCTAGGAACACCTCAGGATGCACTCGGAAGGGCTGGAAGAAGTAGCTAGTGCAGAAGAGGCCAAGTCTGGTCCTCAAGAGCCACAATCCTGCAACTTTCCCTTCTCCAACACACCTGGATTACACCCTGTGCATGCTATGCAGCTCTGCAGAAGCCTAAACGAGCCATTTATTTGATTGAGGTGTGTTGGAGAAGAGATGCATCTAAAAGCTGCCGGATTGTGGCTCCAGGACTGGACTTGGCCACCCCTGGGCTAGAGAAAGGAAAGTCTGGGATTCCCTGCTTAGGTTGCCGTCTCCGGTACCTGACCTCAGGTAGAGGATGGATGGATGGACGGACGGACGGACGGACGGACGGACGGACGGACGGATGGATGGATGATAAACTCAAGTTATAAGTTGTGTATCTTACCACTCTGCTTTCAAATAACTCCCTTCAAGGAGCGCTTATTCTCGAGTGGCATGGCTTTTATCTGGCATTTTCTGGTGTATACAGGCTCAAACTTTCTGCAGTCCAGCAGTCTCCATGGAAACATGCACTACACCATCTTCTAATTGCCCCATAAATCCTCACAGTTGGATGATACCCCTGATATATCTGATTTGAGGCCACTGATTAAACTCCCCTCCTCGGCTTTGATTTCTTGCTCACATTAGTGTTTCTTGGGTTGCCATGGCACACCCAGTGGGGATTTGTTGTTTAATGGAAGAAACAACTCAGCTGGGCATGGACTTCACAGTACTGCTGCTCCAGTCGGGCCCTGCGTGCTTTTAACTCCTCTGACTTGGCTGGGCACGCTTGAAAATGCTTAAAAGCACAAGATTTAACCGGAACGTGATCATTCTCTTCATCTGTGTCCGACTGTGTTTGGGATTGTTTTCATTTCCATCTCTCTGCAGACTTTTTCACTGCTTCAGGAGGGGGTTTTATGTTAAAGGTGTTATAACCTAGTGTTTTACATACACAATCCTTCTTAAATTATTTTCAAATGAATTTTTAATTCTAGTTGGGTGGGACGAAAATTTAATGAGCTCATTTTAACCTCTTTTTTGTTCCCAACTTTTGTTTGTCGCGAGAATACGTACGAGAGTTAGAGCTGTCTGTAAGCGCGTTCACGAGGCAAACGTCAAAGCCAAAACAAAGTTTTATCAGGACAGAGCAGGTGAAGGAAATGATGTCCCATCAGAGAAAAACGTGATAAAAACGTAACGGTGCGGTTGATGGAGAGGATCCGCAGAGTAAAAGGGCTGGACTCTGATGAATATAAGGAGCGGACGTCTGACGTGAAGTTAACCAAACAGTGTTAGCTTCTGTAGCTACATTAGCAGCTTGTCTGTTTGTCTACCATTGTTTACTGGTGTCTTACACAAAAGATAATGAAATAATAAATAATAAAATTCATCAGCTCAGCAAATTGAACAGAGTCACATGAATAAGATCAAATTTTAGCACATTTTTAGCAAGCTGAGTGGCCGTGTTGCCAGTGTGCTGTTTTGCTAACAGATACCTAATTACTCTGATGCCAAAGTGATGTTTAATTATAAAAACCCCTTTAAGATGTACTGATATGCCCAATCACCTATTAATCTGTCAATTAGACATTCTTGTTCCAACAGGAGGGAAAGAGGCCACAACTACTCCAGTTTTTAAGTCTGGAAAGTTAAAGGTAAAGAATGATGTAAACGATTAAAGAATGATGTAAAAGACCTTTGACAAGGTCTGACAATCAGACCTTCCTCCTGGAAGCGGCCGCTATCCAGACGTAACTCCTGGATCAGGTGATGAAATTCACCGAGCTCCGAGACCTCTGGAGAATCTGGAGGACCCAAACACGCCAGTGTCTTTGGTTCTCCGACTTCCAAAGCAGGTACAACGCCACAGCTCTCTCAAAGTTACTAAAATAACCGGGTTCTGCCATGTTCACCTGAATGAAATGAGTAACAAACCACCATCCCCCACTCCAGAAAGTTCAACTTGACGCGCGAATGAAGTATCTTATTTGCGCGTACAATACGCTTTATTCACATGAAAAAAATGCCCGTATCAAACCAGTAAACTTTCAGCATTTGCACGTTGAAATCTAGGCGCGTATACGAATGGAGGCGTCTGGTGTGAACACAGGGTAATTCTGACTTTAGTCTCAGAATTAAATTTTTTTCTTCAGCTGCCAGAATCCTCCTCCGTACTTCTGCACCCCGCTGTACAGTATAACGTTTTATGTAAAGCACTTTGAATTGTTGTTTACATGAAATGTGCTATACAAACAAACTTGCCTTGACTAACATTTACCTGCAGCCGTCTGGTCTAAATTAGAGGTCGACCGATTAATCGGTTTGGCTGATTAATCGGCGCTGATACGACATTTTAGAAACTATCAGTATCGGCTGAACTTGGCTCCGATAGTGGCCGATGGCTGCAGTTTCTTTCACAGCGCCATGGGCAGAGAGAGAGCAGGGGTGCACCGAGTGAGAGGGGGGGTGCAGGCAGCACACAGGGGAGAGGAGTGGTCCAGGTGGAGAACTAGTGAAGCGACATCAGTCAGTGCAATACAACCTTCACAAGTTAAAACTCAACCAACAAAACCTCCTTGGAGGAGGAAGAGTACCGGTTGTTCAACAAGCAGAAAATTCCAGATCCTATGATCCAGAACACACAAAAATACAAAAGTTCAAGAATTTAAAAAAATACAATTTAAAAAATACAAGAATTTTTTAATGCTGAAAGGAAACAAATGAAGATACAGACACGCAACTAACACCAAATATGGAAGTTTTGATTTTTGGAAATAACTATTGAAGTAATAGTGATACAAGCATGATTCCAGATGCTTTTGGGATGTTTTCGTGGTCAAGGAATCCAATGATGGTGATTAAATGAATGCCGGAGTAGAAGTTTTTGTTGTGAATCACAATGAGAGGGGGACATGAGCTGCTTGGCGGAGGTCTGCGCTCCCCGAGTGCTTTTCTGGTTTGTAAATGTTAACTATCATCGTCAATGCCTGTCACTTGAGTGAGAGATGAGGAGAGGAGAAATCTGGGCATGGGGGGGGCATCTTCTATCATCTTGTCCCAGGCCAGACTGTCAGCTGGCCTGATTACCAGTATTACACCAAACATTTTCCGTCTTCTCCACAGATTCTTGTCGGAGAGTTGTGTGCCTTCTTCACCAAGGCCGAGGGAACGCAGGAGAAGACCATCGTCACCGCAGACTGCTGCTACTTCAACCCCCTTCTCAGACGCATAGTTCGCTTCCTGGGTGAGGACGGCCCCCACTGCTCCACTTTCCTGCCACTTTGCATATTCATGTGTGATTTTATCAAGAGTAGCGAGAAACTACAACAGGATGATGAAGATATCAGGATAAGGTTGAATTTTAAGAGCGTGACCTGCTGCACCTCAGCGTGCATGTAGCCGTTAATTGGATGATAAAACGGGCTTTAATCTTCTGGGTAGAGTACTCAGTGCCTGAGCAGTGAGTCATAAATATTAAGCAGCTGGAAAATGTTCTTCAATCTTGAGCTGAATCAGCTGATGTGAAGACTTGTGTTGCAATTTCACACCTCAGTTGATAATTATGTGCTGGAGCTATTTTTGGTAGGAAAAAAATCATCCTTTTATCTGAAATGCTCACGTTTCTAACTCATTCTAAACCTTCTCTCCCATTTGCATCCTGCTCTCAGGTGTCTACGCCTTCGGCCTGTTCACCACCACCATTTTCGCCAACGCCGGCCAGGTGGTGACGGGAAACCAGACGCCTCACTTTCTGTCCGCCTGCCGACCGAACTACACGGCGTTGGGCTGTCAGTCCACCATGCAGTACATCACAGAGCGCCGCGCCTGCACCGGCAACCCGCTGGTCGTCATGTCTGCGCGTAAATCCTTCCCATCCAAGGATGCGGCGCTCAGCGTGTACTCCGCAGTGTACACAGTGGTAGGTCGGAGCATGCTGGAGGCGGTACTGCCTCGCTCCTGTGCCGTTTTTACTTATTCTTTCTCAAGTGAGACCAAAGCTGATTTAGCTTTTATCATTTGTTGTTTTGAAAAAATACTCCTCTAGATCATCTCTTATTCATGTTTTGTAAAAAACAACAACTTTAAAATTCTGTGTATTTGGTCTGCGTACACCTTACAGATATTTCAGTCAGCTGCACCAGTAACAATCATCCAAAACTTACTAGTAAGGCTGCTTTTACTCATTTTAAAGACTCACTCCAATAAAAATCTAGTTTTTCATGTTTATATGTTCATGTGACATGTTTCTTAGGCTGAAGCAGGGGTTCTCAACCTTTTTTAAACAAAGTACCCCTAGCAAAAATATATTTTCTAACCAAGTACCCCTCCTATTGACCATAGTGTTTTTTGTTGGAATTATAGATTTATTTATTTATTCATTCTTTTTTTTTTTAAATACAGTACTTTGTGGATTATAGTTTTATCAACCTGGAACTGTCCAAAACAATGATGATGCTCTCTTTTAAATTGTTTAGACAGAAGACAGAGATAAGCAAGGACATACAATATACAGTTGTGCTTGAAAGTTTACATTCCCTCCTATTAAAGAAAAGGCTGAAGTCACAAGAGTTATTCAAATAACACAAAACTGGAAAAAAAAAACAAAAAAAAACCTAAATTATGATTTAGTAAAATAAAAAATTGATTTTGAATTTTTGTTTAAAAAAAATATTTAAAACAAACAAAACTGTCCCAGAAACATCAATGCAACCTTCCCATGAACACCATCATGCACCTTTCTGCATTCAAATCATCATGAACCAATGGCAGGCCCTAAAAGGGAAGCTCAAGCAGACTGGCTTTCATATGTCACAAACCCAGCGGCCAATTGGAAAGCTTCTGCCCTGCTTCACCCTCTCCGCCCATTCAGAGCATCAGGCTCGCTCGACTTTGGCTATCTGCAGCGCAACTCAGATGGAAGTGAGGGATTGTGGTCCTGGAATGTTGCATGCCAGGACAGGCTGATATCTGACTGCTGCAACAAAGTAACACAAACGTGTTGCAGCCACAAGTTATTCTACTCAAATAAATATAAAGTTTAACTGTAAGTTATACCAAAACTTTCAAAGATCCTCTTCATAACTTGTATTTGTTAGACTTACTGGTGTGTATCAACCTTTCCACATGCAGTTTTGTACCCCTCACTTTATTCAGGATCACCCAAACTCATAATAATAATAATAATAATAATAATAATACAGTGCATTTAAAGGTGCCTTTCAGACCCTCTACACATTAAACAATAAGAGGGAATAGAGATTTTTTTAAAAAGTGAGAATTTACAGTGTAGATGTGAATTAACCATCTCCTAGGACAGTATTTATGGGGACATTGTAATAATATTTATTTCTACCCCCCATCTGAAAAAATAAAAAGAAAGTTTCTATTTCTTTTATTTGTTTTAAATTCCTGACAAGGCAAAGCATTAAAGTTTTGTATATTTGAGCTTGGACATTTACCAGATTACTGTCCATTATAGGCACTTTAGGACTGTAGGAACCTTCTGGAGTTCCTAGAACCTTTTCAGGAATCAGGCCATTTTTTGGCGCATTCAGACACATAGGAACTAGGGACCTCAGCCCTCAGTTCTTAGAACCTTTTTAGCTCCTACAGGGTCTTTTCGGGGTTCCCTAGGAACTGAAATACGTAGATGTTTGGTGCTTGGTAGAACTGGCAAGCCCCGCCCCTTGCGTGATCTCCACTTCTTCCAGCCCCGCCATATTTAAAAATTCCCACAGCTGTTTAGTGAGATCGTAATAACAAGAACTATTACAATAGGAGTGTACCAATTCATTATTAAATCAATCACAATGGTGCACGTCCCGAATCAATAACTATTTTGAAACGTCCAAAAGCAATTATTTTCATACTAGTTTAATGACCAAATACAGCTGCCAAGTATAGCAGTAGAATCTGTGGGTGCCGCCCGGACACTTTAGTGGACAGACCGCCCACTAAAGTTCCGGGTGCACCACAACAAAAGGTAAACAAGGGAAAGGGAGGGAAAGCGGGTAAGCTAGCTTTTATAATAGCTTTGAATAAAAGAGATAAGACACCTCAGTTTTGTATCAGATCTGCTGGGGCATAAATTTGTCTTTGTCACAGACGATTGTGTCAAACATGGTCCCTAACAAGGTCTTCCCTCATGTGCGAACACACACTGAAGATGAAGGGTAGTTCTTATAACTAAACTTGAGAGGCGTCATTAGGAACTGCGTTCTTAGAGCGTCTCTGTCCGAATGCGCCTTATGTTGCACCTGAACAGGTAAATAACATTCTGTCTACTACAGTACAAGTTCATGTACTCAGCGTCAGCAACATGCTGTCTCTATACTCTGAAATTAGACTTGATCAGATCTGCACAGCGTTCAGTAACTTTGAGCTAAATAAAGGCAAACGCCGTGAGATCATCCATCCTTGCAGTCTTCACGTTGGAGAACTTGTCCAGCTGAGCTGCGCTGATTTTATGATCCCTGACGACTCACGCAGCTCTCGTCTGATCATGAAGTCAGACGGTAGACATAAAACAAACAATATAACAAACCACCCATGTAGGTGTTTGTCAGTGTGAACCTGATCAAAACCCACTTTATCCTCCTAATTTATAGTTTCTGATCATTTCCAAGCCTTGGATTTAAGTTTCCAGGTGTCAAAAACAAAGTTTTTACTGATACTAATTAAAAATCCAAATTTGGCGCCATCACAGCCAGTGCAGTTGATTTTAAGAATGTCAATGCCTCGTTTGCATTCTACACCGAATGCATAAATATCCAGTTTATCCTCCTTAATTATGAAATTTCTACTAATTTCAAGTCTTCGATCAAAATTTACCGGTATCCAAAAACAAAGTTTTTACTTGTGCACAGAAATCTACTTTAGCCTCCGTATTTATAAAGTTTCTGTCGTGATTCAAGGCAGAGAAGTGTCCAGAAAGTAACAGGCTACAAGCTAGTGGCCAGTGGGAAGAGCTTGCACCAAATGCTCTGATTTTAGCGTAAAACTTCATGATCACAATTTAAAGACCTCTGAGAAGGTTTTAAAGTAACTAAAAGAAGGATTGGAGTGGGTCTACTTTTAGCTGACCAATAAGAAGGAAATCTGATACATTTGCCTGGTTACGGAAGCTGAGAGCAGCCATTCCTACAATTATTTATCTGTGATGCCATTATCTCGGTGTCACACGTTAAATATTTCATCATGTGTTGATGAACAGACATGATAAAACTTAATTTAATTGGCAGTTGTCATTTCTAGGGCTCTAAATTAACTTTTGGATCAGTTAATAACCAATCAGGGGCAAGCATTTGTTATTCTGCTCTCTTCCTGATAACATGAATAACTGACGATCCCTGTCGTCTATTCTAGGGTTGCAGTTTGAGCTGGGCTACTTGATTGTTGAAATTGAGCAGTGTTGTAATGAAATGACTGCACGCTTGCTCGTTGCAGCTTTCTGTGTTGTACCGTGCTCTGCTTGTTCGCCTTTCTGCAGATGTACGTAACGCTGGTGTTCAAAACCAAAGGTACACGACTCACCAAGCCCACCATCAGCCTCACCTTGCTCTGCCTGGCCATGCTAGTTGGTGTGGTCAGGGTGGCTGAGTACCGCAACCACTGGTCCGACGTCCTGGCGGGATTCTTCACAGGAGGAGCCATCGCGGTGTTCTTGGTGAGAGAAGGAAGGGATGATAGTAGGGAAGTAGAAGAAGGAATATGTGTGGACGAAAAACCACACCCTAAATATCAGATTGGTTGGTAGTTATGTGTCCGATCAATCTTTTGGTTAAAAACACCAAAAGATTGGTTAGATTAACCATGATTTTTAACTAATACTTTGGTTAAAGTGACCAGTATTGGTCACTTTGACCAAAGTATTGGCTAATCAAAGATTGGTCGGACACATAACTACCAACCAGATTGGCTGAATTCAATCAATTCTGTTCTTAGAGTGCATTATCTGGCTTATCAATTACAAATTGTCCTTTGAGAAAATTCATGTGAAGAAATTTTGGTTTCTCTCTTTTTTCCTTTCTCTCTTTTTAACGTGTGCTATGAAGCGTTATAGATCAGGGGTTCTCAACCTTTTTCATGAGGGGCCCAATTTTCAGTACAAACTGGTCCAGGTTCCATTCATATTTAACACTGTATCAGTGTAATGATGTAATTTTAGGGTTATTTATTGAATAACTTAACCAAATCCACCTGCATTTGACAGACTGAACCTAGTAAAATGTGGACTACATGAATAACATCATATAAAAATATATTATGAGATCCTCACAAGATCACACGTATAATTCATGAAATAAAATCAGACTCCTACAAGACCAAATCAGAATTAGGCAATAAACACAAAATCTACCACGTTTTACTACAAATAGAAAATTTAAATAGAAATTGGTGGAGTAATAAATCACATTGAAAATGAAAAGGCTCAGTTTAAATCTATAAAAACCTATTTTTTGTGTTTAGACAGGCCATTAAAGCACAAAATTTCATCAATTTATTTATTTAAACTTTTCTTAGAATTTTTTTAAGAACTTTCAAACAGACATTTTCTGCATCAATAGCTGATTTTCTCTTTTTTCCTTAAAAATCCTCTCTTTCCAACAAGTGTTAAATGTTTGTTTTTAGAAGCTTGCAGATGCAGGCTTCCGTTAGCATTAACGTTAGCTGGTGCTCCATCCAGATTTCTCAGTTCTGCTTTGTTATCTCCACTTACTAATCTGTACTTAATAAATTGAAGTGGAGTTTTTTCTTTTTAGGGGCATTTTGGGACCATTTTTGTCTTCATTAATTACTTTGAATACTTCTTTACATTTGTTACAGGCTAGCAGCAAGCTGAATGTCTTCTTCTGCTTATTTGTTGAACTCTGACAAATTACCGCCACCAGGTGGGGTGGGGGCTACATTGCAACTTATCCAGTCATAAATAACAGTGAAATTATACGGTCCTCACGGCCCACATGTGTAAAAAGAAAGTTTTTTCGTGGCCCTCTAGGTGGCGCCCGAGGCCCGAGGCCCGAGCTTGGGCCCCACGGTTAAGAATTACTGTTTAGAAAACGGTGATCTGGCTGCTGCGTTGTGCCAAACAAATTTTCTTTATTAGCATGTAACTGAATTTTCAGCTTAATGTTGGACCTGATAAGGAAGGTGGGGGAAATAGAAAGAAAAGAGTAATCAGAAGAGATAGAAAAAAAGGGATAACTGCTGCACCTGCAGAAGAACAAAAACAACACCTGCAACATCTTCAAGAAAAACAATGCTGACAAACATTGGGGGCTCCCATAAATAGACAAGCTGAACGGAAAAATATCATGAATCCCGAGAACAAAAACATCAGAAACATGAAGAAAGGAAAAAAAGACATGAACATGTTAGTGATTAAAGCCACATCATAGACTTTATCAGCAGGCAAGTTCTTAAATGTAGGGATAAAATATCAGACATGAACAGTGATGAGTCTTTGTACAAATGTGATCGGGCCCTTGTAAAAATCAGAGGCAGAACATGGGGACCCAGGGATCCACGAAGGCCAGGGATCTCCATAAACCCCCTCCAAGGTAGAATTAACAAAGAACTGGAACAGGAGTCTCAACTCAAGTCTTTCATCAGTGCTATTTCTTTAGTTTTAGAGGTTTCCCTGCATGGAGGTCACTGGTTCACGTATCATCTAGGAAGGGGTTCAAACAGGGGCTTGACTGCAGGGATCAACTCCGGTCCTCGAGGGCTGGTTTCCTGCAGGTATTACCTGACTTCACACCGGCTCATGTGCAGAGTTGTGGCGTGCGCAACTAAGCGCAGCTGTTTAAGTCAATGCCGCAGTGTGTGTTCGGTCTGTCGTCGCTCCATCATGTCATCCCGCTGCGTTAAATATAAGCACCAGCTTTACTTTTGACGGAGCACGGACCGAGAGCACATAAATTTCAGTAGTTCAGATTGGACTAGACAGGAAATCAGACACAATATTTGGTGTAAAACATCTGGTAACTTTCTAAACAAAAGCTACTATGCAGATTTGAAACTGCTAGACTATCTGAGCATGACATCATCTCTGTGGACACCAGCTTTTGGAGATATAAGAAACAATGAAACACAAACATTTACAAAATTAACCATTTGAATGAGTTATATGTGATCTTGCAATCCCTTCTGTGATTCCATGATCTCAACAAAGAGTGCACTCACAGGCACTTAGTGTCAATGCTTGCATCGTGGCGCAGTCGGTACAGCACGCTCGGACCCGGTGTAATGGTGCGTTCAGACCTAACACATTGTCGGCGGCAAAAACGTGTTTGATGCTGGTTGTAAGCTGTATATCAGTCTTTTCCTCATCTTGGGCTTGTGTTAATATCAAACATGTTTAATATTATTGTACAATAAGTTGCAGCAACGCAACACAAACCACCACCAATGGACTCTATGCACATCCCAACTACTTCCTGAGCTTAAGCCAGCTCCTTTGCCTCAGTTTACTGGACAAACAGATTTATCCAGGTGTGTCTGACCAGACCATTCTCCTCATGGTTACTGAGGTCAGGCACACCTGGATTAATCAAATTGTCCAATAAAATACTGGAGACAAAGGAGCTGGTTTAAGTTCAGGAAGTAGTGAAGTTGTGGGTAAAGCCCATAGTTCAGTTGTGTCCAAAGTCGGTCCTCATGGGGAGCTGTCCTGATGGTTTTACATGCCTCCTTGCACCAGCATAGCTGACTCAAATTAAATGAATCTAAAAGCCTATGAATTTGAGTCAGATGTGTGTTGGAGAAGGGAGACTTGGAAAACCTGCAGGATTGTGGCCCTCGAGGACCAGAGCTGGACACCCCTGCCATAGTTGGATGAGCTTTGACCAATATGACAGTGCGGGGTTCGCATGGGATTCTCTGTGACTCACGTAACTGCTCTTACACTGAAGTCAACGCATGTCACAACTTTATTTCTATGGCTCTGGTCAATGCTTTATGCAACTCTCAGTCGTGACGGTTCTGGAGATCGGACCTGTTTCTGCTGCTGTCAGAGCTCATCCAGCTATTGGTTGTTGATTGTGTTGTGTCGCTGCGACTTGCGATAATATTAAACACGTTTGATATTATCGCAAGCCCAAGACGACGACAAGATTGCTATAAATCAGGGTAGATTACCATCTAAAACTTAACAATCGAGGCAGCAGGGGCACGCCACAACTCCTGTAAAACTCCTGAGATTTACTAGAGACCTTCAGTCTGAAGTCTGCGACGGTGAAAATCGTTTGGTGTAAGCCCAGCGTTAGATGTGAGCTGGTAGTCTTCTAAGAGTCTTTTCCAAATCTTTTCAAAGTCTTCTAATATAAAAGGAGCCATAAGTGAACCTCAGAAGACAAAACAAAACTAGGACAGGACAGATTGACATCCTGCCAGGATTCATAATAGAAGGAGCCATCTGGCCATGAACGAAAGCAACCAAGGACTATTTTTACTGAGGAAGATAATTACAAACCAGGAGCAGGTGTGACCCTCAGAACAAAGGACCGGGTGAACCAGAGGAATGTAGGTAAAGAACTGCACAGATAAGAAAAACCGCTGAAATATAGCAGGAAACGAGGCTGGAAGCGGAAAAGTCACAAGAACTAAACCAAAATCAGAACAAAAGCCACAGATTATGAGTCACCCCTGATAAGAATCAAGATTCTGTAATGTCTTAACAAGTTCATCGTAAGGGAAAGTCATTTAATCCACAGGATCGATTGTGAGGCAAAGTTAAAAAGACAAACAAACAATGCAGCCAAAACTTTACATATATATTAACTAGATCAGGAATCGCCAAATCCGGACCTCTTGGGCCAGTGTCTGGGAAGGTTTTCTCTGTATTCTTGTGCCAACACACCTGACTCAAATTAATAATTAACTGAGCAAAACTTCATTGGCTGTTGGATCCATTTAATTTGAGTCAGGTGTGCTAGAGCAGGGAAATGATGAAACCTTCCAGGAACTGGCTCAAGAGGTCTGGATTCGGTGATCTTCGATCTAGAAGGTTGGTGGATTAAGTCCAGGATTCATGCCAAAATGTCCTTGGGCACGATACTGAACCCCCTGTTGCCCCCCAACATGCCTACTGGGCTATGAATGTGTGTGGGCTGGACGGACTGAGATTGAGCAGCTTTATTCTGAGTTTTCCAGCTCAAGATAGGTCCAGGCTATCTGTGTCAGGACGGGACAGTAGAGACTGTATGGGGAAAGTAACAAAACTTTGTCTGAGTGCATAACCACGTTTGGCTACACAACAATCTGGTGCTGTGTAGAAGGTTCATCCTTATATCACCGCTGGGGATCTAGATGATTACACTCAGGTGTGCCTCGTCAGCAAAATGAGGCTCAGGTGTGCCAGCAGTCACGGGTCCCCAGCAGACCTGACAAAAGCACGTTGAATGGTCAACAAATGACAGGAAAAGCGCAATATGAGTACAGTCCATTTACCATTTAAAGATAATTTGGCTTATTGCTCATAATTTTGCAGCATCTTGCACAAAGAGGCGTATCACCCAGACTGACCTTGATAAATACAACTTCTGCAGAGTCGATTGACATGGGACTGGATACCAAGTAAACACCATTCCCATTGCATAGGAATCCAGATGTTAGCAATGGTTAATGGGGCTCCGACCTCTAGAAGACTTTTGGAGGCCCATGGCTCACTTGAGGGGCTTTGACATACAGTGATAGGCTACACCTCTGCAGACCTTTGATTTGCAGAAGAATGCATGATTGGGGAATAATCCTGGAACTGTAATATTTCCATTCCTCTTCACATTTGCAACATTACAAGCTTGTGAGCACTTTGTGCTCCAATTAAAAGCCTCTGCACACTATTTTGCCTAGAAAATTCCAGTTTGTTGAATATATCAAAAATTGTTCTGGGTCAAGCTTAAAATTCTCTTCTTGTCATTCTCTCCTCTTTCTTCCTTGTCAAGGTGACTTGTGTGATTAACAACTTCCAGCAGTTGCTTCCCAGTCCGCCTACGCTGCGACCGCAACGCCCTGAGTCGGTGCTGGGCATGCCAATGGTGGCGCTGCCCTGCGTGGAGAGTCCACTCGAAAAGTTAAGTGGCTCTCAGGTAAGGGGCGGGGGTGGGTGTGAGGCACGACTGTGCCCCCCAAATGGCTGAGATACACACCCCTTGTCACTTAACTGAAACCGTTATCCTCCTTTTTTCCCCTCCAAAGACAAACAAAAAAAAAGTGAACGAACGTGCATGCTTTGAGCTCCAACCTGCACCCCTGGACTCAAATCAATCCTCCGAATCTGTGCACACAAGTCTTGCTGTAAATGGCCGGGTTTTCCAGTTAACTGATAGGTCTTCAGTTAAGACTTCTTAAAAGAAAACGTTCTTTTCTTTCAACCTTATTTCTAGGAGTTTATTCATGCATTTACTCACCGGTAAAGTTTCTGTATCACTTTGACTCCTTCAGAAGATATTACAATTAGTCGCTCTCCAGCATGCATCCAAATAATGGGAGAGATGGGACAGCCTCTCTATAAGACATTATCTGCAGCAAAAACTCCTTCATTTTACCAATACTTTAGTAGAATGAACGAATGAACGAGTGCTTTTGTCCTGTGAGTTCAGAGTTAGCTCTGTTAGTTATTGGGGGTTTCTCTGTACTCTGGCGTGCGTCCCCGTTGTGCGCCGTTGCAGAACAATTGAGTAGAGCAGCTTGCTACACCGACACCAACAAACTGCAATCCACAAAACTCTGAACTCACAGAGCAAGACTCTGGGGCACTTTTTTAATATTTCAAATGCAGCTAGAGATCAGACAGGTTTTCGTTTTCCCCCAACTTTCATATAATGGAGTTTACCTGTGCCTGAAACAAAAATGTCCATAAAAGTCAACAAAAACTTGTCAATTTTCCTCCATACTGCTCGTCCAATGTAATCCAAGTGTCCTAAGTGGGTAGCATCCATAGTTTACTGGAAACCCCATTATTTAGTATATTTTTATAGCTCTTAACAATAGGTCATAAAACATCCTATTTGCGCATTCGTGCGGGTTCACAACACTACGGAAGCCGCAGCGTTCAGGATCTACTCTGCTGATAATGCAAGCACAGAAGAAGAAACTCGCTGTTTACAATGTGCTAAGAACAAGCAACAACCTCCGGTGGCCAACTATGAGGCTACCTGGATGAAGTCATTATTTGTAGTTTTCCCTTCTTCCACTAGGAGCTGCAAAACAGAGCAAATCCCCATAGAATCCCATGTGATAAAGGCCAACTTCACAGCAGAAATAAACATGTTTACTTTTGATCAACATTCAGCAGACCAGAAGCTCGACTTGCTGACCGGTGGCTCCTAGTTAGCTCCTTGTTTGCTCTTGGTAAGGTCTTAGTTTGTAGCAGAGTAGCACAACAGTGGTTTTTTGTCAAATAATAGCAAGTTAAGCGTGTCTTACCTTTACCCCCCCCCACTTAGGGGGCTAATCTTCTTTAGCTCCTGTTAGTTTCCAGGTAGCTCGGTTAGCGTTTAGCACAGAGTATGCCAGCTGTCAATCATTTGCGCCGCGGCTCGGAGCTGCCTTGCCTTTGCCCATTTTAATATTTTAAGGACGACAAATGCGACACGGTGAGATGGCAACGGTGGGACACGCCCAACTGGCTTCACTTTTAGCTCTTCAGAAACCAACGGGTGACGTAGCAGAAGGTTCATCCCTCTCTATTAACAGTCTATGGCTAAGGGTGACCGAGTTGCGGACAAACACAAGAGGGTTTGACTTTTGATTTAAAACAAAGAAAGAAAGATAGAAAGAAGGCGTGATCTCGTCTGTCATGGCTTCCATAGTGTCGTGAACTCACAGGGGCGCGCTTTGCGCCAGCTAGATGTATTACTGTTTAAGCTATAAGAATATACTAAATGATGTGGTTTCAAGTAAATTCTGGACGCTACCCACTCAGGACACTTGGATTCCTCCATTCTGGACGAGCAGAATGGAGGAATTTTGACTAGTTTTGTGGACTTTTATGGACCTTTTTGTTTCAAGTACCACTGAACTCCATTATATGAAAGTTTGGGAAAAATGAAAACCTGACGGATCTCCGGCTGCATTTGAGATATTAAAAAAGTGCCCCAGAGTCTTGCTCAGCATGAGGGTGAAAATGAAAATGAAGGGACATCATTCTGTGGGTGTACTATTCCTTAAACTGCATCTGTGAAACCCAGCCAGTGTCGGTGAGACCAAATTCTACCGTTGTTTGCTAGCTTACCTCTAAACCCTGCATGTTTGCTATCAGGGATTTAGGGAGTAACTTGCATCTTCCTCCTATCAAACTCCAAAAGGCTCCAGTTTTATCTTCTCTTCAGAAAGAGACTGAAGAGGTTGTCTCAGGGGTGACATCCAAGTATTTATCAAAATGTCTTTCGTCCTCTGTGGTCTGTCGTCTTCACTAACCCTCACCTGACTGCCTCTTTTCCTCTGTCTCCTACCTTGCCTTTCCTCCCCTCAATCTTCTCCCTTGTCCCTCACTCTCCTCCAGCATCCCGCACTCTCCTCCGCCTCCTCCCCCCCTTACAATACCTACGTCCAACCATTCTAACCAACCCGTACCCTCCTCATCGTCACTCTGTGCTATCTCCGTCATCTGTTGCCTTATTTCTGTTCTGACTCCGTACATCTGCCTCCTCCTCCTGCGCATCGCTCTTGATTATTCTTTTCTTCACTCCTCTCTCTCTCTCTCTCTCTTTCCTTCGCCTCCCCTGCGCCCCGTCCTCTCTCTTTCTCACTCCTCTGTTTCCCCTGCAGACTCCGCGGAGATCTCCGTTCACCGAGGTCACATGACCATCAGCCCTATCGGTTCCCCGCCACCCCCGATGTCCTCATACCGTCTCGCTCCATTTCCAGCGAAGTCTAGACCAGCCGGAGCAGCACTCGCCGCGCTGCACCGCCCACCTGGCCGGGCGGCACGCGACGCTGCACCGCTCTTACTCCACGCAGGTCTAGACCTCCATTATCACCTTTGTTGCCCTCTCAACCTTCAGGGAACCGATAGGCAAATCTTCAAAGACTTTCTCTTTACTGGACATCCAGTGAAGTACTGTGAATTTTCAGTACAGTCAGGTACATCTATTTAGTGCTTTATTTACTTATTTTAACTTTCTTTTGTACGAGCGCAGTCACGTGAAGCTTGCTTTCATCTTCTGTCATGAACTCTGGAGGGAAAACAGACGTCAGACTGTGACTATCAAGAATGTCCACCGCTTTGTGTTTGTTTTGCGTGATTGAGCCCGATCAAAGGATGCAGGTGCTAACGGCTGAAAGTGAAAGCGTTACTTTGAGGCACGCTGCGGTGAGGAGCTGGGGGGAGGTTGCCATGTTGGACCAAAGAAATCTGCTGAAGGGAAATGTGCTGCTGAGATTTAACACATTTTCACCAACCCGCACACACAGCAGGAGTGGAGCTAGAGGGGTGGCCTCCTCATGTGTTTGACAGGACAGAAACATCTTCCTGCATGCATCGCTCTCTACACCAGTTTGAAGTCATTTTAAAGGTGCCATGACATGAAATTTCACTTTTCTGGGGTTTTGGGGGTATAATATGATCAGTTGTGTACTGATGAGGCCATGTGAATGTCAGAGTGAGAATCAAAGTTCCTGTTTATGGTCTGTCAGCTTTGTGTCTTTATTCAGAAACAGTTGAATCAGACAGCAGCCTATCATTCTACGTGGTTCTATCATTCTACATAATTCAATTCCTCCAATAAGAGCACACTATCAAGTAAACAGCCGCCCTCCCTCCTCTCCCCTAACGGTCTATGCACCGTTCGCTTTGCTCCCCCTCCCTATCTGATTCAGCTGCGTGTGTGTAGCTGAGTAGTAACTTCTGTGCAGTCAGGTCTGGGTTTTCAAACAAATGGATTTAAAAAGAAAACTTCTGTAACTTGAGTAGTAACCTTCAGTAAACTTCAGTAGTAACCTGTAAGTTTATTTATTTTCTAAATGCTGTCTTGTCTGATAAACGTAGCTCCCTTTCTGAAGTGCCCATGTTGCTAGCAGTTAGCCTTTAGCAAACTCCGAGCGCAGCATGACCTAGTTTCTCTAAATAAGGTCATAGCCAAATAAGGTGTAGCCAATCAAAGTGAAGTCAACGTGGTCTCCGGGTAAAGCTCCATATCATCACCGGACCCAACTGTATTACTGAGGAAGGGAGGTCTGACGTTTCAAAACAATACCCCGCTGTAAAAAATGCAGTTTTATTCTTTGGAGTATTTACATATGCAGTAATGCCAACAACATAAACTAGTTTTTACTGCTATGTCATCACTCCTTTAAAGTTTTATTTAATTTTAAATGTTAAAGTCAGTTGTGACTCCCAGTGTTTTCTTTATTGTAGGAAACGGCCCCAAATGGCTGTTTGACTGATAGCCTAAAGGTTGCCGACCCCTTCGGCTATAAGACTTTAGAATTTTTGCGGCTCCAGAAAGATTTGCTTTTTTGTTTTTTGGGTTTTTTTTTTTAGTGCAATATGGCATTTGAACATTTTGGGTGGCCGACCCCTGTTATAGACTAATCTGATGGGCATTTTGTGTGTTGCACCAACTTGTGGTGCCGCCATTGCTTAGGGAACTGGTCCTGATTACTTCCTATCTACCAACATGGAAAGCAGCGGGAATCTCTGGATTTACAACGTTGGACAGTCGTCTAAGGTCATGATAACCTATTGGTATGTTATCCAGAGATGTGTAAGGTGGAGAAAAACACAAATCTCGTTATTACTTATCAAAGTTGGTTTTAAAAAAACCCTCAAACTCTTTAAAGGTCTTTACTTTTCTATTTTATCACATTTCACAATATCTCCCAGATTAGTCATTAACTCGCAGCAACACCACAGCTGTCTCTGTTAGCATTAGCTAGCATAATAACGTTTTGCGGTGCCTCATTTTCGGGAGCATAGATACGTGAAATAAAGTGTCAGATTGATGAGTGTTCACCATAATTTACCGTGTTTTTGTAGTTGGTAATAAAATCCAGTGTTTTCTCCGCCATGACAGCAACATTCCTCCTCTGCTCTGTGTCTGATATTCCTCCCCGATACGAACATCAGTGAACGGAGCAGCACCGTCCACTTCTGTCACAGACAGAAATCTTTATGAAATAAAAGTCTGTGATCTTCACATACATTTAGTACCACAATTAAAGTTTATCACTAGTGTTCCAATAACCAGGAATGTGACAGTCCTTCCAGATTTCCTCCATCCCAAAAAACTTCATTTCATTTTTTTTCCTTCCTTAGTGCATATTTTAGTAATATGAATATTCAGGCCAGCTTTTGTTTTTTATTTTAAGCTCTAGAGGACGGCAAGTTGGGAAAATGTAGTTGTGTTCGGTGTGGGAGTTTATTTGTTGTACTGGACAAATCAACTTGCCAGAAGTGGTTGGATTTTATCTTCAGGAGCAGAAAAAAAAACTCAACTTTGTGTGCGACCTTCACTCCTGACAACTTCATGAATCTCGGGCTGTAAAGGGTTTTTTTGGGTTTTTTTCGGTGATAACTTCTGAAACCTAACGCAGTTCCACCATAAAAACACAGGTGAATGAAAACGCTCCCAGCTCAATGCTAATTGTTGCCTATGAGTTGTTGGCTAATTTACTTCTTGTCAGGGTCTCTGTGGTACTTCTGTGGTCTACGTGTACTTGAGACTCCATATCAGACTCTGGGTCGAGAGCATACAGCTCCATAACAGGCTGGTCCGTTTTTTCCGTCAATAGAGTCTGATTATCCATCAATGTTTACAGTGAGTGCTGAAGCCGGCGCTAAAACAATTACCAGTTAATTAACAGTTCCTTCAGATCAGTGTCTTTCCAGAGGCGACGTCATGAAATGGACGTAAAACATGTTGCAATTGGTGAGTGCTTCGGTGGTTCAGTACAGTCAGCCATCTTACCTCCGTGTTGGAAATTAAACGATAAAAAAACTAATATTTAAACGAATTAGTTTTATAGTGGGACGGGAACATATTTAGCTCATAAATGCCTGAATTTGACTTTTGGAACGTTTGAAAGCTGATAGCTGCTTTAAAGGAGTGATGGCATAGCAGTTAAAAACTAGTTTATGTTGTTGGATTACTGCATATGTAAATACTCCAAAAAAAGCTTTTTTAAGTGGAGTATTGTTTTGAAACGCCAGACCTCACTTCTCAGTATGGGTCCGGTGATGATATGGGGCTTTACCCGGAGACCACGTTGACTTCATTTTGATTGGCTACACCTATTTGGCTATGACCTTATTTGGAGAATCTAGGTCAAGCTGCAGTCGGACTTTGCTAAAGGCTAACTGCTAGCAACATGGGCACTTCAGACAGAGAGCTACGTTTATCAGACAAGACAGCATTTAGAAAATAAATAAACTCACAGGTAATGACAAGGTTGTGGCCCCCTCCCTCAGTGTTGCTGCAGAAGTTTTCTTTTAAATCCATTTGTTTGAAAACCCAGACCTGACTGCACAGAAGTATACTAGCTCCATACACAAGCTGAATCAGACAGGGAGGGGAGGGGGAGCGGACGGATGCCGTTGGAGAGAGAGAGGTGGGGTGGGGGGGGGGGGGGGGGGGGGGGGGGGGGCGCTGTTTACTTGATAGTGTGCTCTGATTGGAGCAATTAAATTACGTAGAATGATGGAACTACGTAGAATGATAGGCTGCTGTCTGATTCAAATGTTTCTGAGCAGAGAGACAAAGCTGACAGACCATAAACAGGAACTTTGATTCTCACTCTGGACATTCACATGGCCTCATCAGTGCACAACAGATCATATTATACACCCCAAACCCCAGAAAAGTGAAATTTGATGTCATGGCACCTTTAAGAAAAAAAGTCTGATTCTTATCTGTTGTAATTACACATGTACAGATATGTTCCCTAAGCAATGGCGAATGGTTAGGCTGGATTAGTCTATACACACTCAAAAATAGAGGTACCAGTTTGTACTTAAAAGAGTACAAAGCTTGTCGCTGGGGGTGTTTGTTTTTTTTTAGAGACATTTCTGTACCTTCGGTCATGGTCCATTTTTGTACCTTATCAAGCTGTATGAGTTGATAAAGTACAATTAAACCAATTAAAAATGATGAATAAAAGTCAATTAAATAGAGATTATGACAATAATCAAAGATGCTAATAATAAATGAACAGTTATTATATGAATATTAGGCCAAACATATATACTGCCTGGCCAAAAAAAAGTCATCACTAAAAATAAAAGGTCATTCACTCTAATACTTTGTTGGACCGCCTTTAGCTTTGATTACGGCACGCATTCGCTGTGGCATTGTTTCAATAAGCTTCTGCAATGTCAAAAGATTTATTTCCATCCAGTGTTGCATTAATTTTTCATCAAGATCTTGCATTGATGATGGTAGAGTCTGACCGCTGCGCAAAGCCCTCTCTAGCACATCCCAAAGATTCTCAATGGGGTTGAAGTCTGGACTCTGTGGGGGCCAATCCATGTGTGAAAATGATGTGTCATGCTCCCTGAACCAGTCTTTCACAATCTGAGCCCGATGAATCCTGTTATTGTCATCTTGGAATATGGCTGTGCCATCAGGGAAGAAAAAGGTCCATTGATGGAATAACCTGGTCATTCAGTATATTCAGGTATCAGCTGACCTCATTATCTGAGCTCATACTGTTGCTGAACCTGGACCTGAGCAACTGCAGCAACCCCAGATTATCACACTGCCCCCACAGGCTTATACAGTACGCACTAGGCATGATGGGTGCATCACTTCACCTGCCTCTCTTCTTACCCTGATTTGCCCATCACTCTGGAACAAGGTAAATGTGGACTCATCAGACCACATGACCTTCTTCCATTGCTCCACAGTCCAATCTTTATGCTCCCCAGCAAATTGAAGCCTTTTTTTCAGGTTAGCCTCACTGATTAGTGGCTACACAGCTGTTCAGTCCCGATCCCTTGAGTTTCCTTCACATTGTGCGTGTGGAAATGCTTTTATTTTCAGTATTAAACATAGCCCTGAGTTCTACTGTTGTTTTTGTTTGTTTTGTTTTGTTTTTATCGTGTAGCACACACATGTATAACAAATGGTGCAGGGAGGGAACAAAGCAGATTGGCTTGTACATATGTTCCACTCCTATCACTAATTACAGCACAACATGTTTCACTGGCTGATAATTATACAATAGACAAAAGGAAAAGACGAAACAAAAAAACAAACCTAAAAAACCAAAATGCATTCAAAATTAACATTCAATTGGCAATAGAAATGAAAATGGCAGGAACAAGGATAAAAAGCAAGGGGAAAAGAAAATCAAGAATTGCTAATATACATTTTTAACGGCTTTTTAAAAAGTGCATGAGAAGATATGGATCTTAGAGAAGGAGGCAGTCCATTCCAAATCATAGGTCCTCTGTAGGACATATTATACTGGTGGTGGGATGTATGGGAAAAAGGTAAATATAGAGTGGGATAATCACTATGTCTAGTATGGTGAGAATGTACTGTATAAGTGGAAATAAAAAAGTTCTGAAAAGTAACAGGGAGATCTTGATTTCTGTAAATAAATTTGTGAATAAACACAAATCTGATAGTTATTTAGTTTATGCATCGGTAATGTATCTTAAAAATAATGGTGTAGACGGAACATATCTGTTTGAACGTGATATAAATCTTAAGAGCCTCTTCTGAATAATACTTAGTTTCTTGAGAGAAGTTGGATATGTAGCTGCCCAAACCATGTTACAGTAATTCAGATACGGGAATAAAAAGGTGTAATACAGCGTCAGATGGGCAGAGTAATGAATTAATGGACAGACTTTTCTTAATATCCCCAATGACTTTGTTGTTCTTTTGCTAACAAGATCTATATGTTTTGTCCAATCAAGTCTTTCATCAATTAAAACTCCTAAGAATTTAATAGTTTTAACTTGAAGGATTTCTATTGTATTTATATATAATTTTGCTTATAATTTTCTTCGATTTGATCTCACCACACGTTTAAGTGATCGCGATCACGATCATTCGGGATTTTTTTCCTGCCACATTTCTTCCTTGAAGATGATGGGTCCCCACTATCCTTCCAGTTTTTAATAATGCGTTGGACACTTCTTAACCCAATTTTAGTGGTTTCTGCATCTCTTTAGATGTTTTCTCTGCTTTAAGCTGCCAATGATCTGACCCTTCTTAAACACACTAACATCTTTTCCACGACCATGGGATGTATCTTTCCACATGGTTGTTTAGAAAATGAGAAGCAAGTCATTGCACCAGTTGGGGTTAAATAACTTGTTGCCAGCTGAAAGATAATCGCCCATGCAGTAATTATCCAATAGGAGGCTCGTACCTATTTGCTTAGTTAAATCCAGGTGGCGACTTTTTTTTTGGCCAGGCAGTGTATAATGTGATTATACATATAATTATTACTATGATTATTATGAAAATCATAATATAATAACTATAATTATACTACTGTTGAAAGTACTGCTAATTATTGTACTTTATATTACTTTGGACCCTTTTTCATAGTATATAGGTACTTCTGGCCTCATAAAGACCAATATTGTACTTTTGAGAGAACATTTGTAAAAAAAATTTTTAAAAAAGTACTTACAGGTACAGAAATGTTTCGTATTTCTGTCTCGTACCTCTATTTTTGAGACTGAGGGGACACAGGTGAAAGGTGGAGTCCTGCCTACTGTCTGGCCACCCCATGTATAACAGTCTAGCTCCACCACTGACTCACTCTCACATGTGCACTATTTACCTCCCGCTTCACCTCCTCCGACCCTCCTAATCTCATCTCCTGCACACACACACCTCCAGCCTGAGTGGCATCACTCTCTTCAGCTCTGCATGAGGTTCACGCCGATCAAAGGACCCGTTTCAAATCTCTCAGCAGAAGCAGTGACAGAAGAAACCGGATGAAAGTGCAGACTTCTCCACCTCCCTCCTTTTCATGATTTTCTTCCTGTCAATGGGTGCGATTTGGCCAAATTCGAATGTCGGAAAACTCCAAACCAAACTCGACTGCAGGTCCAAAAGCAACCCAAATAAAGTGCATCACATTCAGAACCCTTTTTTTCTTTGATTTGAACATTTTATGTGATGTGAAATAACTTATTGCTTATTTCTTGTTTGTTTGAGCAGCTCGCTGGCTTTGGACGTGAACCTACAGTTGCTTTTTCTACAATATAACTTATTATGGTTAATTTCTGAGGTTTTCTCATGGGGTTTATTTATGAATATGTATATACTGTAGATGCCATAATCGCCACATGCTGGCGTGACAGTTTTGCTGGTTTTGATTTGCACACTCCCTCCACCTGTTTTCTTTCTTGACAAACATTTTGCAGGTCAGATGATGTCCTGTCTGTGGCGTCAGCTGTAATGCATCACTGTGCTGTGAAATGTTTCCCTCTGCTGGACATCACACACAAATACACACACAGAAACACACTAACACGGGAAAAACCACCTGTTTTTTACAGAGCACATGTTTGTAAAAGCACAGGAAAAGGCACAATCAGACTTATGTTCCCTCACCTTCTTGTCATTGTGCCGTCCTTCCTCTTAATCCACTTTTAACACAAGCTTGTTTGTATGATACTGTACATAGATCCTTTTTGTACGGAGTGTGATTTTTACACAAGCATCGCACAGAATCAGTGTGGACTGTGGGGAAAATCTGGTTTTTCTTATGATGACAGAAACGTGTGATGATGCTGTATCACCCACAAAAAAAAAAAGAATACATTAGAAAACTGGTAAAGAAAAACCTGAATGATTCACTGTTTGTGTCAATCTGCCCACTGGACTCAGCATGTGAAGGATGAATTAGTTTGTGTGCTCACGACGTTATCATCTTTAGAGCTTTTTAGTTTCAAAATGTCATATCAGGTTTGGGAGTTATGTTGACTTTTTGATTTACACATTTTTTTTTATCAAACAGCAGGGTTCCCACGCGTCCTGGAAAACCTGGAAAATGATTGAACATTTTTTCCAGTCATGGAAAAGACATGGAAAATGAGAAAAAGAGTAAAATGTCCTGGAAAAGATTGAGTTGTCCTGGAAAATTCTTTTTCCTCACGCTGCTTCGTCGCGTTTCCTCACCGTTTTGTCGCTTCGTCACCATTTTATCACAGCTTCGTTGCCATTTTGTTCCCGTTTCGTCGCAGTTTCGTTGCCACTATGTCATCATTTCGTCGCAGCTTCGACGCATAGCTTCATCGCCGCTATGCTACTGTTTTGTCATCACTACGTCACCGCTACGTAGCTGTTTTGTGGCAGCTTCACCGCTGCTACATCACTATTTCATCGCAACTTTGTCGCCGCTACGTTACTTTTTCGCCGCAGCTTCTACGTTGTTTTCTTGCAGCTTCGTCACCGCTCCACTGCTGCTATGTTGCCGTTTCAGCACAGTTTAGTTGTTGTTTCATTGCCGTTATGTCACCACTACGTAGCCGTTTTGTGGCAGCTTCTCCGCGGCTACGCCACTGTTTCGTCACAGCTCCGTTACCACTACGTGGCCGTTTCTTTGCTGTTTGTCACCATTTCGTTGCTGCTTCGTCGCCGCTATGCTGCTGTTTCATTGCCGCTTCCGTGTTGTTTTGTCTTAGCTTCGTCGCCGCTATGTTGCCATTTCGGCGCAGCTTCATCTGCACTACTTTGCCGATTCGGCGCAGCTTCGTCTGCGCTTTGTCTTGGTTTCGTCACTGCTTTGTCTTTTCTTCGTATTTACATCATCACTGTACAAAATATAAGCTACAATCGTAGAACACTTCTCCAAAAGCTTGGGGTGGAAATTATTTGACTATGTTGTGATAACTTGACTGATAACTTGTAGCAGCTGGGAAAAGTCCTGAAAATGTCCTGGAAAACAACTTCTAGAAAAGAGTGGGAACCCTGAACAATATAAAAAGTACATTTGAAGCCATGTCACTCTTTGTTGCACCATCTTCAAATTACTTTTATTACTCCTGTCGTCTGGGTTTTTGTCTGCTTTGTTTGGCTAAAAATGGTTAACGGTGTGTTCAGACCAAGCGCGATTTGGGCATTAAGGGCGTCAGGTTTACATGCAAAGTCAATGGCCAACGCGCGTCGGGGTGGCGTCGAAAATCCTGCGGCGCATTTCGCGCATCGGGCGCGGTGCGTCTAGGCGTGTTACGCCCGTCGAGTTTTGAGATTTTGAGCGTTTGACGTGCGTTAAGCATGTCAGGGGCGTCAGACGCCGGAGTTGGAAAATCTGAACCTTGGCGTCTTGACGCAGGGCGTCGACCAATCGGAGCGAGTCATGATACAGACACACTTTTTCTGACAGGGGAAACACCCAGAAGAACCAGGGGAATCTTCTCTCTCTCTGAAGACAGAGGAGGATAAACTGTGATCTGTGTCCGGTCCCAGTTTCTGAACGGTGGTTTGATGACCTGCTGTCCTGATGGGATGTACTGGGCTGATGATGCTGCCCCGCATCAGGACAGCGGGTTGTGAAACTGGGCCGGATCAGACGACTGAAAGTGCCGCTCGCCAGCAGCTCCTGAAGTAAATGCTGAAAATCATCACAGTCAGAACACCTGGAATCATTTGGTGAACCGGACACAGAGCAGAGATGTCCGACGACGACGTTCCCTACTTTATTTATCACAAAGTCATTATTTATCACAAATAATCTCTCTCCTGCACCTGCCATGGTGCAGACAGACCGGTAAAAGGAAAAGAAAAAGCCGAGGCTCATCCCGAGGCGTGGCAAGCGCGCAGCTTGGCTGAGCATCTCTCGCTGCGCGTCAGGGCGTCAACACGCTGGAAATCAAGCGTCTGACTTTTTAGTGACCAAGCATCCAACTTTGGGCGTAAGGCGCAATTTTGACGCCCAAATCATGCTTGGTCTGAACACACCTTAAATCAAGCCCCGTCCACACGAAGTCAAACTCTGGCCTAAATTCACAAATTCTTTACCAAACCAGGCTCTCATCCATACGAAGCCGGCATTTCGGGGGACTGTACACAATCTTTTTTTTATCAAGCCTTCAGAGTGGGAAGATTTTGAAACGCCGTTTTCGCGGTTCCATGTTTAAGCTCTGACCGCATTTTTTTTTCTTACACGCATGCGTCATAGCTTCGCCTCTAAACACGCATGCGTTACACTCAGCATCACAACAATGGCGCCGTCGTTGAATGTTTGCTGCTCGTACCTGTTTGCCCATTCGTACTTGCTGCCATCTTTTGGGTTTGGTTGTTCAACCTTCTTCTTTTTGGGAGTTTCTGGCGGATCGCAACCGTAGATCGGAGCATTCGGTTTGGTTGTTAAACGTTGTATAGACATTTCTGTGCATGCCTAGTACTTCATCACCGGTTTTCGCCTATTTTTGCTTTTGCACCACAGCGCCACTTACAGGCCTGGCATATATTTTGCAGCGTTTCCATGCATTCATGTGGTCGATCACATTTATTTTACGTCTCCATCTTTAAGACAAACGATCTGGAGAATATGAGCGTTTCATGTTCGTTTTGACTTCGTGTGGACATAGCCTCAGACAGATTTGGGAAGAGATATAATCCTTTCTGCTGGTTGCAAGATGTGAAATCTAAACAGCTGATGTGTGTCCACTTCTTGTAACCCACAAAATCTGACGCTGTATCTCCTTTTGTCAAATTTATTAGAATAAATTATTGCAATACCTCTAAATGTGTTCAACAGTGTGTTCTTTTCCAGAGTTGCTGTGACCCTCAACACTAATAAATGTGTTGTGTTTTTTGGGTTTCAAATGTTTGGAATTTGGGTAATAATACCTACACTGTACATATTTCTTTAACTTAGAACTTGAGTTAAAGGTATAGTCTGAAGTTCCCCCCGTAAAAAATAAACGTTAGACTTGAGCAAGTGAAATCCGTCTCAAACCCGCCTTGGAGCCTCTACTCGCATGCCGTGGTGCGTTTGAATGCAACTCTCTCTCCCCCTGCCTGTAATTCACTCTTTTGCATGGTTTTGGTGTGTTAGGGACGTTTCTGGGTGGAGATTTCTGTTTATATTGGCAGCCAATGACAGAGCTAAGAGCATGACGCTGTGTGGAAATAAGCTCATGATTGGAGCAGACGTCACTCCAACTCTCGAAGGAAAAAGAAAGAAAGAAAGAAAACACTGTGGATGCACCGAAGAAAAAGTAAGAGATTCAGATAATGCACTTTGGAAAACCAGGTTAATAATAGTTTGGCTTGTAGCCACTTCTGAGCTCTGAAGGAGAAGCTTGAAGTTGAATAGGCTAGCTAGAACGAGGCGGCCATTATCCTGAGATGAAGGAGCGCTAAGTTTGAATACTGTTGTTTGCAAACAGAAACGCTAGAGGGACTTCGGCTTTACCTTTAAAGGGCTGCCTTAAAATTTTAAGCTAAATGGAACAATTTTTGTGTGTTTTATTAGGATGTTTGATTAAACATTTTAATTTACAGTTGTCCTTGTTGACATTGAACAGTAGCCCATTTTTTTCCTCTTTTTTTTTTTTTTTTTTTTTACAGATTTGACAGGGAAAAAGTCAAATATGTTTACAATTATTTGAATCTAATGATGAAAACTGCATTTTTTGGAACATAAAACTCAATGTGCTGGTAAGATCTTGATTTTTTTTGTGAATTATCCTTTAATATTAACCCAGTGGCTCTTTGGGTTTGTCATCAGGCTGCTGCACATAAGGGCTGCCTCAATCTCACTTTTTCACTTCCGATACCGATACTGATACCACATGTCAAGTATCGACTGATGCTGATAAAGATACTTAGCTGTGTTTTGGGCGACAGATCATGCATATTGATCTGATAATTGATTTCAATCTTGGTTTATCTCAAGTATGTCTGTTTTGTGGAACCTCACCTCTAAAAACCTGGTTTAACTTGTTAAAGCAACCTTTACCGATGTTGCACTCTGACAGCATTTTTCTAATATGATAAAATGCTATGAATAAGGTAATGGGAACTGTGAAATACAAGACAGACCCACCATTAATCAAAATAAAATATTATTCCAATCTCTAAATATTCAATGAAAACTCCAACCAATCCTTGAAGTGGGGTGCACCTCTAGGATTGTCCAAGGGACCTGCCTGTCAGACCTTTGCTTTTGCATTGGGAGGCAGAGGGAATAAGGGGGTGTGTCTTAGGAGTGAGGTGGGACCGTTTTATATTCAAATAATCTTGCTGTGCTTTCTGAAATGCAAGATCGGTAAAGGTTGCTTTAATTAAATAAGTTCATAACAGTAAGTATGAGAAAAACCTGAAACATTTATTATTTACCAATGGGTATGATGAATTTTTAATTTACAAACTAAGGGTAGACGATACATCGGCAGGCCAATATTTTAGTCCAATATTTGTGTTTTTTGTTGGTATTGGCCGATATCCCATTCAGTATAATTTACATACGGTACCTTTGTACCGTAAATCTTCTAAAAGTGACCTCTATTCTATAACAAACTGTCCCTCCATTCATTTCGGGAGTAGCGTTGAGAAAAGTAAATTATTTCCGTCCCTCTAATACAAGCCTCCTTTTTTCCCCAATGCTGTTTGCTTTGCTCATTTCAGAGTGCTAGTGTGCACGAAGCTGTCACGAAGGCACAAACACGGTACTTGCTGTTTCTGCAGAGCATGCGACGAATCAAAACCCAAACACAGCAGCAACATGGCGACTACCGATAAACAGAGAAGAAAGTTTAGTGTAAGATTAAAGAAACTGACCTGGAGTACACACGCCAACATCCTAGAACGAAAGCTGCAAAACACTTCCATGTTGACCCAAGACACATCAGGTATTGGAAAAAGCAACATTTTTGTTGCTTGGCTTTTCCAGAGCTGAGAAAAGCCAAGCGTGTCTTAGTGGAGGGGGAAGGGAAAAAAGTCAGGCAGGACTTGGAGAAGGCGCTTATCAAATGGGTTCATGACATGCGAGAGAAACACAACAGAGAGGTAATTGTACTGCACTGTTCAAGTTTTTCATGCAGCAATTTTCAATAAAGGAGCCCAGTATATTTTACTGGGTTCAAACTGACACAAAATGTTGATTTATTCATTGTGATCTGTTTGAAAAATAGAAGTAAGAGCCTCTCTTCTCATAAAAGCCATTCTTTCAACAAAAGCACGGTTCTCGGTTCCCTGAAACACAGAAAAGCCCCGGTCACTATTTCAGGATTTACGGTATAGAGCCTATATACATAAATACATATATATATATATATATATATATATGTATTTATATATATAGCAACATTTGTTAGTTGAGTCATGGCGGCTGGAATTTGGACTAGCACCTTTAGGTAGTTAGTTAGTTAGTGATCTTTATTTAAAACCAGGTAAGTCAGTTGAGAGCCAGTTGTCATTTAAAATGACGACCTGGCCTTTAGCTAGCACCGGTTATTCCTGTATGTTGAACTGGACATTTCCTCCTCTGCTGCCAACTATATGCGCTTTACCACTGGCCTTCTGTTTGTCTTTTTCGTTTTGAAGAGGGTGAATCCTTAAACTCAGCCTGGACCCAGCGCTCAAAATTTCCTCACTTGCTAAAGATGTTCAAATTAATTGGAAAGTCATTCATTTTTGGTCACGAGGTGTTGCTAAGTGCTCGCTAACAGTTTTTGTTGCCGTTAAGTGACCGGACTACTTGTGATAAGGAGGAATATTAGGAATATATATATATATACATATACATATATGTCAGCAGGTTGTATCAGCCATCGCCTGAAGTTGATGAAAATGTTGGTGTAAAAAAAAAATCTGTATTGGTCGATTCCTTTTAGAAACATAGTATTACATAAAATAATTACAAATAAATTAAGACTCAGAAAAAAGTGCTTGAATAAAAAGCTGGAATGGATTTCATGTGTCAGCCACCTTTATTTTTTTTCAATTAATATCAGCCTGATATCTGATACTAGTATCGGATCAAGACAACTCTATAGCACATCTAGAGTTAAAAAGAAAAAAACGCATTAAAAACGGACGGACCATGTTTGCAGTTATGAGTCGGCTGTGACTTGTTCTTCTTTACTTCTCCTGTCATGTTCCTCTGAAGCAGAAATGCTGCAAGATGATTTAAACAGGGAAAAATGAAAGAACTAATAACTGCAAGTGCAAACTGCTCCTGTGCAGAGTCTCAGTGACTCTTCAGATCAGCCGTCAGTCACTTTCATGTTGGGATGAAGTAAAAAAAAAAACCTCCGTGAAGAGGCGGATTCCGCCTTTGTTCAGCTGTCAACGCCGCGGCTTTGCTTTCCTGTAAAGTCTTTGGTAACTTGTTTTAAATCAAAGAGCAAACACGGCGCGGGTGACTGACGTGAGGAAGCAGCCGTCTCTGACGGAGGTCCCGTCCTCTTTGATCCTGCTGCAGCAAACCACTTTTGTAAAGATTTGTGTGATAAGGACAATAAATGGATGTTGCAATAAAAAGCTGTCTGAGTCAATCTGCTGTGTTTGTGTTGCCGTTTGTTTTTTTTCCTCCAACGGTATCTTGCTACGGTAGGATGTAATGAAAATGGAACTTGATGTGTGTCATGATTGAAAATCTAAATATTTTCACACTGTAAAAAAACAAACAGATATTCTGGCAGATGGGTGCCAGAAAAATACTGTGAAAGAAAAAACAGAAAACTGTTGAAAAATGACAATAAAATTCCAGGGTGACAGTAAAGTTTACACTGTTAATTTTACTAAAATCTGTTTTACTTCAGCTTTTTGACGTTTAATGATACTTGTTACTGCCCTCGTACCAAGTGGCAACCTCCGGTGGCCAACTGTGAAGCTACCCGTCAGAGGCTGACATTTGTAGTTCTCCTTTTATCCACTAGTGGCTGCAAAAAATTGCAAATCCCCATAGACTCCTATGTTAACCAGACCAACTTCACAGTAGAAATAAACATGTTTACATATTTACAGCAGAAATAAACATGATTACAGCAAAAAATAAACATGTCTTCAGCAGAAATAAATATGTTTACAGCAGAAAAAAAAATGTTTACAATCGAAATAAACATTACAGCAGAAATAAACATGATTACAGCCATTTTAGGTTTAATAGGTCAAGTTTACCTTCATGTTAGTTGTGAGGAAGGGGTGAAATTTTTTTTTAACTCATCAGTTTATATGTTATTTAATCTTGGAATTACACATAATTAAAGGTATATATAAATATATAGAATATTTTTTATTAAAAGTTATATTTAAACAAGATAATACCTCCACGAGGCATTCGGAGTGGTGCAGAAAGTAGAGTAGTAGAGAAAGTACAAAATTTCCGCTGCCTCAGAGCCCGGAGATATTGTTAACTGTCTCTGAAGAGGAGTGACCTGAGAAGAGCATTGGAGTAAATTTAGGTAAAGCTACACTAGACGGACCCACATAAACATTTTCCACAGCGTCAAAGCACGGAAATGGTGACTTTTCTCCTGGATAGGTAAGCTAACTTGTTTGCTAACATGGCTAATGTTAGCTGTCAGTTATAAACTCCTCTGCATGACTTGTTGGACATGTTGCAGGCTGTTAGTAACTTGTCGCATCGGCAATCCAGCGGCTGGAGTTGTTTTTCTGCTGTTGCAACTACAACCTAGACACGCATTCCATATTCAACCTTTAAGGGCGTGCCCTTTTGATTGACATACGGCAGACCAGATGTCGGTCGGTGGCTAACAATTAGCTCCTTGTTTTCTCTCAGTAAGGTCTCAGTCTGCAGCAGCGTAGCAAAATGGTGGTTTTTAGCAGCTAACAGTAAGTCAAAGCGATGTCCTACCTTTACCCCGCCTTAGGGGGCTAATCTTCGTTAGCTCCTGTTAGTTTCGAGTTAGCTCGGTTAGCTGTCAATCATTTGCGCAGAGGCCGCACTTGCCCATTTTAGTATTTTCTGGGAGTGACGACACACGAGACACGGCAAGATGGCGACGGTGGGAAACGTCCAACTGGCTTTACTTTCCTTTTTCACACGAGACAGGGTACGTCCATATTATGTACGGTCTTTGCTTTGTACTTAATTCAAATTCACTTCATTTATCCGTTAGGAACTTCGTTTGCAGAAAGAAGCTTACCTAGCAGGCACACACATATGCTTCAATCACATTACAAGTCTAGCACAGAAATAGATTAAAAGCCACTTAATAAAATACACACAATGTAAAACAATATGAAAATGACATAGTGGACTGATGAGTCCAACAATCACCCATTTAACAGGCGAATAGAGGTGGGAACAAAACTGGAGGAGGCCCTCTTTGTCCTCAGTGTGAGAAACCTGAACCTGCACCCCGATGGCAGCAGGGTGTAGTGAGTAAGATAATGTTCACTCCATCATTGGTTTCACTGAATGTGTTCAGTAGTAGAATGAGACGTTTACTGAACACAGGGTGCTTAAGAGCCTATTTTATGCATATTGACTTTTCTGAGTGCTTGAAATGGTCTTCTGAGTTGCACACTAAAAACTCCTGGGTCAAAAATAACCCATTAGCGGTTAGAAAGGGACCAACTAATTTCTGGGTTATTTTGACCAAGAAATTTTGATTAATTTTCTAACCCAACTTTCAGGTTGAATATTTGACCCAGAAGGGTTATGTTGAACACAATGTTGGGTTATTAACTCAGAAATTGGGTCAAAAACAACAACCTAAATGTCTGAGTTGAAATAACCCAGAAACTAGTTGGTCCCTTTTTAAACCCAGCAGTTTGACCCAAGAGTTTTTAGTGTGTACAAAGAGCAGAGCTATTTCAGACCTCCATGGGGCCCTAGGAAAAATCTGATAAGGGGCCCTCCCAACTCAACTGCAAAAACTTTCAACAGTTGCACATGAAAGTGCTTTAAACATGAAAAATAACACTGACACTGGCTGACTGGCCATGCAGCTGCTTGTAGAAGGAAACTTAAGCACCTGTTACATGAAAAAGGCTGATATTAATTCAGCTCCTTCAAATTGGCTGTGCTGGTTTTTACTTTGATATGCTTCAAAGGTACTGTAGGCAACTATTTATATGGTTATTAGTCGTACAAATTATTTATTTAGCACCATTGTCATAGTATTTTATGGGTTTCAATTCTTATATTATTATAATAAGATATCTGCATCTACTGTCCTCAAAATTATTACCCTCCAATTAAAAAAAAGGGGAAAAAATCAGCTGTCAATGAATTGAGATGAAATTGACAAAAGCAATAATACATAAAACTTCTATGACATTGATTTTGAATTGTGGTTAAACAGATATATTAAAAACAAATAAACAAACAAAAATAAAACAAGCAAACAAACATGATGGGGCTCCGAAGCCAAAATTTGGTAGTTCATGCTGGAAAACCCTTCAATGTGGCTGAATTACAACAATTCTGCAAAGATGAGTGGAACAAAAAATTCCTCCACAGCGCTGTAGAAGACTCACTGCCGGTAATCACAAACGCTTGATTGCAGTTGTTGCTGCTAAGGTAGAACAACCAGGTATTAGGTTTAGGGGGCAATCACTTTTTCATGCAGGGCCATTTTAGTTTTTTTTTTTTCTCCCTTACTAATAAAAATCTTTATTTAAAAATTGCATTTTCTGTTTACTTGTGTTATCTTTACCTCACATTTAAATTTGTTTGATGATCTGAAACATTGAAGTGTGACAAACATGCAAAAAAGTAAGAAATCAGGAAGGGGGCAAACACTTATAACACTTATAAATAAATATAAACACTTATAAATAAATATATATATATATATATATGTATATATAAAAGTGTGTAACTAATTTAGAAGTGGCTCCAGCACCCGTCCTAAACCAACACCAGGACCACGGTGCCAGACAAACTACGCACACACGTGCTCGGTTGAAGAGGGTTATAAATGCTGTACTGATTCAAATGAAGTATCCATCTCATTTGCATGACAAAACCTAACTGTGAGAATTTTAAATGCACCTCAATCTCTGCCTGCATATAAGTTCACACATCTGAAATAAACTGTGAAATACTTCCACTCAGAATAAAAACAAAACAAAACTGAAAAGTATGTATGGATTGCCCGCTAATTACCCATTAAACTAATACATCATCATCATGAATACTGTTAAAGGCAGGGTAGGGGATCTTGGAAAAAGAGTTCGAACAAGCTACATTTGAAAAAATATACACCCCCTGAAACCACGCCTCCAAGGCACAGGAACACATGCACTCATAGTTATCGGAAGATGACCGAGAACAGCCGAGTGGCTAGCTTGTTAGCTTTCAAGTAAACAGCAGAGGAACCATGTTCCTAAAAGTGATAAATATCTCACCTCCAACTTCTTCTGCTGCGTAAAACATCCTCACTGCAAACACCAACACCTCCATGACTTCATCCACATCCGTTTTTTTCTTTTCAAGAGCAAACAGCTTCATAGATAAGAGCAGCGAGCAGCCATGTTCTCTCGGTTTGTCTGCACTGAAATGCTCACAGCGAGTTGCGAGCGCACGCGTGTGCGAGCGTGCGCGGATGGTTGGTGCGTGACAGAGAGCGGTTGAATTTGATGGACATAAAAATCATTCAATCAATCAGAATGGGCCGTTCAAAACTCCATCCAATGGAATTCATGGAGTTGGAGTTTTTCCAGTGCTGTACGTTCCACAGGTGATTAATTTAAAAAAAAAAAAAATTGTGTCAGAACATTTAACTCACTGGCTGCCATTTACGTGTAAACATGTTAATTCAAATCCGAACATTAACTGCCAATCACGTGTTTCCACGTTAATTAAGGGTTTTAATCGGGGAGCTGTTTTTAAACTCTGGCGGAGCTTGTCAGAGCGAACCAAGTGCTGATCATCTTTATTTCGGCAGTTTTCATCTGATCCAGCAGATGGCGGTGTCAGACAAGCTTAAAAAAACCTACCAGGAAGTGATGCGCTTCCATGATGCCTGTCTGTGTTGCTAGTGGTTGTTAGCCCAAGAAGTGTGCTGGATTCTGTTGCGAGGGGGAGAGAACATGGCGACCAGTTGTAATCGAAGCAGCTTAGGAGGTGAATGAAGGAGGAAAGTTTGTGGAAAAACTGATCGGTGACAGAAAGTAACACAATCGATCGGAGAGACACATCCATAGATGGAAATACAGCAGCGAAGTGCGGCAGCTGAAAGTGAAAGTAAGTCAACAGCACATGGTTGTTTCCGGGGGGGGGGCTCTCAGCTTTTTGGTCAGAAACAGGCATTTTCGCTGCAACAAAGCCATGTTCTACTGCAGATTACTAAAGAATGGAAAAAGCTAGAAACAAATGTTTTTTTGTCTGATAAAAGAAGAGAGTCTAAGCTTTCCTTTGGTACATTCAGTGTTTGCATTGGCAGAGTACACAATATTCTGTGGATCTCCCAAAATCAGTGAAAATGCTTAAAAATCCTGGCAATATGGAGCGCTCTGCTCGGAAAAGGTCTGGCGGTCAATGAGTTAATTGATTGGCTGCAATCAGAGAGTGAAGAAGACTTTAAGCAATATAGTAAAAAATGTTCCTGGAAAACATCATCCACCCTGCCTTTAAAATGAGTCATTACTTTATCTTTATTGTGTTTCATGCTGCCATCAGGGGTCTGTTGCACGAAGCAGGTTCAACAAACTCTGAGTTGACCTACTCGGAGATTCAAAACTCTGAGTTTTCAGTCCCATAACAGCTGATTTGAGTTGGTTTAATCAACTCAGAGTAGTTCGACCCGGGGTTTTAACCCGGCGCTACCAAGATAAAAAGCCAACATCAATTGAGCACCGATTCGTCGAGTCACCATGGTAACGTAGACGCGAGGGCGGGGCTGCGCTCGCCATTGAATGGAGATATAACTTTTAAAGCCTCATATGGCGAGTTTAAACTGCTGCCGCTGCTGCAAGCAAAAAAATAAAAAAAAGAAAGAAAGAAAGACGGCATGGGAGAAGATTTAAGTTTAAATGCTCCTTTACAATCACAACGATGTTATAGAGTAGAACTGTTTAATGGTAACGCGACAGTCTCGTATAATTTCACTATGATTCCAGGTGACTGAATATGAATATCTGGTTGGTCTAATGGTCTGCGCGCCTGCCTGCAACTTGGGGGGGGTTGGGGAATGTTCGGGGGGGGGGGATGTTCGAATCCAGCTTTGTACTTTTACCACAGTCTTTTTATTTATTTAACTTGAGTGAAATCCCTCAGGGAGAAGCGCTCTTGTCGGCAGCATTAAGATTAAATATAACCGTCGCATTTCTCAAATGCCCTGCGTCTACAATGAAAGAAAAAAAAAATCTATTTGCGAAAAAATGCAGGGTAATACACAATATGCTTCGAGAGAAAAGCGTATGGCAACATAAATAAAAAGCCACAACAAGAATTGAACTACAGTTCCCCGCATGGCAAACGAACACTTTATCCATTTAGCCAGAACCAGAGACAGCTGGACAGTCAAATGATCATGTTAAAGCATCTCTTGTAAATGGAGACAGGACCTCCAACTATGGCTGGTGATATTATAAATGTACCGACGGATCAGCTCGTGTATGTAGATAACTGACCGTGATGTGTAACTGTAACGTCAGAAATGTCAACTGTTGGGAAATTAAACTTCTATCCATGGTCTGATAAGGATCTCTGAATATTTAACCCTTCATGCAGCATCTTAATCCATAAAATCCTTATCAAAAGATAAGGATGTAACCTACCGACTCTGATTTATTTTTTAACATGTTTTATTTGAGACGGCAGCAGCCAAAACTCACCGCTGACTTAATGAATGAATGAGGAAAGGAAACGGCGAGTGTGACTAAAAGTGGGTGGAGACAATGAGAAACTCAAGGTTTCTCCACACTAACCTGCTCCCGACCAGGTTAGTTTCAGAGAGTCTGTTACCATGGTAACTGACCGAGGGTTTAAGTTACCCCTCTTCGTGCAACAGGCTAGAGTTACTCCTCTTTCCCTGGGTTGAGTTACCTACCTTTGTGTTACAAAAAACTCAGAGTTTCCCAAATTTCGGGGTAAAACAACTCAGGGTTTTCATTAAACCTGCTTCGTGCAACAAACCCCTGGTCAACTTGTCACATTTTCCAACTCCCTTATTTCCAGATGAATGGATTGATTCTCCACTCCGAGGCTGTCAGATGATTTCACTCATTGACTGCCAGACCTTTTCCGAGCAGAGCGCTCCATATTGCCAGGATTTTTAAGCATTTTCACTGATTTTGGGAGATCCACAGAATATTGTGTACTATGCCAATACAAACACTGAATGTACCAAAGGAAAGCTTAGACTCTCTTCTTTTATCAGAAAAAAAACATTTGTTTCTAGCTTTTTCCATACTTTAGTAATCTGCAGTAGAACATGGCTTTGTTGCAGCGAAAATGCCTGTTTCTGACCAAAAAGCTGAGAAAAATAGCTTTGAATGCTGAGGTCCGCTTCAAGTGGAAAAGTGTCTTTGATGCCAATATTTTTTTACTTTAGTAACACCTTCATCATCTGATCAGCTGTTTACCTCTATGAAACAACAAATATAACACTAAAAAAAGAGTTTTGGAGGGAAAATAATTATTTACTAGCTAAATAAGTCACAAGTTTGTTTCACAACACAATATTTGACATAAACAGAGAGCAGAAACGTCTCTCTACTCCTCCCCTCTCCCTCATTCTCCTTCCACCGTTGCTTAGGTGCGCACGCAGTGCCCCCCCCCCCCCCTTCCCCCGCAGGAAACAACCGCGTGCTGTTGACTTACTTCGCTGCTGTATTTCCACCGTGTCTTCGATCGATCGTGTCAGTCTGTCATCGATCACTTTTTCCACAAACTTTCCTCCTTCATCCACCTCCTAAACTGCTTCCATTACGACCGGTCGCCATGTTCTCTCACCCCAGCTACAGGATCCAGCACACTTCAGCAGGTTAGCTCTAACAACCGCTAACAACACAGGAATCATAGAATCGCATCACTTCCTGGTAGGGTTTTTTAAGCTTGTCTGACACCGCCATCTGCTGGATTAGATGAAAACTACCGAAAAAATTAACATGAGCTCTTGGTACTCTCTGACAAGCTCCGCCAGAGATTAAAGTAGCTCTGCCGATTAAAACCCTTAATTAACGTGGAAACACGTGATTGGCAGTTAACGTTTGGATTTGAATTAACGTGGAAACACGTGAATGGCAGCCAGTGAGTTAACGAGGAAGACAAAGGAAAGAGTTTTGCAGCAAAAGAATGAATAAATGAAATAAATTTCCAGAACAATGTTTATCTATTTGTTGTGCAAAGAATTTAAAAATAATAAAATATCTGTTTAAACCAACTCAGGATCTAGAAAAGTAATTGTCTTATACAGGAGGCTTGTGAAAACATGATATGATGTAATGCTACTCTCTGTCATATCAGACTTTCATATCTCTTTCTTATTTTTTATTGTGAAAAATCCCAAAGATGAACCAGTTTGACAGATTAATGATGGTATCTTTACCGCAACAAGGTGATTCCCAAACAGATTTTCACTCATATCTCAGCATGTTGTGGACAAAGTCTATCCCCGTGTTCACACCGGACGCCTCCATTCACATTTGCGTCTAGATTGCAACGCGCAAATGTTGGATGTTTACTCACTTAATTCAGGTGGGGTTTTTTCCACGTGAATGGAGCGAATAATACACGCGAATAAGGTGCTTCATTCGTGCGTCAGGTTGAACTTTCTGGAGTGTCACACGTCAGTCACCTCAGTCAGGTGAACATGGCAGAACCCGCTTATTTTAGTACTCTGAGAGAGTTGCAGCGTTGTACCTGTTTGGAAGTCTGTTTGTACCAGATTTTCCAGAGGTCTCGGAGCTCCGTGAATTTCATCACCTCAGGAGTTACGTCTGGATGACGGACCACTGTTGCCAACTCATCGCTATTGGCTGGCCCAAAAGTCGGCAGAAGTCACCAAATGAGTTCACCGCACCAGACCATATAATGCTGCATGCGCAGTACCATATAATGGCATCCCATCTATTAATTGTTTGACATGTTAAGTGCTAATTTACAAGGGTACTGAAGGGGTGGCACATCTGAGTCATGGGGCAAAGACGACCCAGTTGTGCCAAAAGGCATCATGGGAAATAAACTGGATGAGGAGGCGTGGTCATCTCACGGCAGCTCAAAGGGCTGCTGCAAAGGGACAGCGTGAGCAGTGAGTGAGTGCCAGGAAACAGGGAGGGAGGGGCCGACGGCAGGGAGCACCCGATGAACGGATGGAGCGATATAAACTTCATCTGTCACCATGAACACCAGAAAAAGTCGCCATATTTGTCGCTAGGCGCTTTTTGGAAAATATGTCGCAGAGGGGTCTGAAAAGTTGCTAAATATAGCAACAAAGTCGCTAAGTTGGCAACAATGTGCTTCCAGGGGGACCCTGAAGTACCTAAATTTATGGTGAAATGGTGAAATGAAGGAGTTTGTGGCAGATAATGCCTTATTTAGGGGCTGTGCGCGGTTGCCAGCATCACTTGCATCATATTAGGCATACGTTGATCTGGAGTGGATCTAAATATGTCCTGAAGGAATTCAAGTTGCACCAAAACTGTCTGGGTGAGAAAATGAACATATTTCATGCTAGAAAATACAGTAGGTCCAGGTTGGAAAAAACCAAACTTCCCCTTTAAGTACGGGTTGAGATTATTTAAATTTATTCAGTGGAAAATGTTCAAATATAAAATGTAATAGTTATATTATAAAATTAACCAAAACATAATGTGCAGTAACCTGCATGAAATAACCTGAAAAACACCAAAACAACATCATCATCACTAACAGTAGCAGCATCATTATAACTTCTGTTAAGCTACCGTGATTATATGACACAGAGGCTATAGAATCTGGCTGCTTTCACATCATTTCACTGCCTAAAACTCTCAAAAGTGGAAACAAAATGCATGTTTTTTATCTGCACAGTGCCACAAAAAATGATTGATTCTGGTATTTGGACTGGCTGGTATCGAAGTATCGACTCCAAGGTATCGGTATGCCCATCCCTAGTTTGCTTTTAGAATCAGAATCAGAAAATTTCTTGCAAAATTAATTTCTTGTAATGTATTTCATATCATGTATCGGACCCCAGGGAGAATCGCTGCAGTTTTGCTGCAAACTGAAGCAGAACAAAAGGCAGAAAAAACTCCAAAGAACTGATTTGGAAAGTCCTTCACAAAGCCTGGAGAACTGTTCCTGAAAACTATTTCACAAATGCTTTGCACATACTGCTGGAGTTAAACTCTTTTCACCCCTTTATTTAAATTCAGAACGCTCTCCAGTGATTTAGTGTTGGTTTACAGTTGGATGCGCGAGTCCAAACTGATGCATTAGAGGCTGAAATATTCTGAGTAATTAAACTATTTTTTCTGTTGTCAACACCAAGTCGCATCTTTGATGACTTAAACAGGGTTGTTTTGTAAAATATGCTGCTCCAACTGTTCTCACAAGCTGCTCCGCTCCCCACGTCCAGACTGGAAAGTTTCTGCTAAACCCAGACAGCATTAGGAAAGCGGTTATTAAAGGGAAGCGACGCCTAATTATCCGCTCGGCATCAGCTGCACGACGTGTTTAAGTGAAGCAGATTACGTCAGGGTGGACTCGTGGCAGTGATGCATCCTGCAGGGATGGAGATTCATCTCAGATTTTCACTTTTAACGTGGTTATTTGGTGATTTTTTTAAAGCCCTGACTCTATGAGTAAGCAGATTAATGCCTGGTCATCCAAGCAGCAAGCCTGATCAGTCTCAGGAGATTATGCAATTACAGAACAGATCCACCAGATGGCGACGTGCATCATTCACCGACCCCTACACAGAGACATAAATCTCCCAGCATTCATCTTTGCAGAGATTTCTCAAACTCACGATGTGAAAGGAACAATCTGCACCTGCGCACGCTAATGAGACATAATGAGATCCATTTTCTTAATGTCACAGATAATGCTGAGAATTACTCGTGCATCAGGGTCCTTACAAGCCGTCATGACGCCTGCTTGATTTGCACAGCGAGTGCCTTTTTCCAAACGATTCGAGGAATTCAGGACCATAAAACGTGGAAGGCTGCTGCTCAGGAAGGAAACCTCACACTACAGCTGACACTAATTGCAACCACCTCGACTCTCCAGACTTTAGTGAGACGCACCTGCAGCTTCCCAGGAAAAAAACTCAGCTTGACTGGGTTTAAACAACCAGCAAACATCCCAGTCGGAGAGTCAATGATGCTGTTTTCTTGGTGAAATCCCACCTGCAGCGTCTCACCCACCCACCGCCGCCTCTTTGCCCAGGCAGGCCTCATTAGTGCAGGCAGCACGGCTCCCTGTTAGTTTCCACCGTGTTGTTCTCCGCATCCCAATCACAAGTTTACTGCTGCTTTCAGGTCGTTTTAGTTTCAGCCTGAAAGCTCGGAAGGTAAACGTGATCAGTGTGACCAAATGCTTTAATGGCAACTCAGGAGTACGACTTGCAAATATGAAATAAGGATCTCTGAGAGGAATCCTGGCTTTGTGTTATGCTGTAGGAAAATACGGAGGTTTTACATTTTTCATTGTAAAATCTCTTTCCTGGACTTATAAAATGTTTTTGGGGTTTTTAACAGGGTTCTTGCAGGTTTCAGCAAGTTTAATTTAAGCTTTTTAAAAACCTTTTAATACCTTTATAAATAAAATTTAAGACCAACATGATGCATGATTTAAAACATTCAAATTATCCCTGAAATTCAAAATAAGACTTTATTTGAAAAAAAGACTAATTAATTACAGGGTTTGTAGTTAATCAATTATGATTAATCGCATTACAATGATTGCCCAAAAAGTAACTTTAAAAAAAATGGATTCACACCTAAATTGTTATTGCCACACGTCTTTTATTAAATTTTGTTTCTGTTCATAAAGTTTAATCTGGAAAGTTCACAGCTCATATTGTACCTGAAAAAAAAAAAAAAAACAGAGCATAGATGAACAGAATATATAGATGAATACATTATTAAGTATGGTATATTTGTAAGCGTACATTAACTTCTGCTTTTATCACTACAAAACACAGTTTGTGTACTCCTGACTTACACCGCAAACAAATACTTCTACGTTCATTTTGTCAACATTATTGGACTCTTTCACCATAAATACATACCCATAGCATTTGAAATTATATTTGTATCATTATGACTTCAATAGCTCATTGCAAAAATACAATATTTTCATAATAATGGTTTCTTTATGTCCCCCTCATATTTTCACTTACCACAAAAACTTCTACTCCTGCATTCAAGTAATCTCCATCATTGAGTTCCTTGACCACAAAAACATACCAACAGCATCTAGAATCACGCTTGTATCATTATTACTTCAATAGTTATTTGCAAAAATCTGTATTTCCATAATGGCGGTTTTCTCCTGGATTTATCTCCGTTGCTGCTGAAGATGCGTCAATTCCATTGACAAACTCCTGATTCAGCAGAGTCTTGGCTACAATTTGGTGTTAGCTGCTTGTCTTTATCTTCATTTGTTACCTTTCAGCATTTACAATGATGTTGCTTCATAATTGGTGCCACCTCATTACGTACACCGGTGGTCAGTCAGTCGTGTTAAGGAAGCCAGAGTTTGGCCTGAATATTCATATATATTACTCATATATAACGTAACCCTCATAGCCCCCTAAGAAAGAGTTACGTTCAGCTTCTTAAGGGCACAGACCGGCCAATGTCAATTAATGGCCTGTAAATATTATCTTAAAATGAAAAGTTGCATTTTCTTTCATGGCTGTCATCACAGACTTCTGGCCCAACCATCAATACCAAAAAATCAATGAGTTTTAAAATTTTAGCCCTTTAAATTCCACTTTGCATACACAATGCTCCAACTTCCAAAAACTGAAAATGGGGTTGAAATGAATATTGTTTTTTTTTTTGTTTTTTTTTTTTGTTTTTTTCAGGATTATCAGAGACTTGGAGTATTTAAAAAAGGTATAAAAATTGTTTTTGTTTCATCTTTACTTTTTGTATTACAGTGTTTTTTGTTTGTTTGGTTTTTAAAGTTACATTAAGTTTTTTAATGTAACTTCTTAAGGAGAGTGTTGGGGGTGGAGGGAGAAGTGAGTGTCGAAGGGCGGAGCGGGTGGGTGCATGTGGGTGGGGGGAGTGCATGTGGGTGTTGGGGTATGTGTGTGGGGAGTGTGTGTGTGAGTGTGGGGGTGGTAGCAGTGGGGCTGCTCCTGGGCGCTCGGGCCCTGGGCCTGGTGCTGTCCCTGCCTCGGGGACGGCCGGTGCCCGGTGGGGTCAGCAGCTGCTGGTTTTGGTCCACTGGGGCCTGGGCCCCCAGACTGCGGGGGGCTCCGGCTGGGGCCGCCCTTTGCCACCCTCCGGGGGATGCATGTCCGTTCTTTTGGGGGGGCGGCTCGGATCTGGGCCTCTGGGTGGCTGCTGGGGGCCTGGGTTGTGAGCTTTGCGGGTTTCCTCCTCCTTACAGGGACGAAGCTGCATCTGCATGACTGTATCACCACGGAGCCGATTGCTTTCGGTTTAAAAACTCTTTCGAAATAAAAATGATCCATGTAAACGCCTCTTTCCGAATGAAAAGTGCTGAACCGAATGAATTTTCATTCGGTTTCACGGGGGGAGAATATTCCTTTCCCTAAACTGAACGGGGCATCATGTAAACGCTGAATCGGAAAGTTGTGAGGTTGCGCTCTTACAGCGCATGCTTTGAGAAGACGTCAACGTGCAATACTAAATCAATACTAAAAAAATCAATGACTTTCAAAATTTTAACCCTTGAAGTTCCAGTTTGTCGTACACAATGTTCCCACTGCCTAAAACTGAAAAGTGTGTTAAAAATTTTTTTTTTTTTAAATAGCCTGTAGGTGGCAGGCCATTATTAAGTATGCAGAGCATACCTAAGCATTAGATTATAGCAATCACAATTAAAAAAGCTCAATGAGAAGTTGTTTCAAAATACAATGCAAAAAAATGTGGGAAAAATTCAAGTTTGAACAGGAATGGCAGCAATACAGAGAGGGAACTAAATTCCCTGCAAAAGACTGACCTAAATAATTAGCATGTGATCTGACTGATCAAAATGCTTGAAAACAAGAACAACAACAACAAAAAAAACATAAAAATTACAAATTTGAGTTCGCTCAAATAACCCCACAGAAAGAAGAAAAAAAAATTTGATGGATGGTAGATTTTTGGATTGAGGACTGATGGTAAAAAAAATGAAGATATAGATATATCAAAGAAAAAAACGGAAGAAAGAGGAGTAAATGAAAAAAAATAAAAAAAAAATAAAAAAATATGGGAAGAAGAAAAATGGGGGGGAGGAGGGGGATAAAAGAGGCCAAAAAGAACCAACCAAGTAAAAAATCTAAAACCAAAAGAAAAATTTCTGTGGTCATTATTGAGTTTTTAAAGGTTTTAAGCTGCACTAGTAGAAAAAGTAACAACATTAAAGGTTATTAACTACCCCTTCAGAAAGCTTAGGGAGCTATGGGGGTTAAATCAATATTTTTTTATGAGGAAATAATAAAGTAACATGCTGAAAAGCTTTAAGTCCATTTTTCATAATACAGCTCCTATAATGGATTCGTCCTCGGGGCTGAGGCACACGGATGGTGAAAATTTCAGGTCAATCGGTCCAGAACTTTTTTCATAAAGTTGCTGACAGACAAACAAACCAACATTACCAAAAACATAACCTCCTTGGCGGAGGTAACAAAAAATTGAATAAGGAATTGAAAATATCCCACGTAGCTATCTGAACCTTTCAGAAAGACGGACAGAATCAACCTCATATATTATCCAGCATATTTTAAGTGGTCGATGCTCCTCGGGAATGAATACATGTTAAAAATGAAGACGTGTCTAGATAAAATTTAAGACCATGGATGAAAAAACAGCCCTTTTTAAGACCTTTTAAGAGCTTAAATTTTAAACATTTTAAACCGTCCCGAGAACATTTTATAAGACCAGATGAGACAGAGCTCGTAAAATGTGGAATGAGCCCCCTCTGCACCTTAGACAGGCTCCTTCTCTTGTTTTTAAAACTCGGTTTACAAGAACCACTTTTATTCCTTGGCTTTCGATCAAGTGTGAGTTGCCATCTGTGTTTTAATCTCTTCTATCTATTTGTTTTTATGCTTTTATTGTGTTGCTTTGTATTGTATTTCATGCATGCATTGTACAGCACTTTGGTCAGTTGCTATGTTGTTTTTAAAGTGCTATAGAAATAAAATGGTATGGTATTCACACAGCTGAAAAGAGTTTTGTGTTCTCATATAAAAAAAAAGTCAGTATCTTTAAAATCAAGAACTTTTAAGAGATACAGTTGTCCTCAAAATTATTCATACCCTCCAGTTAAAGAAAAGGCTAAATTGACAATAGTAATTCAAATAACAAGAAGCTTAATAAACTAATAATAAATAAAAATGTACTAAAATATATTCTAGTGAAATAAAATGTTGCTTTTGAGTTGTGGTTGGAATTATTAATAATAAATCAATCAATCAATAAATAAATAAACAAATAAAACCCCACAACAAAAGTGTCCAGTGGACCAAAATACCTGTCAACAGGTGGAGAAATCTTATTGTTTTATTTTTGGTGTTATTTTTAATATTTCTTTCAAACCACAGATCAAAAATCAAACTCAATGTAATGATTTTCACAGAATTTTTATCCATTATTACGTTTGTCAATTTCATTTTATTTCACTGACAGCTGATTATTTTTTCTTCTTTAATTTGAAGGTATGAAAAATTTTGAGGACGACTGTGTATTAAAAATATTAAATCATTAAGCAAACAGGATTTGAAATGTTGAAAAAAGATCAGATAATTTGCAATGTGGTGCATGCATGACTCGGCATATCACTGCTGCAGAGACGCTATCTGATTTTGTTCTTCTGCCTCAGTTAAGCTGACAAAGATTAATTTTTCTTGTAAAAAGTCAAGGTTGAAGTTACACCAGGAAAAAAATGGGCCCCTGATTGCGCTGATGATTTCAAGCTAATCAACAGCTAGTTAGGGATGCATTAAACTTAATATTCCCTTTTTTATTAAAAGAAATTGCCCAAACTAAACGCTAGACCTTTAAGCAGACATTAATCAGGATGTTTGGTGGGTTTTCTTGTCCCTGCATGTGTGTGAGCAGATCCACACTTAAAAAATTGGAGTACTATTAACTTAAAAAACATGAGTAAGTTTTTTTCAACCAGAAATGTTGAGTACAAAGGTTGTTTTCAAGTAAACTATATGAGTTATTCCTACAAAAATAACTCAGGTAATCATATTTATCAACTTCGCCTTTTGAGTTTTACTTTGTCTGGAAGTAAGATCTACTTCAACCCAGTTTGCATCAAACTAAAAAATCTCACACTGAAACACAAAGTATTTAAGAGTTTTCTCCACTGAGAACAGACTAACACACTAGTCGCTATTAAAGGGATAGTACACCCTCAGAATGATGGTCCTTCATGTTCTACTCACCCTCATGCTGAGCAAGACTCTGGAGCACTTTTTAATATCTCAAATGCAGCTGTGAATGCAGAAAATTGTTTATGCTGTAAACATGTTCATTTCTGCTGTAAACATGCTTATCTCTGCCATAAACATGTTTATTTCTGCTGTAAACATATTTATTTCTGCTGTAAACATGCTTATCTCTGCCATAAACATGTTTATTTCTGCTGTAAACATATTTATTTCTGCTGTAAACATGCTTATCTCTGCCATAAACATGTTTATTTCTGCTGTAAACATATTTATTTCTGCTGTAAACATGCTTATCTCTGCCATAAACATGTTTATTTCTGCTGTAAACATATTTAATTCTGCTGTAAACATGCTTATCTCTGCTGTAAACATATTTATTTCTGCTGTAAACATGCTTATCTCTGCCATAAACATGTTTATTTCTGCTGTAAACATATTTATTTCTGCTGTAAACATGCACATTTCTGCTGTAAACATTTATTTCTGCTGTAAACATCTTGATTTCTGCTGTAATGTTTATTTCTGCTGTGAAGTTGGTGTTTTTAACATGGGAGTCTATGGGGATTTGCTCTGTTTTGCGGTCCCCTAGCAGATAAAGAAAGAACTACAATTTTTCTACAGTTTTTTTTATTCTTCATCAATCTTTATTTACAAAATTATAAGCAAACTTATGAAATTGAAGCTATTTTACAATGCAGTAAAACACACACACACACACACACATTCCACTAAACGTAACGTAATATAGACGTTTGTAACTGTGGATGTAATCTTACCAAGCAGCAGCATTAATAGTGTCAGTTGTATCTGAAGCAAACAAACAGCTGGAAAAGAGGTTCACAATTCAGTGAGTGCAGCACAGACTTCCTGTCTTAATGAATTAGGAAGTGCAGCTTCTCCAGAGGACTGTGGCGCCATGTTGAACCACAACTGCATTTGAGTCATCTGCATGAACGCTTGTAATGAGACATGTCTTCTGCGATGAGCAGCGGTGGGGACACAGTCTAATTTGTATTCTTCAAAAGACTTTTCTCTACCCGTCTTAACGCACAGTCGTGTTGTTTTCAAGGAACTCAACAAAATTTGTCTCTTCAAGGGGAAACAAGGGAAAATTCACCATTTCTGGATTGGAGGATTTTAAAAAGTTGATATGTGAAGAATAGCATGGCGCTGCACACTGTCTCTCTGTGTTAATCTCTTAAAAATGGACAGTAATTCTAAAGAAAAATACACTGCAAAAACTCAGATCTTACCAAGCATATTTCTAATTTCTAGTCATAATATTTAATCACACTCAATATAAGAGAAAATCACCTCCAGAGAAACATTTCAGTGAGATATAAGAACTTGTTTTAAAGGAATAATACACCTACAGAATGATGTAACTTTATTTTCCACTTCCCCTCATGGTGAGCGAGACTCTGGAGCACTTTTTTAATACCTCAAATGCAGCCGGTGATCAGGAAGGCTTCTTGTTTTCCCCCAACTTTCATATAATGGAGTTCGCCGGGGCCCGAGCCAAAAAGGTCCATAAAAGTCCACAAAAACTTGTGAATATTCCTCCATACTGCTCATCCAATGTAATCCAAGTGTCCTGAGTGGGTAGTGTCCAGAATTTACTCAAAACGACATCATTTAGTAGATTTTAGAGCCTAAAAAGTAGAACATCGCATCTCCTGCAAGCATGCCGATGCGCATTCACAAAACTACAGAAGCCACGGCAGACGAGATTGCACGTTTTTTTTTTTCTTTCTTTCTTTCTTTTTTAAATCAACATCAACCCCTCTTGGACTCTCTTGTGTTTGTCCCGGTTTGTCTGCAGCTCTGTCGCTCTTAGCACAATGTAAACAGCAAATTTCTTCTTCTACGCTTGCATTATCGGCAGAGTGGGCTCTGAACATCGAGGCTTCCGTAGTTTCATGAAAGCGCATATGCGCGCATCGCGAAAGTAAGATGCAGTACTGTTTAGGCTCTAAAAATATAATAAATGATGTTGTTTTGAGTAAATTCTGGACGCTACCCACTCAGGACACTTATTACTTTGGACGAATTTTTTTTTTGTTTATTACAAGCAAAAAAGAATCTTGGCCACTCTTAAAATAAGTTTAAAAAAAATATATTTTTGCTTGTAATAAGCAAAAACAAAAAAAAAGAATCTGCCGATAGCACAAGCAAGATAAGATTTCTTGACACAAGATGCATTGCCTTAAAACAAGTTCTTATATCTCACTGAAATGTTTCTCTTTCAATAATTTTTGTCTTATTTTGAGTGTGATGAGATATTTTGACTAGAAATTAGGAAAACATACTTGGTATGATTTGAGTTTTTGCAGTGTGTGTATGGAGTATGAAAACTGGTTTAAAGATAAAGTTTTGATAAATGTATAGTTCATGGGGCCGTTCATTTCAAAAGAAGTTTCCTTCCACTATTTATTTATTTACTTTATTATTCCATAAAAAATAAAATAAATAAATAAAAACAAAAAATATATACTGGAAGTAAACTCTTTTTTTTTCTAATTTTGTTATCATAGGCTGCATGGTGGTTAGCACCGCAACTTCACAGTTAGAAGGTTGCTAGTTCAAGTCCCAGCTAGGGAGGGGTTTGAACAATTCCAACCGCGACCTTCCTATGTGGAGTTTGCATGTTCTTCCGTGTATGGGTGAGTTTTCTCTGGGTACTCCAGCTTCCTCCCACCGTCCAAAGACATGATGTTAGGTTAGTTTATCGCTCTAACCCCCTCCGGTCCGCACAACGCAGCAAATCCGTTGCTTTTTTAGTCAATGAGAAACAGTCCACTACTCCGCTGGTGCTCCGCTCCGGCATGTCCGCTCAGGTCCGTCGGCCTACGCCAAAAATACGGATTTTTCTGGTTTGCTCCGGTCCGCCCAACTCCGTCTGAAGGAAGTTCCAAAGCTCAATGGGTCTCATTTCACAACATGCTTGTATTTTTTCCATAAATTTCTCTGACTCTTTCTCCTACTGTGGGGTCCTACAGGTGCGCCAAGTCAGATTCAAAAAATATTCTTAACTGCAGATAACTGCGTGAATACTTTAATACTCGTAAACATGATGCATTCCACCTGTGTGTAAGTGAGCGCACGTTCATGAGAATTGCAAATCTGCATAATTACCGCCCCAATAACTCCATATAAGGACACGACTTCCCACGCTTGTCAGAAGGTGTTCATCTACAAAAAATGGCATCGAAGACAAAGAAGAGAAACTTTCCCAGTTCAGAGTTCGATGTTCTGACTGACTGAGATCTGAGCAGCAGAATTAAAGGAGATAAAAGCCGAGCAGTGGAGAATAAATCCCAAACTTGTGGTAAATGCCGTGTCGCCTGTTGGTCGCACTGTTGCAGAAGTAAAAATAAAACTTATTTAATCCGATAATGGTGTCAAAAAGATGTCTAACAAAAGCAAGACAGCTACTGAAAACTACTGGTGGAGACCAAGAGGTGCAATATATCATGTAAGTGCTTAATATGAGTTTCCATCAACCAACATAGTGCAACATTCTGCAATATCTCCTTTACACACACACACACACACACACACGTCTGGTTTTCTATCCCCGTGGGGTACATCCATTGACATAATGCAAACCCTATTACCTTACCCTAAACCTAACCCCCATAACTGGTTGCCTAAACTTAACCCTTGTCCTAACCCTATCCAAAACCTAATTGTAACTTAATCTCTAAAACCTAATCTTGACCCTCAAAACAGGGTTTCGATCTGCGGGGACCGGGAAAATGTCCCCACGAAGCCAAAACGTCCTCACGGTGATGGTAAAATACGGAAAATGGTCCCCATTATGTAGCATAAACGCGGCCACACACACAAACACACACACACAAGTGTACCGTGCTTCCCAGCTGGATAAAAAAAAAAAGCTGACGGGCAGCTAGACCACATCCATCATCGTTCATCGTTCTCTTCATCTCTCTCATACAACACACATAAAAATGTGAACGGTGAAACTCTAATTTGACAAATTCAGACCCAACCATTCCACATTTTGAGTAATAATGAAGCCGAGGCGCCGTGAAGTGAACTGACTGCATGTCTGACTGTTAGAAGAGCTGCAGCAGTCTGTTGCTGAACCTCCTCTCTGAATTTTCTATCCATTCTCTGTTTGCAATGTTATTTCAAGTTTACAGTTGCTTGTAGGGATGATAACTGATAAGAAATTATCGATGTCAATGCCATTATTGATGGATATCGATTTGATTCCTTATCGATTTTCTTATCAATGCCTGATAGGTTGTATATGAAAAAAATGGAAAATAAAAAATAACAGATAATGTAGGCTATGGCTTGTAAAAAAAGCTTACTTATATTTATTGTGCTGCATGTTTGAGTATCAGCAGATAAGAATGTCACAGAAAAATAGGAATGGACGATCAGAAATCGTGAGTCACAAGATAATCAAACCTGTTTGATATTTTGGTCGTGGCTCGTGAGTGAATCGCATGTTGAAGCGGCGCCACGACCAGACTGAGAACTCTTCACATTTCGCATGCATGAAATAAAAACTGAAGTAAACCAGAGGCAGCATGGAGACTCGTCATTTAGATGGAGTTCTCGTTATAAAACCCACAGACCGTACAGCCCACGTCGGCTCAGCCAATTCCTCGTCCACACATGACGTTGTCGCCTTTTATTTTTGGCAAATTCTCCACAAAGAAAAAACGCAAATTGCCAAGGCAGCGCAATTTTTGGTGATAGCATACTGTTGCTGTTGTTGTTGTTACTGTCCTCTTCTTCTTCTCCGTTTTCTTCTTCTTCTACTACTAGCTGTATTTATTGCATTGCATGTCGGGATTGTTCAAGACCCCAACCTGTCTTTGAGGACGTACAGTGTGAGTCGTCAGATCGCATCCGAGTGTCAGTTCGTACAGTATGGGGACAGACATCGCAAGCTAGGAACTTTTGAACTCTGCGACTGACTCTCACAATTTGAGTTGGAGCTGCGAGCAACGATTGAAAATATTGCACAGTGTATCCCAGGCTTAGGAATATTTGAATATGAATGTATATATATATATATATATGTATCTATGTAAATGGACAGAAGACATTTTGTTTTGTAGACTGCTGAGTCAATGATTAGTGTAGGCAAGTGCAAGCCTTGGCTTCAGACTATATCTTTTTTTTTTAAGGATTTTTTGGGCACTAGTGGCCTTTATGCGACAGTGTATAGCGACAGGAAAGGGGCAGAGAGAGTGGGGAGTGACATGCAGCAAAGGGACCCGGACCGGGAATCGAACCAGGGCCGACCGCGTTGAGGAACTGCAGCCTCTGTTCATGGGGCGGCTGCTCAACCAACTGAGCTAATCACCGCCCCTGGTAAATGATTGGTTTGTAATGTTCTGTTTATTTCTGGTATTGTCATGTTTTGTTTTACCAAAATAAAGCTAATCAATCAATCAATCTCGACCACGCCAACTCCACCCATTTCCAGGTGTAGACTACAACTTCTACTGTGTGGAAACAAATACCGTGCTGGTCATCGTTGGCATGTGGTGCTGTACTGTGCTGTATCCGTGCACATTTACTGGCCCTGGGAGTGAATGTGAGTGTGAATGGTTGTTTGTCTCTGTGTTGGCCCTGCAACAGACTGGTGGCCTGTCCAGGTGTACCTGCCTCTCCCCTGAAGATCGTCAGTGTCCCCCTCCCCTCTCTATTGGACATTTACCACTCCTGCCTCACCTGCAGAGCTACCAGGATCGCAGGTGACCCCACCCACGCCGCCCACAGTGTCTTCACCCTGCTGCCGTCAGGAAGGAGGCTGCAGAGTCTCCCGGCCAGAACCAGCAGGCTCAGAGACAGCTTCTTCCACCAGGCAGTGAGGACGCTCAATTGACCCCCACTGACTCGGCCAGCGCACATCTCACCTACCTCAAGACTGCACACCTCACTTTATCATCAGCATGGCACCAGTCCAGCACTACAGAATGTTGTACTAAATGGCACTAATACATATTGCACTATTGCATTCATCAGGACTGCTACTCAGTTTACTCTGCAATATGCATTATTGCACTACTGCCAACGGCTGGATTCTTATATTTTATATTTTTATCTTTTTATCTTCTTTAAATTTTTTATCTTACAGATGCGGGTATGGAAAAGTTCTGCCTTTTTCTGCCAGAAGTGGTGCAGTAATAGTGCATTATAACTGCACTATCACTGGCTGAACGATTTGTCCCGCAAATACGTCATCACGCACGGTGTCCAAACTTGGAAACGTCCTTGTACCGGGCATTCATTTATGCTCTGAAATCATTTTCCCTGGGCACACAGGCATTTCTCTGTGAGATTGAATTAGAAGACAAGTGGCTGGTAGTGGCTGGTAAGTGGCTGGCAGTCGGCAGAAAGGGGAACTTTTTCATGCCCAGATCTGTATAGTTTGTTATATTTTATTAAATGCACTGTGGGGTCGAGTGAAACGTAATTCGGCCGCCATCCTGACTGTTATGATTAGAGACTGAGCCAAAAAATACGTATTGTAAAGTCCGGCCTCCCATGCTGTGATTGGTCCGGTCAATTTTTTACAGCGGAAATCAGTTTCCAATGGAGGGAACCCAGACTAAATTGCGTTGTATCTCATACATGGTGTTGGTCAGGCTGGCGTGCCATGTTAGGTGTAATGGTGTGGGAGAGATTTTCTTTGCCCACTTTGGGCCCCTTAGTACCAATGTGGCGGTTTAACCACCACAGCCTGAGTATTGTTGCTGACTATGTCCATCCCTTTATGACCACAGTGAAAAAGAGGATCCAACCTGGTACTGGCACGATGGATCTAATAAAGTGATGCTTAGTAACAGGATCCAAATGTTTTAAGCACTGCATCTGCTCTAAAACTCCATCTTTTGTATTTTCTCATGAAAAAAATGTAACTGAATAATAATAAATCCAAATTATCAATAAAGCAGCACTTATTCAGGGACCACATCAACACTGCACAGTGATTCAGTTGACTTATACTCTACTTATTGCAGTCTGCTGAGTTGGAAATTTTGTTTTATTACTCTGAACTGCACAAGCTTTGGCTATTAAATCATGCAACTCGTATTTTTATTTAAGTTTAAGGAGGATTTTAACTCCATTCAGCCTCCTTTCAATCGTTATATCCCACTATACTGAGGTCTACACACTAAAAACACCTGGGTCCCAGCTTTAGATGAAGCAGTGCACAAGGTGTCTTGTTTCTGGACAGAAGATGGCCTCTAATGGCAATATTGGCAGGATCATTTACTTTGGTTAGAGTATACAGTGGGTCCAGAAGGTATTCAAACCCCTTTAAACTTTTCACTCATTGTTTCATTGCAGCCATTTTCCAAAATAAAAAAAAAGTTCATTTTATTTCTCATTAATGTCACTCAGAACCCCATCTTGACAAGAAAATAGAAATGTAGAAATTTTTGCAAATTCACTAAAAAAGAAAAGTGAAATATCACATGGTCATAAGTATTCAGAACTTTGCTCAGTACTGAGTAGGAGCAGCTTCTGAGCTCGTACAGCCATGAACGAATGGGAATGGGAACTTCTTGGGAATGATGCAACAAGTGTTCCACATCTGGATTTGGGATCTTCTGGTTCTTCTTGCAGATTCTCTCCAGTTCTGTCAGGTTGGATGGTGAACGGTGGTGTTCAGCCATTTTCAGGTCTCAGAGATGCTCAGTTGGGTTTAAGTCAGGGTTCTGGCTGGGCCGGTCCACAATGGTCCAGAGTTGTTCTGATCCACTCCTTTGTTATTTCAGCTGTGTGTGAGGGTCATTGTCTTGTTGGAAGGTGAACCTTCGGCCCAGTCTGAGCTCCTGAACTCTGGAAGAGCTTTTCTTCCAGGATCTCTGTACTTGGCCGCATTCATCTTTCCTTCAACTGCAACCAGTCGTCCTGTCCCTGCAGCTGAAAAACACCCCCATAGCATGATGCTGCCACCACCATGCTTCACTGTTGGGATGGTATTGGGCAGGTGATGAGCAGTGTCTGGTTTTCTCTCCACATACCGCTTAGAATTAACTCAAAAAGTTCAATCTTGGTCTCATCAGACCAGAGAATCTTATTTCTCTCAGTCTGGGAGTCCTTCATGTGTTTTGGTAAACTCTATGCGGGCTTTCATATAGGTCTGCACTGAGGAGAGGCTTCCATCGGGCCACTCTGCCATAAAGCCCCGACTGGTGGAGGCTGCAGTGATAGTTGACTTTGTGGAACTTTCTCCATCTCCCTACTGCATCTCTGGAGCTCAGCCACAGTGATCTTTGGCTTCTTCTTTACCTCTCTCACCATTGGCGAAGCGGGGGGGCGGCTTAGGGGGCTTAAGCCTGGAATGATTCTTCAAAAGCCCCGGATCTTTTTTGAGGTTTCTTTTTCTGTTTTTTATTCTATTTTAGATTTGATCATTTCTCATCAACTACAATATATGTAAAACGTAATAAAAAGGGGACGCTGCATGTCGTTACTAGGCTCCCCCCGCTCTAAACCTAGTCTGGTCCAAACCTGTGGCGTTTGTGTGTCGCGAGCGCCTTCACCTCACAAGAGCACACCAGTGCGCAGTGCAGCCTGCAGCAGCTCCCACATGCTCATTGATTCAGAGCATCAGAGGACGTTAATCTAACGTTCATCTGGTAGGTAGTGGTCACGCGTTATATGTAAACAAACCTGCCATGAATGACGATGCTGTGTCCGTTACTTTTCCCTTATAAGTTTTATAACAGTCAGACGTCATTGTTGTTAGGCAGTGAGCACAGACGCAATTGTTTCAACAAGATGAGTGAACGTAATTATTGAAATAGTAATATGTTGTGTTTAGCATTGGTTTGTGAATACATTACAGTAATGGGCTAAGCCCAATACATTTCCTTAAATTTGCAATTTATTTTACTAACTTTAGAATATATATAAACATATACAGTAGGCTATAAATACTATTTTTTTGTGGTACCCAACCGTGGACATCAGGTCCTTTCTCAAAAAGAGAATAGCTCAGGTGAAAGAAAACAAAAGGCAATTTTACAATAATATCATGTCATAAATCTTTGGATAATAATAATTTGCCCCACTTGATGTATGAATGAAGGACAAAAAAAGAGAGATGGTAGAAAGAAAGAAAAATGCCAGCATGAGCATTTTAGAACACGCTTACCCTAGTTTGTGTACTTTCTTTTGAAGTTGAGGATTAAATGATGTTGTCATATAACAATAACAAAAACAATGGTGATCACCTGGTGATTTTGTGGTTTCAGCCCACCACTATACCTGAATATAGTCTTTACCTGTTTTATAAGATAAATTTAAAGTACTCATCAGCTAAATCTGTAATGTAAACAGCATAATACCGTTAAATTTAGTGCGATTACATATTTGACATTATATTATTTGACTGTTAATCTTTTAACACTTTATATTTTCCACAGCAAATAGTCTCTCTTTTGCATATTGTTACAGTAAAATGTGGAGTTCAACTAAAATGCTATTATTTGCAGTAATTACATGTATTTTATACACAAGTATACTGTTTTCAATTTTACGTCTTTTACTGTTGGTATTCTTCAGTTTTGTACTCTAAATTTTACAACCATTTCTTACAGTGTCTTTCCTTGGCTAGCCTCTGCATCTAATAGCTGGATAGTAAAGGCGGTGTGACCCACCACACCAGTGTTGATTATTCTGTCTGTTTGCATATATCTGTGTGGTACCTAAAGTCCAGCATTTACAGTTTGTATTTAGATAAGAATGACCAAAGAGGGAGGAGAGAGGTTCATTGTTTACCTTCCTCTAGATTGAGCTCTTTTTCGCCTCTCTCCTTATCATCCTTGTCTTCTCCTGTGTCATTTCTACTTCTCTTATCCATCCATCCATCCATCCATCCTCCTCTCAGCAAAACCCTTCAAACTGCCGTACCCCATTCCACCTTCGCCCCGCATCTGCTCCGCTGGTCGGGCCAGGAGGAGAGGGCGAGTGATGTGGGGTGGAAACAAGGCCCTAAACGCTGGCAACTGCCGGCAGAGCAGGGAGGGGTGGGGAGGATGAAACGAGAGGGAATGGGGGAGATGGGGAGGAATATATAGACTGCCGGGTTTTTGTGGGGTCTAGTGGGGTGTGTGGCTGCAAGGAAGGGGGAGGGGCAGGTGCATCGCTAATGGCTTTTTAAAAAGGTTACAGCATGCTCGCTCCCCTCTTCATAATGGGGCCCTGGCTGTGCTGGAAATGCAATTTCAGGAAAGATAATGTCTGAGAGTAGAAAGGCTTTATGTGTGTGTGTGTTAGAGGTGGCGGTGGGGTTTTGGGGAATGGGCGTGCATTGTGTACCCTTAAAGAAAGAAAAAGAAAGAGGGAGGAAATGTACAGATGAGGGAGAAGTGGAAACAGGAGCGCTGAAGAAGCATGTGGGCTGGCTGAGGTGTCTGTCGGGAGATTTTCTCAGAAAGCAGAACGAGTGGGGATGCGGCGGTGTAAGCTGCTCGGGCTATCAGCCCGGTGTGTGAAAGCGCATCAATACTTAATGAAGACATTATCTGTGGACACTGCAGCCGTGTGTCTAAACAAACACTATCCTTCAACCCTTCAACATCTTCCTGCACGGTTGGTTAAAAGCCATAGTATACTAATTAACCCTCACTTCACCGCTGGATATGAGTCTCAATTTGCCTGATTGAATCTTTTCCTCCTTTTCAATGGGTCTCTGTAATTGCTGGTCGTGTTAGAGGGAGGATTTAAGCGTATGCATTATGTTCTTGTCAGCAGTGCACGTTGCTCAATGCTGCCGTAATGCTCTCAATTTATGTTCACACCCTGTGCACATAACATAAAATCAATAGCTCACAGTTATGTGTAATTTCATTGTGTCAGCCCGAAGCTCTGCCTGAACAATTATAATTTAACTTAATTAATACCAAGCTGACATCTGGTATCTGTACATGTGTGCTTTAGTATATATGTGTGTGTGTGAAGCCCGAGAGCGTTTCTTTTTCATATAAAGGAGCAGAGACTTAATAAGTTTCTCTACACCTGCTCTGTGGCTTGCAGTTCATTCTATACAAATTCAATACTAGCAAACACACACTCGCACTTTCCCCTCCCTCCCCTCCACGTCTCTGTCTGTTCCATCATGACTCATCCGGCTTGTCTCTCTTCCTCTCCTCCACTTAACCACGATGATGACATGTGCAGCTTCCTCTGTGGAGCGCCTCAGCTGACTGCGCCTCACCTCCAGTCTGACAGGGGAAACTGATGCCCAGATCCCTCAGCGCCCGCTTCACCTGTTTTAGAAACAGGCTCCCGTATCCCGGCAGATGGATGACAACGCAGAGCGGGATGGAACCTGAGATCCGAGTGGGAATGCCCCGTTGTCTGGTTGTTATGGATTTTTGTACCAGTGGCTTTTTCTGGCAAGCGCGCCTGCTGGATGGAGAGCGGAGATGGTTTTCAACAATGTAATTCAAGATTAACAAAACATCTGATAAAAATCTAAACTGAGATAATTACTGCAAAAGAGGCCGAAACGTAGCATAAAGTGAGGTTTGTTTAATCTTGGAAATTGAGGGGGTTCAATTTTAGGGCCGGTCCCAATACACCCCCTAGCTCTACTTTTTAGCCCTATCCCTAAAATATGCACGTTAGGGCAGTGGTGTCCAGATTCCTCTTTGCATGTAGGGGTAGTGGACATAACAAGGGGTAGAGGGTATGAATCTAGCACTTAAAGGAATAGTACACCTGCGGAATGATGTGCGTTCATTTTCTACTCACCCTCATGCTGAGCAAGACTCTGGAGCACTTCTGGAGCCAGAGATCAGACAGGTTTTCCGTTTTCCCCCAACTTTCATATAATGGAGTTCAACGGTACTTGAAACAAAAAGGTCCACAAAAACTTGTCAGTATTCCTCCATACTGGTCGTCCAATGTAATCCGAGTGTCCTGAGTGGGTAGCATCCAGAATGTACTGGAAACCACATCATTTAGTATATTTTTATTGCTTAAACAGAAGCACATCTGACTTCCACGAAGCACGTCCATGCGAGTTCACAACACTGCAGAAGCCGTGGCGTTCAGCGCCTACTCTGCTGATAGTGCAAGCGTAGAAGAAGAAATTAGCTTTTTACATTGTGCTAAGAGTGAATGTGTTGTGGACAAACACAAGAGGGGTTGGATATTGATTTGAAAACAAAGAACAAAAGCCGCGGCTTCAGGGGTGTTGTGAACTCGCAGTGGTACGCTTCGTGGAAGCAACATGTAGTCCTGTTTAAGCTATAAAAATCTACTAAATAATGTCGTTTGGAGTAAATCATGGACGCTACCCACTCAGGACACTTGGATTACATTGGAAGAGCAGTATGGAGGAATATTGACAAGTTTTCGTGGACTTTTATGGACCTTTTTGGTTCAGTCACCGGTGAACTCCATTATATGAAAGTTGGGGGAAAACGAGAACCTGTCCAATCTCCGGCTGCATTTGAAATATTAAAAAAGTGCTCCAGAGTCTTGCTCAGCATGAGAGTGAGTAGAAAATAAAGGAACATCATTCTGTGGGTGTACTATTCCTTTAAGAGTGAGTGATTTCAGATTCTGACTTGCTGAGGAAGGCCCAGAGAAAATTCCCCAGAGAGCTTTTATGTCATCATTTACATACTGACAATGGCGTTTCCAAAGGGTAGTTATCCTTTAACAACCTTTGGCCACCCTGCTATTCTCTCTGGCTACTCCTACAAAAATATCAGCAGGCGTCCCTGCATACATACTGACTCAAACAACAATGGCAAGAGCGAGAAGACTCAGAGAAGAAAACTCACAAATGTACATATGTACAGATTACACATTAATTCGTAACCTTAGCCAGGCTAGCCACGCTAGCTAGGCTAAAATACTGATGAAAAGCTAGCAGAGGTTTTCGGCAGTTTACAAGAGATGACAGTTGTCAATGGCGACTTCTTCTCTGTCTTGTTTTATTTTATTAATCAACCAACGCATAGTGAATAATTTAGAAAAAAGAAAGATTTCAACCGTTATTGTGATACGTATGTGCAAACGTCACTACTCAGTTGCTTACATGATTGAATGTAAATGGAGCAAGTGGTGTCCCATTTCTGGGGAAGATTGCGGAAGCCCTTCCCTTGTGGCTTCAGTTCGAGGTTGTGGTGGCAGGGTTGGGTTAGGGTTAGGGCTAGTGGTTGTAAGTAGGGGAAAGATTGGGGTAGGTTAGTCTGTTCCCCAAGTAAAAGAGATTCTGTGTAAGTTTTGGCCACGAGGGGGTTTTAAACCTGTAATTTCCCACAGGTCACAAAACTGTCGCAATATTAAACAGTCTCTATCCGTGTTTTGGGGTCATGTTTGCACACGTCTTTGATCAGCTGATAGTGAAGTCACAGAGCCATAAAGGAAAGTGCTCCAGGTCACATGATCCAACAAGAGACAGATCCACTCCTGCAAAGTTACAATGGTTTTTGAGGAGGGCAGCCCCCTCAGAGCACCCACATGCGCCAAGTGCTCTGTATTGACCCCAGAAATAATTTATTATTACTTCCATTAGACTGATGTTTGGTTCAAAAGTTACACGGTGTACCTTTAAAGCTGTACAACTACTGTAAGTTTGGTGGACTTTTACTCTGAGTTGGGCCCTAATAACATCGAAATCTGCATCCATTGAGGGCCACCCTAAAATTCCATTGACCAACTCTGCA
>JALJCO010008994.1:0-32854 GCA_023101725.1 Atherinomorus stipes
GGCCACACAAGATTGAGGCAGTGCACTGATTAATTAAACAGCTTCTGCACGTGGGGGATACTGGCGTGGCAGGTGACTTACACAATTAATTTAAGATTAGTTTTTAATTGTGATTTCTTAAAGTGTTTCGAATTATGTCGTAAATTGTGTTTTTTATTTTACAGTTGCTGGACAGTCATTGCCACCTGCTGTCCTTATTTTAGATTTAGTTTTGATTTTTTTTAGTTAGTCTGCTCAGCCTTGTATGGCTTGTGGAAAGATCTGGGAGCACATTTGTGAGGCGGACTAACTACTCTTATTCTTTTTTTGTTTGTTTGTTTGGGTAACTCCCCCATCAAAATTTACCTGGTCGTTATATAGCCTTCAATTCCTGGAATAACTGATACCTGACTTGTAGTGTTGATGTGCCTTCACGAGTGAGAATTGTAGTGTTAATTTACCATGTGCTGTGACGTGGCACTCTTGGGTTTTTGGGTATCCTTACTATGCCTGGGCTATTGGGAGTATATGATGGGCCTTGATTAAACTGATGAGTTTTTGTCTGCATAAATAAACTTATCTAAGCCTACAGATTGGGTTTGCTCATTCAGACATAACTGTGCAGCATATCCATATTTTTTCCCAGTCCTATTTTAAAAAGTGTGGGAAATGGATAACAAAACTGCTATTTCCAATGACTGCTTATTTTTTCCAGCTTTAATATCGGTATCAATATCGGTTATGGGCCACAAGAGTTTTAAAATATCAGCATATCAGTGATTATCGGCCAAAATTCCAATATTGTGCATCCCTAGTTCTAGGATATCACGCACATATCCTGTTAGTTTTGTTTGAACAACTGTTGTTAAGTCTGACTTGTTCTACATAAACACAAGTTGGGGTGTTTTTCTTATTTTGCACAAGAGATATTACATCATTAATTTTTCAGCATCAATATCGGCCACAAATTTTAAAATATCAGCATATCAGATATAGGCCAAAATTCCAATATGGTGCATCCCTAACCTGGACCTAACTGTGACCTGAACTCTAAAACCAAGACTCAAAGTGGGGTTTTCTTAGACATTTTGAGGACCGGCAAAATGTCCTCACTTTTCAAAATGTCCTCACTTTTCAAAATGTCCTCATATTTTATTTTGTTGGTTAGAAGTACAAAATGGTCCTCACAATGTAGCATGTACAGGAACACACACACACACACAAGGAGTCAGGAATGTGCTTGTGATTAGTTCCAACGAAATAACGCCGTCTTCTGAAAACGGACGACAGAAAAGGTAATGGGACCCCCCCCCCCCTCTGCAACAGGAGGAGGTAAAAAGAAGTGCCCCTCCCTCCCCGCTTCTTTGCACCACATTTACACCACAGTATCAAACATATCAAGAATATACAGCATCAGCTCATGTAGAAAATAGTGTGTATGTGTGTGAAAGCTGTGCGTTTTACCTCGGTATGAGTGTGTGGTAACCACGGTAACGCCTCCGCCTGACCCCGATGATGTCTAGGTCATTTCTGAAAGTCAGCGAGCAGCAGCCACCAGCACCTCCAGGACCGTGTCCACTACCGGAGTGAAGCTCAGCGTGTCCGTTCGGGCTGGGACCAATATCAATCCACTCAAATATCACCATATTTTCATATGCTGATATCGTATCGATATTTAACTGCAGAGTATCGCGTTTTTGCATGAAACCGTTTTTATTACAGTAACAAGTCAGATAGTTTTAGAGCTGATGGATAGTGTATTCCACATTTAGCGGTTGGGGCATTTTCCGTACGTTCTTTTTACCAGTCGGACCCATTAGAGTGGGCACACCATCCGTTAAACGTAGCGGACTTCTGGTTTTAAAATGCGCAAAATAAGCTTGGAAAGTCGGAGCAACATTCACATATAAGGTGAGTTTTGCTAAAATAAAATATTTATAAGCTTATTGTGTTCCATTATAGCTTATATATGGATGTAAACTCCGAGTGACAAATATTTCTGAAGCAATTCTGAACATTTCCCAGTTCGTAGCAAATTAGCTAACACTCGTCCGAAACTGCTACATCCATTTCATGGAAACAGCTGTATTTAGAAGGCTTTCAGTACACTTGTTAATTTTCTTTAGAAAATACCACTCTAAGTCTTTCCTCTGGTCATTTTATAGAATATCATGCAGAAATGCAGTTTCTGCCCCTTTATTCTTTCAGACCAAAACACACCTGTATTTTATGGTAAATGAAACTTCTGGAGTTCAGCAGGTGACTGTGATGACAGCTGTCTCCATGACAACAGTAAAGAACATGTAGTTTACTTAAATCAGCTGATGGAAGCTGTAATACTGCCTTCATGAATGTTTGTTTCATGTTCTAAGAGAAAATTTTGAGCTCTGTTTTATATCTTTCTGCAATACCTCACTATGTATATACTTTTATACATTACATATTTATGTATATCTATTGTATGCTTTGAAGTTTAATAGTCAATAAAATAATATATAAGGTATAGTAAGGACACTGAAAAAAGTTTTGTGGCATCAATAAAACTTTTTTCCATCCCCTAAGACATGAAAAAATCAGTTTTATCTTTATTTTTATTACTTTTGACCAAAGGTGTCAGAAAATTTGCTTCGGACCCAAATTTCTATCTATTTCATGTGCTGTGGTAAAATTAACAATCTCAACTTAATTTAACATCTGCCCGAAAGCAAAAACTCAAAGAATTTATTTTTTAATACATTTGCAGATAAATCCAGGTGTTAAGGAGTTAAAAATGCGTATGGATCTATTTTACAAATGAAATCTCGCGAGATTTCATAACAGAAGCGATGAGATGTTGTGAGATTTGGTTGGTTAAAGAGATGAATAGCACATCACGGTCTGTGGGTGTGGAGTTTGAGTTTGGGGTGGACGTTCTGGGCGGAGACTGGACTGATTCCATTCCACACCTGCATCTCAGGACCTGCAGGAGCTCCGGTCTTGGCCAGGTCGTCCTTCTGCCTCGGTGGTAATCCGGGCTCATGTGTGCTCTCCTCCGGCTGTCTGCAGTCCCTCTGCTGGGTTTTTCTGCCGTTTGTGGACTGCATTGTTTCCATCTCAACCCTGGTTCCTCGCTCCATCATTCTGTCATTGCTAATCTGCATTTTGGGTTTTCATCCATGCATCCGGCTGACTGTTGTGACAGTTTTTAAATATCAATACGAAACTGCTTATGAAAATATCACGATATTTCTGTGTATCAATAGTTTCCCAGCCTAGTTTCAGCCGCTCCACACACCTCTTGCTAGCCAGGTCTTGGGTACCACGGCTGAGCTTTCTAACTTTGAACTCGTTTATGTTTCCACGAAGCTACGGCGAGGCAGGTGAGCCTACTCCAGTTAAACAGCAGACGTTGTCTAGCTCAGCAGCAGTCTGCATCCGAAATGTCAACTTCTCTTAAGGGAATTTCAGAAAAATACAAGAAAATGTTTAACTTGTGTGAACAAACAGAAAATGTAAGATTATCTGAAATTTCAGCTCCCGCCAAAGCCCCGTCTGTCCAGGAGCTCAGATAATCCAGGTGGAACCTTGCACACTAGCTGGGTTCCCATTACATCCATCACAGAAAATAGAACAGGAGCTGAACGATGGCTCCACCTGATGTGGTTGACACGTCTGTTCACATGAGGTGCTGAAATGAAACGGCTGCGCTTCGGCGTCCAGTGTGTCCCTGCCGTTAGTGATACAGGTGATTTACAGCGGTGATACGGGCTCATGGTGGTGGTGGCTGCTGCTCCTCCTCACCCGGGGTGTGGGGGGGGGCTACCACTGTGCTGTGCTTAGAACTGGAGAACCCAGAGCCAGGTTCTCCACCCTGTCCTGGCCGACATCATGGACCAGTTTCTGCTCCAGGGCATCACTTAGCGATGACAGAGTCAGCGTTCCTGCTCTCAGAAATGTGACGTCTGCACCAAGTTCAGACCCCATTCAGATCAGCTGATCCAGGTCAGCTGATCCAGGTCAGTTTTCCAGGTGTGATCCAGATCAGCTGATCCAGGTCAGCTGATCCAGGTCAGCTGATCAGATCAGCTGATCCAGTGTCAGCTGATCAGGTAAGCTGATGAGGAAATGTCCATGTTAGTGATGATGATGATGATGATGATGTGGGTTGAAGCACCTTCTTCAGCTTGCTCTTTTCTGTCAGTCACAGTAGTCAAATCTAAATGAATCTGTGGACCGTTTTTATTATAGGGTGATTCTAGTCTCTTGTGATCAGATTTATGGCATAATTTCTGTCGAGTGTTTATTTCTGTTCCAGAGTTTCATTCAGAGTTAATATTTTCTTCCGAGCAGGACCTGAACGCATTTCATTGCCATTTCTCCTCAGGGAAGCAGATATGATCCCGTCGGCATCAGTAGCGGTGCTGGTATCAGTACGGAGCTCGGCGTTGGCTTCAGTATTGGTGTAGCGATGGGTGTAGCGTAAATGAACGGTGTTGTATGAAAGGGGGAGGGTGCTGGTGGCCCATCCCTGGCTTGCAACCCGGCACGGGGGCTGCAGGACCGCCTCCCCACCATCTCAGGACCGGTCTGCGGTCCGGGATCAGCGCCTCTGCGGTCCCGCCCCGGGCGGACGGGCTCACCGCGGCATCCGCCCCCTCGGCATCTGTAAACAGAGAAACAAGCGGGCTGCCCCACCCTTCAAACCCCCACATGCTCCTGTCAACCCCTAAAAACTACGGCAGCCAGCGTTCACACGCTCGCAGAAGATCAGCTTTGCTTTTGCTTACAAAAAGAGAAAGTTCAGTTTTTACATGATCCGTATGTACAGGTGTAGAAAAGTGACGCGCTCCGTCTGCTGGACGTTATTTACTACTGCAAACGTTCAGGAAACAAGAACGGTGGTCGGTGTAGAGTTAAAGTCGTTCCTCAGTCCCGGCTGTCCCGAGCACAAGGGGTCGGGGCCTCCGGTAGATCTGGACTAACAGAGTCTGACAGTGGGATGGCGGATGATGAAGACCTCCTCACAGTCTGCATCTCACGGTTGCTTGCGGCGGCGTTGGGACAAACTAAGGCCTCCAGATGAAGAAAAGAGTGTGTGTGTGTTGGTGTGTGTGTGAGACCAGTCTGATGGGCTGCTGAGGTGCTACGGCAGTGATTCGTGGTTTCTGATTGGACGGTCTGTTTCTGAGGACAGAAAAAAGGCACCGAGTTCCTCCTCCTCCTCCTGGCCTGTGTGTGGACGGACGGACGGACGAGCAAGCAGACCAGCCGTCAGCTTGTGTCGACCCTGCCAGCAGGTCTTGGGGGGGGGGGTTGTCGAGGGCCCTGGCGGAAGAAGCTCCGGTGGTGACGATGCATCCGCGCCCTCGCTCCATCCCCCGCCCCCGCTGCTTCTGGTTTCCATGGAGACGCCAACAAGTCGTCTGCTTCTCTCTGGTGGATGAGCCAGAAGGAAAGACATCCATCCAAGTTTCTCTCAGGACTCTCCTCCAATCAGAGTCCTTCACAGCTCTGCGTGTGTGTGAACACACTCCCTGGAGGAAGGTGAAGGAGGAGGGATAAGGAGGTGCGAGGAGGAGGTGATGGTGACTGTGCTTGTAGTCCCGGCTGCTCCTACGGGCCGGCTCCTCCTCTCCATCGGCTCCTCCATGGACCTGCAGACATCAGGGAGAGTTACGTCCACATCTCTCTCCTGAAATGAAAAATACTTTATTTATCCCAGAGGGGAAATTCAGTCATTTTCTGTACCGCTTATCCAGTTCAGGGGTCGTGGGGGTTGCTGGAGCCCATCCCAGCTATTATCAGGCGAGAGGCAGGTACACCTGAACAGGTCGCCAGTCTGTCGCAGGGCCAACACAGACAAGACAGACAGCCATTCACGCTCACATTCATACCTAGGGACAATTTAGAGTTTTTGGTCGCCTAACATGCATGTCTTTGGACGGTGGGAGGAAGCTGGAGAACCCGGAGAGAACCCACGCATACACGGGGGAGAACATGCAGCCTCCCACAGGAAGGCCACAGTTGGAATTGTTGGAACCCCTCCCCAGCCGGGAATCGAACCAGCAACCTTTCTTACTGTGAGATTGCGGTGCTAACCTCCACTCCACCGTGCAGCCCGAGGGAAATTCAATATTGTAAAAAGCACTTTTTTTTCTCATCTTAGAGATGAGAGATGTGAAAGTGAAAATGTTGACGTGGGGATGAGAGCGTCTTAGAGGGTTGGGAATGGAACCCAAGTGGCTCCTCTCAGCCCAGAGACCCAAGGCCAGTCTCAGGCTTCTATTTGCAAAGGGGGACTGAATTATAGGTCCTGTCAATAGGCCTCCCTGAGTCCCAATAACAGGGGAGATTGGAAGTGGACAGTTTTCATTTTGAGGGAGCAAAAAAAATCCTAAATAATTTGTCTCAGAGAGCTGACATTTGGTCCGTCTAGTCCCAGGTAACATGGCCACTTACTGGCCATTCACGAGCCAAATTCTTTAATTTGACCAAGTTATGGCATCAAACAAAGCTGTCCACTTCTATTACCTCAGTATTGGGAGAGAGAGAGGCCTTGTGGACAGGGCCATAAATGTGTCAAATTAAGTCCGTTATCTGAAAATGGAAATCTACGATCTGATGGGGTCTGGATGCTAGCCTACAAATTTGTTGAGGATTGTAAAGGTCACATTCTTTGGACCTTTTGACATCCAGGGCATGGCTTTTTCGACTATTTTGATATTCTCAAAGTCAAAGTCAAAGTCAACTTTACTGTCATATGTACCACATGTTAGACAACACAGATGAAATTACAGTCCTCTCAAAGCCATGGTGCTTATGATAAAATATAACAAATTATAAAATAAAATAAAAATATAGAATCCGCTCAGATAACCTAGAAATCTAAACACGAAACCTACGTTTAAATACTAAAGGAGATTACAAATTTACAAATGGGTTGACAGTAGACAATGTGAACGGCATTACAATCCTAATGTAGAAGTAATGCAGATATTACAGAGCAATGACAATGTAAACATGGAACTGTAGTATGTAACAGTGAAGTTTGACAATGTAACAGTGCAGTGGTCCTGATGGACAATAGTGCAAATAGTCAATGTAACCGATGTATCTGTACATGTACACACCTCAGATTCCCACCAAAAATTGCAGGCTTGTTGGGCACCACATGACCCACCAAAATTTACCCATGATCGGTGATGAATATCTTTTAAGTATTGGCTGTTTGTTACATTGGCAGTCCCTTTGATGGGGTGGTGAGGGGAAGCATGTCTTTTCGGGCGGCATTTTGCACAGGAACCCATGTGGGTCAAAAGTCCACTGTGGCCTGATAGCATCTCCTGTAGAGCAGGGTTCTCAACCTTTGTCATGACGGGCCCCAAGTTTTCAGTCCAAAGTGGTCCAGGGTCCATTCATATTTAACACTGTATCAGTGTAATGATCTAATTTTTGGTTTATTTATCTATTAACTAAAGCAAATCCACCTGCCTTTAACATATAAAAATATATTCTGAGATGGTCACGAACACATTTATATCACACGTATAATTCATGGAATAAAATCAGACTCCTACAAGAACAAATCAGAATTAGGCTATAAACACAAAATCTACATCATTTTACTACAAAAAGAGGAACAACAGAAAAAACTGATGGAAACTGATTTAAAAAAAGAGATAAAATGGTGCAGTAATAGATCACATTGAAAAAAAAGGCTCAAATTAAATCATCTGTAAAAACCTGGATTTTATTTGTTTAGACAGGCCATTAAAGCACAACATTTCATTTGGTATTGGTGCTGCTCCTTTCCTTTTTGGGTTGCAGAAATACTAGGTTAGGTTCGTGTTTTGTTTTTCCCCCACCTGGCTTCCTTTTTAGTTTCAGCTTTGTCTTTTTTATTTCATTCCTTTGAGCAGCATCACTAACCCATCTCCTTTTCAGTTTACAGTGTTTACGTCTCGTTTCCACCTCCAGGACAATAAAAGATCTCTGCTCAGCTCCACCATTCCCTGCTGAATCCAGTCTTCTTTTGTCGAGTCTCAAACATGCTAGCAGAGCTGGGACAGAACCAGGACCGTCTGCTGTTACAGCCAGTTAGGACGGTGCAGGGTCTGTCCCAGCAGCAACTAGGAGACCAGAGACGCGCTGGACAGGTCTCCAGTCCACTTTGTATGAAATGTTTCTAACAGACAGAAAGCTGGAACACTTGCTAGTGGAGGCTGATCAGTAGGGCTGTCAAAATTGCTCCAAAATGGCGTTCGGATATTTGCTCTAAAATTTATACATAATCCGAATAACTTCCATTATCCACTTGAGCAACGTGCCAACAGGAGGCCAAACTCATACAAGACAAAACTACTTGTACAGACTAATCTGACGCAGTGTTGTGTGTGTCGCCATCTTGCAGCACCGCCGTTGCCTGGGGAACGATTTTCAATGACCTCGCATCCACCAACATGGAAAACAGCATGAATATCTGGATTTACAACGTTGGACAGTTGTCTTAGGTATGATATCCAGAGATGTCTAAAATATTCTGACATTTATTTATTTATTTTACATCGGATCATTAATGTAAACTATTATTCATCTTTGTAAACTGGCTTTAATGACAAGCCACACTGGAATCTCATGCACATCTCATGATTACTTATCAAAGTTTAAAAAACTAAACTCTTTCAGAGGTGGTTACTTTTCTATTTTCTCCCATATTTGGCTTTTGGTATTGTTTCAGGACTGTACAGACCACGTAGCCTTCACATGTCCTGCAAATGAAACTAAAGGCTGCAGGACACCGTCTTCCTGATCTGTTTGTGTTTCTGACTGAACTGCTTTTATTTTCTGGTCCCAACGTTGCCCTGATCAGAGACAATAACCTGATATTTCACAATGTCTCCCAGATTAGTCATTAACTCTCAGCAACGCCACAGCTGTCTCTGTTAGCATTAGCTAGCATGAACCACAGCTGTCTCTGTTAGCATTAGCTTGCATGATAATGTTATGTGATGCATCATTTTCAAGAGCATAGATACGTGAAATAAAGTGTCAGATTAATGAGTGTTCACCTTAATTTACCATGTTTTTGTTGTTGGGGGTTAAATCCAGTGTTTTTTCCACCGTGGCAGCAAGTTATTCCTCCTCTGCTCTGATTGGCTGATACGAACAGACTGACATCAGTGGACTGAGCAGCACCATCCAGTTTTGTCACAGACAGCATGAAATAAATGTCCCTGATCTTCTTCACTTATTACCACATTAAAGTTTTCCTCTGATGTTCCAACAACCAGGAATGTGACGTCCTTCCAGATTTTCTCCATGTTGGGAAGAAAAAGGTCCGATTCTCATCTGTTCTCATTACACATGTACAGAAACACTCCCCAGGCAGTGGCGGACGGTCTAGTTGTGGCGTTTGGCCGGATCAGTCTATAGGTATTTATTTGGTTTATTTCAGTATTAAAGATTCTGTAGAAGATGTTTCTGCATTTCAGAAAGCAGAGACTGTTGGTGAGTTTTTGCATAAAGTGCATGCTCCAGACCAACCTGCTAGCTTCACAGCTCCATCCTCTGACCACAGAACAACGTTCACGAGTCGCTCCGGTGTTCAGCAGACAGCAGCTACAGATTCTCCATCATGTCAAAAACGCAGTAAAACAGATGTTGTTGTCTGAACGTCGCTAACTGTAGCAGAATAATGTTAGCTATCTGCTGGAAACGTCAGATGCGTGCGCAGCTTCCGGGTCGCAGCATTACTCTCACCAATCAATCACTCTCATTGATCAGTCTCATCTATTACCCGTTCTTTCTACAGTAGTAAAAGTAACTGACAAGCCAGTAGACAAATGAAAAAGTTCAGGAATCAGAGATGATTGGAGGCCGTTTTTCAGCCACATTACTTTCACGGCTGATGTAGAATAATATTTATAGATTTAAAGATTTTAATTAATTAATCACAGCGTATGTAGTGAACCCAATTTGACCCAAAATTGCAGAAGTTGTTGAAAGAAACATCTTTCAAACCCCCACATCTTTAAAGGTCCCAACAGATTGAAATGAAATTATGGAACATTGAATGCTCCAAGCAGCTGTAATAAACATGGAACAAAAAGTCGTCCGGTAATCAAACCAGTGTAGCAGATGTAGGCCTGGTGTACCAGGCTGGTTTACCCTCCGTCTATTTAATATTCAGTCATTTTCACATCCGAATCTCGGGTTTTTATTAATATTCAAATATATATTTGAATTAGGAATATTCGTGGACAGCCTAACTGGTCAGTGCTGGTCTCAGGACCGTGGACTGACCTGGTCTCAGGACCGTGTGCTGGTCTCAGGACCGTGGACTGACCTGGTCTCAGGACCGTGGACTGACCTGGTCTCAGGACTGTGTGCTGCTCTCAGGACCGTGGACTGACCTGGTCTCAGGACCGTGGACTGACCGGTCTCTGTGACCATGTGGCTGGTCTCAGGACAGTGTGCTGACCTGGTCTCAGGACCAGTGGGATGTCTGGTCTCAGGACCGTGTGCTGACCTGGTCTCAGGACCATGGGTTGGTCTGGTCCCAAGACCGTGTACTGACCTGGTCTCAGGACCGTGTGGGCCTCTGGTCTCAGGACCGTGTGCTGGTCTCAGGACCGGGGACTGACCTGGTCTCTGTGACAGTGTGCTGACCTGGTCTCAGGACCATGGTTTGTTCTGGTCTCAGGACCGTGTGCTGACCTGGTCTCAGGACCGTGTGCTGGTCTCAGGACTGTGGACTGACCTGGTCTCAGGACAGTGTGCTGACCTGGTTCCCAGGACCATGTGCTGGTCTCAGGACAGTGTACAGACCTGGGTCTCAGGACCATGTGCTGGTCTCAGGACAGTGTGCTGACCTGGCCCTGCACCCATGGTGTTGTCCCAGGACCGCAAGTTGACCTGGTCCGTGGACCGTGACCTGACCTGGTCTCAGGACCGGTGGGCTGGTCTCAGGACCGGGGACTGACCTGGTCTCGGCGTCTCCAGGAACGGGGCCTGGCTGCTCCACGTCCACGCCTCAGAGAGGCCATGGCGCTGACGGTCTCCGCCTCGTCCTTCTCCGACTGGCTCCAGGGCCCTCAGAGACCCGTCTGATGAGTGTCCACTGGTCTGAGCCAGATTCTGGAGGCACGGCCAGTGTTTACCTGGGGGGCAGAAGGAGAGGGAGGTGGAGGGGAGGAGGTGAGGAGGAGGAGGAGGAGAGCGTGGTCTGGATGGGAGGACTTGCTTACTCTGGATCTCGATCACCCCTCTCCAGAGAGGCGCAGGCTTTGGGACACGGCTTCCCTCCTGGGAGGCCACTGGACCACCGAGTCACACTGACACACACGGGAGAGAGTTAGCACGCTGGCCACAAGAGCAGACGATTAGTGCACGTGTCCGCTAGCGTGATGACGTTGAGGATCACGCAGTCTCATGCGGGGTCTCCCAGCAGCGCGGACACGCAGGCCTCCGATGCGTCGCAGATGGCGGTGAGGCTGCAGACTTCCCCTCCAGCGCCATGACCACGCGTCCACCCGCCAGGCCCATCAGCAGCTGCGTGAGCTGACCGAAACCTGCACACACAACCGTAACGCTCCGCTCATTAACGGTCTGGGACTGGTGTGGCTGAGACGCAGATCGCCATGGCAACAACACTGACTTTTGGCAGAGACGTTGTTATAACCTCCCAGGGGAGACTGGTGGCCCTCCACAGAGCTGAAGCCTGCAGACACCAGGACCACGTCAGGGCCGAACTGCTGGGCGATGGGCATCAATACCACTGTCCCAGAACAAGAAACAGACACATTCAGACCTCACTGCATGGGGGAGGAAGCTGACTCCTCTAAGAGGGCCCCCCCACACTGCTGCTGGCATGCTGTCTCAGGGTACGGTCTCTGCTGGGTTTCCTCATACCAACTGGACTTCAATGATCTGGATTCTGGCAGCATTGCTCCGACAACTTTGCGCGGTCTTTTCTGAAACGTTTTGAGGACGAAACCGTCGTCATCACGGCGTAATGCAAGTAGAAAGAGACGGTAAACTCCAGTGCAGCTGGTGGCCCTGATGGTCACGACCTACTCACGAGCCTGTCTCTTAAACCCAAAGACAAACGAGCATTTCTGCACATGCTGCTGTACGCATAGAAGCAAGACTGCTCTAAAACCCATTGATTGTTTTTCAGTCACTTTTCATTCCATCCCCAGTCAGATGATGATGAGCATGATCCTGACAATCAAACGTATCTCGAAATGGACAGAAATGACAATGGCAGTCCCTTTGAATGGGGTGAGGGAGGGGGGGGGGGGCACTCACGCCTTCCACCCTACCGATTTTCAAGCCAATCTGACAATGTTGAATTTTTCTGTCTGGGAGGGGGGTCTCTTGGTCAGGAAGATGTCAACATTTCAGGACCAGAACACAGAAAGTATTCAGACCTCTTTAAACTTTTCACTCTTTGACTCATGGCAGCCAATTGCCAAAATAAAAAAGTTCATTTATTTCTGATCTTGACAGAAAAAAACAGAAATGTAGAAATTTTGCAGATTTATTAAAAAGAAAAACTGAAATATGACATGGTGATAAGTATTCAGCACCCTTTGCTCAGTACTGAGAAGAAGCATTTTGAGCTGGTACATCCATGAATCTTCTTGGGAATGATGTATTGGTGGTTCTGACACCTGGATTTGGGATCTTCTGGTTCTTCATGCAGATCCTCTCCAGTTCTGTCAGGTTGGATGGACACCTGTGATGTTCAGCCATTTTCAGGTCTCTCCAGAGATGCTCGTTTGTGCTGTCAAGTCAGGGTTCTGGCTGGGCCGTGTCCAGAATGGTCCAGAGTGGTTCTGATCCACTCCTTTGTTATTTCAGCTGTGTAAGAGGGTTTATTGTCTTACTGGAAGCTAGAACCTTCGGCCCAGTCTGAGTTCCCTGAACTCTGGAAGAGCTTTTCTTCCAGGATCTCTGTACTTGGCCGCATTCATCTTTCCTTCAACTGCAACCAGCTCATCCTGTCCCTGCAGCCCCAGCACACCCCCATACCATGATGCTGGCGCACCTCCATGCTTGGAGGGTAAGATGGGGTGCTGAGTGTACACACAATGAGAAATAACATGAACTTTTTGATTTTGGCAAATGGCTGCAATAAAAACAATGAGTGAAAAGTTTGAAGGGTTCTAAATACTTTCTGTACCCACTGTACTACATGTCCACACTCCCTTCAATAAAACCATCAAATGATACAACAATAGAAGAAAAGGAACATACTGGTGAGATAACAGCCACTAAAATTACAGAAGCATTTCTGTTAATGCAGAGAGCTGCTAAGATCTGCAGGTTCACCTCTCATGGACAAACCAGTTCACATCGCTAGCTTAATGGCGGTTTCACATGGAGCCAGTGTTTACCTGAAGGCAGTGAGGCACTACATCACTTCATAGGGGGCTCCACTCCTCCAGTCCACGCTATGTTCACGTTAAAGCCAACACCTGGATCCGAGCCCACCTGCAGACACACAAAGGAGAAATTGTGGTGGTTTACTGACTGTTTAAGACTACGTGGCAAGGACACAACTGTAGATTACGGTGTCCTACAGACAGTTTTAACCCGGCGTGGCATTTGATAGCTGCTTAGGAATTGTAAACAATGGAAGATCACTTTAATGCAGACGTGTCTTTAGCAGACTCAAAGGGCTGATGGTTCCTGTAGTTGATTTGAAGTATTTCTCAGTGCAGCACAGGGTTAACGACTACAGTACAACCCACCAGAAGATTATGGACTTTAGGCCAGGTCTTGAAAGGGCAGACCAAACCAGGAAGGGGGCTCTGGACTCAGGAGACTGAACTCAAGCTTGGAGGAGTAGACAGCTAAGATAAACTTGACCGCCAGATACAGAAGCTGAGTCTGATTTACACAGTTCACCACGATTTATCACTAAGTTATCTTGTAATAAACGTGTAACCTTCAGCCACGCTCCTGTGATCATTTGCTGCCTCCTCCGGCTCTCTCCCGCCGTCCTGAAAAGGTCTGTGTCCTGACTTATAAACAACATTAACTTCTCTCATAATATGCCAAAATGAACAGCACTTCTGATTAGCTACCAGAAGGGCTAAACGACAAAATTATGAAAAAAATGCTGAAACCTGGTGTCTGATCTACAGTGTAGCATGAGAAGAGATGGTCACAGCCAACTTTATTTACAAAACACTTTTGAACAAGTGCTGGACATTAAAATAACTCAAAATGAAATTCATTCATGTGTGCACAAATATAAACAACATGAAACAATAGAAATAAGTGAAGCCTTTTCAGTCAAAGGTCCCTGGCTGTGGTGAAAACATGGAGGGGCGGAGCCTTTTCAGTCCAGGGTCCCTGGCTGTGGTGAAAACATGGAGGGGCGGCCCCCTTTCAGTCCAGGGTCCCTGGCTGTGGTGAAAACATGGAGGGGGTGGAGCCTTTTGGTCCAGGGGTCCCTGGCTGTGGTGAAAACATGGAGGGGGCAGAGCCTTTTCAGTGCAGGGGGCCTGGCTGTGGTAAAAACATGGAGGGGGGCGGAGCCTTTTTAGTCCAGGGTCCCTGGCTGTGGTGAAAACATGGAGGGGGCAGAGCCTTTTCAGTGCAGGGGGCCTGGCTGTGGTGAAAACATGGAGGGGCGGAGCCTTTTTAGTCCAGGGTCCCTGGCTGTGGTGAAAACATGGAGGGGGCGGAGCCTTTTCAGTCCAGGGTCCCTGGCTGTGGTGAAAACATGGAGGGGGCGGAGCCTCTCCAGTACAGGGTCCCTGGCTGTGGTAAAAACATGGAGGGGCGGAGCCTTTTCAGTCCAGGGTCCCTGGCTGTGGTAAAAACATGGAGGGGGCGGAGCCTTTTCAGTCCAGGGTCCCTGGCTGTGGTGAAAACATGGAGGGGGGCGGAGCCTTTTCAGTGCAGGGTCCCTGGCTGCTGTAAAAAAACACAGAGGGGGTGGAGCAATTTCAGTCCAGGGTCCCTGGCTGTGGTGAAAACATGGAGGGGGCGGAGCCTCTTCAGTGCAGGGTCCCTGGCTGTGGTGAAAACATGGAGGGGGCAGAGCCTTTTCAGTCCAGGGTCCCTGGCTGTGGTGAAAACATGGAGGGGGCGGAGCCTTTTCAGTCCAGGGTCCCTGGCTGCTGTAAAAAACACAGAGGGGGTGGAGCAATTTCAGTCCAGGGTCCCTGGCTGTGGTGAAAACATGGAGGGGGCAGGCCTTTAGTCCAGGGTCCCTGGCTATGGTGAAAACATGGAGGGGCAGAGCCTTTTTAGTCCAGGGTCCCTGGCTGTGGTGAAAACATGGAGGGGGCGGGCCTCTTCAGTGCAGGTCCCTGGCATTGTGAAAAAACATGGAGGGGGCAGAGCCTTTTAGTCCAGGGTCCCTGGCTATGGTGAAAACATGGAGGGGGCAGAGCCTTTTTAGTCCAGGGTCCCTGGCTGTGGTGAAAACATGGAGGGGGGCGGGGCCTCTTCAGTGCAGGGTCCCTGGCTGTGGTGAAAGCATGGAGGGGGCCGGGCCTCTTTAGTCCAGGGTCCCTGGCTGTGGTGAAAACATGGAGGGGGCGGAGCCTCTTTAGTGCAGGGTGCCTGGCTGTGATGAAAACATGGAGGGGGCGGAGCCTCTTCAGTGCAGGGGCCTGGCTGTGGTGAAAACATTGAGGGGGCGTTGCCTCTTCAGTGCAGGGGGCCTGGCTGTGGTGAAAACAGTGGAGGGCGGCCTTGCCTCTTCAGTGCAGGGACGCCTTGGCTGTGGTGAAACAGTGGAGGGGGCGGTGCCTCTTCAGTGCAGGGGGCCTGGCTGTGGTGAAAACAGTGGAGGGGGCGGTGCCTCTTCAGTGCAGGGTCCCTGGCTGTGGTGAAAACATGGAGGGGGCGGAGCCTCTTCAGTGCAGGGGGCCTGGCTGTGGTGAAAACATGGAAAGGCTCCGTCCCCTCTGTGTTTTCTTCACAGCCAAGGTGATGAGGTGTGCATTATCAGAAATGAAAGGATGAAGCTGAGGTGTGATCGGTTATTTTCCAGTAATATCTGATAAGCGGGCCCAGATCCACAGATTAGGAGGACCAGCTCGGTCCTGTTAAAGTCTTTCTTGTCATTGAAGCTCTTTCCATGATATCTGCATGCATTTATCATTCGTCTCCTCTACATGTGACATGTTGTATTTCTCCCCTGCCCGCCCTCTCCCTCAGCTGCTCTGTGCTGGAAAAGAAATGTTACAGCCCAGCAGTTTTTACTTGTTGATGAAACGAAGGTACAATACATGATCTGTAAACAACAGTGTGGTAAGCATCTCCAGCAGATGTGGAGGTCATAACCACCAGCCTTCTGTAGAGACTGCTAGCTGGGCTGATAAATCTGTTGACATGAATACAGTCAGATATTTTCCTCCTCCTCGGGTTTCTGCTGCTGAGAGCTAAAACTGAGGCAAACGGCCCGTCAGCATGGTTCAGCGTGTTCATACCTCCTCAGGCGCTCCGCTGCCGGGAAGAAGTTTCCATCGTCGTACCGATGCAGGGAGATGTAGAGGACATTGGGATCGCTGTAGAACGCCTGCTGGGTGCCGTTGCCATGGTGAATGTCCTGCCGTGACAGGTCACGGAGGCATCAGAGACAAGGTCAGTGGAAGAAGTCGACTTTTCATCCTCAAATATGTCAACTATGATCATGATGTACACTGTTCATATTCAAGGTACAACAATAAGGGTGTAATGGCAACTTCTGCAGGGAGGAAACACAAGATCAGAAACACGCTACGGTTTACTTCCATCAGCAGGTTTACACTGCCTGCATCCTGGGTAACGACATACAGTTATGTGAAAAAGTGTTTGCCCCTTTCCTGATTTTGCATTGTTTTGCATGTTTGTCACACTTAGATGTTTCAGATCATTAAACAAATTTCAATATTAGATATTTAGGCTCCAGTAACCCCTGCAACCTGAATTGGATAGACGGTACAGAAAATGACTGACTGATGACTGTAGGGCTTTGACTTTTGCTCAGAAATCCAATTCAAAGTTCGTTTGCTTTTTCATAACGCAGTTATATTCGAACATTTATTAACAATAAATGAGCCATTAAATTTGCATTGGCATCAACTTAAAGTTGTACATGTTATGGCCACCAGAGGGCAGTGTAGCTCTATCAATGTCAATGGACTACGTGCATGAAAGGCTTTTCAAAGTATTGAACAGCATTTTACACATTTTTTTTTTTAGACCTCCCTCACATCATCGTGGACGATGTCCATTGGATTTATAAGAAACACACAGCGACGTCTGCCACCAAGCAGGTGAAGCGATTTTAAGCTGTATAACCAACTTTATTCACGGTGATTTAGCTAACAGCAGTAGCTCGGAGGAAGCATCATCAGAAGACAGTGACACAAATAGATTAATGTGTTTGTCTGATTATGACACCGTGTAGTAAGAACGAATATTACGCTCACATTTTTAACACAGAAATCTATTTGTACTGTTCTTTGAGATAAATCATTGCTATTTATATTATTTTCTTAGGTTAGCACTAGCTGGATTTGCTAATTAGCCACTAGGCTACTATTTTTCTTCTTTATTTTTCCGACGATTACCGAACATGAACTGCTGCTCCAGTTTCCATCTTCTCTGGTCCAGCTGTCGTTCCCAAACACAGTCTTCTCTCACTAAGAGAACAGTTGTTATAATGAAATAAAACCAGAACGGCGCCGGCTTTCAGCTCCTTCCTCCTCCTTCACTCGGCTCTCTGACGTCCTGGACTGTAAAGTGTGGAGTTCGGACACGATGTGACCCGATGTTCACAATCCATCTTTGTAGTTGATCATCAGAGAGAAATGCGTGAAAACTGATTGTAGGATTTATTATTTAGCTGACGAGGTCGTCTCTTCACGCCGCTGAAACTTGCAAGATGCTTTATCTCATCATACAACTGTTATAGCCACCTGCTCAGAGCTGGATGCTCTGACTTTCTGAACTGAAGTTCTCTAGGAAGCGCCCTATTGCGCTGCTGAAAACGTTTACATGCAAAAACATGTTGATAAAAAGTAGTACCCATAACAGGTTTGAATATAAATATTAGTTTGAACTTAGTTTATTTTTCAATGTTTGAATTATATACGAATAACGAAGTTCGGAGTCAAAGCCCTAGATGACTGACATATTTAACACAAGTGAACACAAAATGCAGTTTCCAAACCTACATTTATGCCCCAGATGATCTGATACAAAACTGAGGTTTCTCATCTGTTTTATTCAAAGCTATTATAAAAACTAGCTTAACAGCTTTCCATCATCGCGGTCATATGTATCATGTAACAGAAGAGCCCCCCCCCCCCCCCCTTGAAAGCTGCCCTACTAACGTCTGGTTTACCTGTCGCTGAAGAACACCCGGACACTTTAGTGGACGGACTGGAGTTCGTCCACTAAAAGTGGCGCAGATTCTACTGCCACACTTCACAGCTGTATTTGGGTCATTAAATTAGTATAAAATAATTGCTTTTGGACATTTCAGAACAGTTCTGGATTCGGGACGTGCACCATTGTGATGGATTAAATAGTGAATTGGTACACTCCTATTGTAATAGTTCTTGTTGTTATTATGATCTCTAAACAGTTGTAACAGCTGTTAGACTTTTTAAATATGGCGGGGCTGGAAGAAGCAGAGATCACGCAAGGGGCGGGGCTTGCCAGTTCTACCAATCACCAAACATCTACGTATTTCAAGTCCTATGAAACCCCGGAAAAGACCCTGCCTCTAAAAAGGTTCTAGAAACTGAGGACCGAGGTCTCTAGTTCCTATATGTCAGAATGTGCAAAAAAACAGCCTGGTTCCCGAAAAGGTTCTAGAAACTCCAAAAGGTTCTTACAGTCTGAAAGCGCCTTTTAAAATTAAAAACGGACTGTTTTCTTCTTACCCAGTCCACAATGAGGATCTTCCCCACTCCCAGTTTCTGCTGCAGCAGTTTTGCAGTGATGGCGACAGAATTGAAGAAACAGAACCCCCTGTACATGTAAACAAACACACACATATTCAGGACACCATCCAGATGTAGCGGCACAACCAGTCATCAGAAGGTGGTAGAATAATCTGGAAGGGTGAAAGCAAGAAAATAGACGTACTTTTATGGCAATAATGCAATCAACAGAGGGAATCATTAACAGTACGAACAACAAGAAGCTCCATCCAAGAATTTACTGATTTGGAGAGGCCATTAATTAAAAAACTGAAAGTTATGGAACTACTGGTGTGGTGTTAAACTGGCATCTGTGTACTTTTTCAGAAGCTTTGTCTTGCTTTGTACATGCAAGAAAGCAAGAAAGAAAGAAAGAAAGAGCAGTACTGACATGGCTGTGGACTCCTCAGCATGGTGACCTGGTGGACGCACCACTGCGAAGCCGTTCTGGGGAAAAGGAGCAGAGAGGATAAGGCAGCTTAGGTAGTGACAGTGAAGCAATCTCAGAGGGTCTCAGCTTGTTACCTTCAGCTCCCCCGAGGCCACTTTGAAGGCCAGTTCGATTACAGAGCCCACTGCCATGCGAACCGCTGCTGACGAGTGCATCTCATTCCACACGGTGTCGCTGTCCACCTGCAGGGGGCAGAACAGAGCAGAGAAAAGCCTCCTACATGACACGCCCACCACACAAGCGGAAATGACGGTAAAATCTCACCCTAACATGGCTGAAGCAATGGACTCAGACCTAAAAACCACCAACCAGGCCAAAAATCTGGCTGTAGCGATGGACTCAGATATAAAATCCACCAACCAGGCCAGAGATCTGGGTGTAGCGATGGACTCAGATCTAAAATCCACCAACCAGGCCAGAGATCTGGCTGTAGTGATGGACTCAGACCTAAAAACCACCAACCAGGCCAGAGATCTGGCTGTAGTGATGGACTCAGATCTAAAATCCACCAACCAGGCCAGAGATCTGGCTGTAGTGATGGACTCAGATCTAAAAACCACTAACCAGGCCTGAGATCTGGCTAGAAGGGGGGACTCAGATCTAAAATCCACCAACCAGGCCAGAGATCTGGCTGTAGTGATGGACTCAGATCTAAAATCCACCAACCAGGCCAGAGATCTGCCAGAAGCAATGGACTAGGACCTAAAAACCACCAACCAGGCCAAAAATCTGGCTGTAAGGATGGACTCAGATCTAAAATCCACCAACCAGGCCAGAGATCTGCCAGAAGCAATGGACTAGGACCTAAAAACCACCAACCAGGCCAGAGATCTGGGTTAAGTGATGGACTCAGACCTATAATCCACCAACCAGGCCAGAAATGTGGCTGTAGTGATGGATTCAGTCCTGAAAACCACCAACCAGACGAGAAATCTGGCTTTAGCAATGGACTCTGGCCGAAAAACTACCAACCAGACCAGAAATCGTGCTAGAGTTATGGACTCAGACCTAAAAACCACCAACCAGACCACAGATCTGGGTGTAATGATGGACTCAGATCTAAACTCCACCAACCAGGCCAGAGATCTGGCTGTAGTAATAGACATCAGACCTCATAACTACCAACCAAACCAGAAATCTGACTGTAGTGATGGATTCAGACCTACAAACCACCAGCTAGACCAGAAATCTGGCTGTAGCGATGGACTCAGACCTAAAAAAAACACCAACCAGACCAGAAATCTGGCTGTAGCGATGGACTCAGACCTAAAAAACACCAACCAGACCAGAAATCTGGCTGTAGCGATGGACTCAGACCTAAAAAACACCAACCAGACCAGAAATCTGGCTGTAGCAACGGACTCAGCCCTAAAAACCACCAACCAGACCAGAGATCTGGCTTTAGCAATGGACTCAGACCTAAAAACCACCAACCAGACCAGAGATCTGGCTGTAGCGATGGACCCTGGTTGGTGGACCTACAAACCACCAACCAGACCAGAGGTCTGGCTGTAGCGATAAACTCAGACCTAAAATCCACCAACCAGGCCAGAAATGTGGCTGTAGCGACGGACTCAGCCCTGAAAACTGGGAGGTAGCCCAGTGGTAGCGTCGTGGGAGGGGCGCGGAGGACCCGGGGTTGTTCCCCGACACGACCCTGGGTGAACCATGGGACCGGCAGGTCCTTCCCCCCACCACTGCCCCCGGGCGCTTTAGTAGCAGCCACTGCTCTCTGATACTCTCAGTACAGAGATGTACAGCAATGGACTCAGACCTAAAAACCACCAACCAGACCAGAGATCTGGCTGTAGTGATGGACTCAGACCTACAAACCACCAACCAGTCCAGAAATCTGGCTGAAGTAATGGACTCAGACCTGAAAACCACCAACCAGGCCAGAGGTCTGGCTGTAGTGATAGACTCAGACATAAAATCCACCAACCAGACCAGAAATCTGGCTGAAGTAATGGACTCCAGACCTAAAAACCACCAACCAGACCAGAAATCTGGCTGTAGCGTTGGACTCAAACCTTGAAAAACTACATCAACCACGTCATTAAATCAGCCGACTATCAGCTGAAGAACATGGACTCAGACCTAAGGACCAAAGATCAGATGTCTCAGCAAAATCTGGAAAAACTAGTCCATCATTCATCTTTTATTATAGTATATATAATATCATAAAATATTCATATACTGAATTTCCCTCCTGGAATAAATAAAGTATTTTTAATTTCTTTTCATCTCCAGTCGGCTTCATTATTGTAACAGTGTCTTTACTGGTCTACCTATAATAATGAAAGTAATGCATTGAATTGTCCTGTACATGGTGGGATCTCAAAGGGGAAAACTTTCAAGGGCCAATTTGTCATTTGGTGGTGTTAGATGATATAATAACCAAATCATTTCATCATGTGAGAGCTGAAAGCTGTGAAGTCTCATCACATTTCTAAACTTCATCACGGAATAATTTTACAAAAATGACTAACACCAGGGGCCTCATGTACAAAGAAAAAACGCACAAAAAAGTGGTGTACGATCATCGCCACGGTATAGTTGAGATGTAGTATCAAGAATGAAATGAGCGTGGAAATGTGTGGTGCTTTACGTCAACTTCACGGCTGCATAAGAACGTTTCTACAGCTGTGGAGACTTTGGCGACACTTAGAGGGCTGGAAACTGTTGTAAGAAACAAATGTGAAAACAATCAGTCTCCAGACTGAGTGATGTCATCAGACACAAACAGTCCTCATAAACAATTAACACCTGGGTCTGCAGTTATGAGTGGATATAAAAGCACAAAGTGGTGCAGAAACTTGTCTCCTGTCAGCAGCTGCTTTGGCTGGAAGAAGACGTTAGAAATGGCGGATATGTAGAGAGATGAATTCAGAGGCCGAGAAGATTTACTGATAATGGGCTGATCAGCTGCTTCAGGTTCCCACAGACAATAGCCGTGTCTCAAACCGTGCACTTGCCCAAGTGCACTGGAACTCATTGCGTAGTGCGCACTGTGTAGTTCGTCTGAAGTGCACACTATTGTTGCTAAATTCTGACCCAAACAGAGCACTGCACTTACAGGAAGTGACAGACTAGCATTGCCGGCTAACATGAGCTAACTCTACTGAGCCGGTATAACCGCGGCCTCAAACACATGACCAGATCATAACTGTCATCGGGAGTGAACAGTTTGGTAGCTACATATACGTTCGTAATTATGTCTAAATAATTTCATAAACGTTACTTAAATCAGTGCAACACCACCTCTGATGAAGCAGGGGCCGCCAATGCTTCGTTCACCGCAGTTATTCAGCTCTGAAAGCAGTTTGAAAGTCCCACCTCTTCCACTACGTCAGCAAGATAACTTTTTGGACACAGCCTATGTAGTAAATGAGGGGTTAGGGAGTGGGGAGGACGTTCGGACACAGCCTATGTAGTAAATGAGGGGATAGGGAGTGGGGAGGACGTTCGGACACAGCCTATGTAGTAAATGAGGGGGGGGGGGGGGGGGGGGGGGGGGGGGGGGGGGGGGGGGGGGGGGGGGGGGGGGGAGGGGGGGGGGGGGGGGGGGGGGGGGGGGGGGAGGGGGGTAGGGAGTGGGGAGGACGTTCGGACACAGCCTATGTAGTAAATGAGGGGATAGGGAGTGGGGAGGACGTTCGGACACAGCCTATGTAGTAAATGAGGGGATAGGGAGTGGGGAGGACGTTCGGACACAGCCTATGTAGTGAATGAGGGGTTAGGGAGTAGGGAGGATTTTCAGACACAGCCTATGTAGTGAATGAGGGGATAGGGAGTAGGGAGGACATTCGGACACAGCCTATGTAGTGAATGAGGGGTTAGGGAGTAGGGAGGACATTCGGACACAGCCTATGTAGTAAATGAGGGGATAGGGAGTGGGGAGGACGTTCGGACACAGCCTATGTAGTGAATGAGGGGTTAGGGAGTAGGGAGGATTTTCAGACACAGCCTATGTAGTGAATGAGGGGATAGGGAGTAGGGAGGACATTCGGACACAGCCTATGTAGTGAATGAGGGGTTAGGGAGTAGGGAGGACATTCGGACACAGCCTATGTAGTGAATGAGGGGTTAGGGAGTAGGGACGATTTTCAGACACAGCCTATGTAGTGAATGAGGGGTTAGGGAGTAGGGAGGACATTCGGATACAGCCTATGTAGTGAATGAGGGGTTAGGGAGTAGGGAGGACATTCGGACACAGCCTATGTAGTGAATGAGGGGTTAGGGAGTAGGGAGGACATTCGGACACAGCCTATGTAGTGAATGAGGGGTTAGGGAGTAGGGAGGACATTCGGACACAGCCTATGTAGTGAATGAGGGGTTAGGGAGTAGGGAGGACATTCGGACACAGCCTATGTAGTGAATGAGGGGTTAGGGAGTAGGGAGGACATTCGGATACAGCCTATGTAGTGAATGAGGGGTTAGGGAGTAGGGAGGACATTCGGACACAGCCTATGTAGTGAATGAGGGGTTAGGGAGTAGGGAGGACATTCGGACACAGCCTATGTAGTGAATGAGGGGTTAGGGAGTAGGGAGGACATTCGGACACAGCCTATGTAGTGAATGAGGGGTTAGGGAGTAGGGAGGACATTCGGACACAGCCTATGTAGTGAATGAGGGGTTAGGGAGTAGGGAGGACATTCGGATACAGCCTATGTAGTGAATGAGGGGTTAGGGAGTAGGGAGGACATTCGGACACAGCCTATGTAGTGAATGAGGGGTTAGGGAGTAGGGAGGATTTTCAGACACAGCCTATGTAGTGAATGAGGGGTTAGGGAGTTGGTGAGGACATTTGGACACAGCCTATGTAGTGAATGAGGGGTTAGGGAGTAGGGACACAGCCTCTGACCCCACATCTCTGATCGCATCACACTCTCCCACTCACTTTTGTTCGGACACAGCCTATGTAGTAAATGAGGGGTTAGGGGAGTAGGGAGGACGTTCGGACACAGCCTATGTAGTGAATGAGGGGTAAGGGAGTAGGGAGGACGTTCGGACACAGCCTATGTAGTGAATGAGGGGTTAGGGAGTAGGGACACAGCCTCTGACCCCACATCTCTGATCGCATCACACTCTCCCACTCACTTTTGTTCGGACACAGCCTATGTAGTAAATGAGGGGTTAGGGAGTAGGGAGGACGTTCGGACACAGCCTATGTAGTGAATGAGGGGTAAGGGAGTAGGGAGGACGTTCGGACACAGCCTATGCAGTGAATGAGGGGTTAGGGAGTAGGGAGGATGTTCAGACACAGCCTCTGACCCCACATCTCTGATCGCATCACACTCTCCCATTCACTTTTCTGTCGGGGTGTGATGCTGGACTACAGCCAGACAAAGAGCGCATTCTTGTGCTTTTCTACTTAAACAAGCTGCTGCAAGTTTGTTCTACGTGAGTTTTTAGTTTTCATTCTCTGTCATGCTCATATTTAGTCTTTCTGATGGTGCAGAGAGGAGAACCCGCTGCAGATCTCATTTAAATGTCATTTGCGTATTTATGTTGGGGGTGTGGACAGGGAGGCGTCAGGTTCTCCAACATGTGGCTCAGTTCCACGTTGATGGGATGTAGAAAGGAAAAGAACTTGGATCCATGTGTACACAGACATAAGTCTGAAAAGTTTTGTGCGTACAACGTTTTCAGGATTTGATCGTACGCCGGGTTTCAGGAGGAAATCTAAGCAGCTCTTTGTACATGAGGCCCCTGGTGATTGAAATCCCCACTGATGAAAGAAGACAGTCCTGATGAGACCATTTCATTCAGGGGAGTCGCTGAAGTTTAGATCTTAGATACCTGCCGACAGACACTAAAACGCCAGATACTGGTATCTCTAGTGGGACAGAGATGAAAGTGGAGCTCTTACCCCGATCCCTCCACAGGGGAGAACGGCGTACATCTTCTGACTGATGGGACCTGAGGAGAAACAGCCTTCATCATGTTTCTGTAGCACAGACACGCTCAAACACTGATACAGGTTTGTGTTTGTCTACACACAAGATAAAACAGCTCAGTGGTCCCCCCTGCATCAACCTGCAACGCTGCTTCCAGAGGATGCTCTGCTCTGCAAGTGAATGCAGCACGCTAAACAACCGTCCCAAACACTGTTGTAGGCTCATGAGGTTAGCTTAACAGTGTAAGCTCAAAATTATTCCTACCCTCCAACTAAAGAAGGAAAAAATCAGCTGTCAGTGAAATAAGATGAAACTGACAAAAGTAATAATAAATAAAAATTCTATGAAAATCATGACATTGATGTTGAATTGTGGTTCAACAGAAATATTAACAACAAAAAATAAATAAAACAAGTAAACAAGCATTATGGGGCTCCAAAGCTAAAACTGTTGTTGAGCATCACTTTGAGACAATCACTGCAATAAGGTGTTTTCTGTAACATCCAATCAGACGTCTGCACCTGTTGACAGGTATGTTGGTCCATGTTCATGGGAAAGCTGCTCTAATGTGTCTCGGACAGTTTGGTTTATTTTCTTTTGTTTTAAATTATTATTTCCAACCACAACTCAAAAGCAATATCTTATTTCGCTGAAGTATGAGTTTGTAAAATGATATTTATAATTAGTTTCTTTAGTTTCTTGTGATTGTAATTACTGTTGTGGATTTAGTTAACTCTATAATTGGAGGGGATGAATCATTTTGAGGATGACTGTATCATCTACACACCATAAGGTTTCAGCCACTGGTTGCAGTTTCAGATGAGCCATATTCATATGATATTGTGATATATTTACATGAGAGATATGATATTTCCACATATCATAGATCGCAGTATTAGTTGTGCAAATGTTTTTGCTTTATTTTTCTGTAATGACCCGGCTGCACCTCGACTGACTACAAAGGGGTCACATGATTATATAACAAGGGTGGGAAAAAGTATTGCTACACTGAAATATCGCAATATTTTCATGAGTAAAATAGATTGATACCACATTTTTAGATATAGATATGGTATCGGCATATGAAAATATCGCGATATTTCAGTTTATCGATATGGTTTCCTGCCCCCATTATCTAATCTGTCTGGAAGACAATCCTCCCCAAGACTTGTACACAGAAATCATAAAAACCAGCAACTATCTTTGATTACTTTGATCTAACAAACATTTCTAACCAGTGTTTAGTTAGTTCCATCACTGCAGTGGAGCGATACCTTTACAATAAACATGTTTCAATACTAAAAACAGCTGTTTGATATGAAATGAAACTTTCAGACGCATTATGGTAAAAATACCAGTGTTTATGGTATACCGTCATGTAAAATTAATATTTGGTGATATATTTGGTCCATAACCCCCCCCCCGTCTGACCTCTGCTACCTCCACAGCTACACCACGCTGCAGCACCCACAGGTGGACATCCTCACCTAGGAGCTTCTTGTGGTCCAGTTTGTGGCGGTTGAGTGGACTGGTTCCATACAGCAGTGTGTGGAACTCTGAGTGGACCGACTGGATCTCGTCCAGCGAGGCTTTCCGTCCACGAATCCTCTGCAGACATCAGAAGCAGAGGCTCAGCCAGGTCTGAAACAGCACTACACACCCGGTCCTCACACTGCCCTCCACACAGACACTGTACTAACACAGTCACGCACTCGTGTTCTGCAGACCTGCCCACAACTCACACACATCTCATTATCTGGTAGTATTTTAACCCTTTACAGCAGTGGTTCTCAAGGTTTTTTTTGCAGGGCCCCCTTTTCTTTGGAAATGATAATGTCAAGCCCCCCCCATGCTTTTCAGCATGTTACTGTTATTTACTCATAAAAACTTCATTTAAAGGACAAGTTTCTTTTTTTTACAACCTGGACCTTATTTCTAAGAGTATATATGTGCATTTACTCACCGGTAAAGTTTCTGCATCATTTTAAGGTCCTTTGGAAGATATTACATTCACTCGCCCATCGGTGGACGTCCAGTAAAATGGCGGAGACGGGGCAGCCTCTCTATAAGACATTATCTGCAGTAAAACTCCTTCATTTCATCAATACTTTAAGTAGAATGAAGGAACGAATGAGTACTATTGTCCTGTGAGTTCAGAGTTTCTCTAATTGTGTTTTTGCTGTTGTCTGGGTAGCAGCTGCTCTTCTCAGCTGAACTACGGAAGCGTGCATCATGAACACGCGGCCCCGAAAAGTGTGTAACTAACAGAAAGCTAAATCTGGACTCACGGGACAATAGTACTAATTCGTTCATTCATTCTACTGAAAGTATTGATGAAATCAAGGAGTTTTGCTGCAGATAATCACTGCGTTTACATGCAGCCAATAACTCTTTCATAACCGGAATATTAGCAATACCCCGGTTGCACACGGCCATGTAAACACTGGCAAAAACCCAAATATGCTCATTTTCGGGTTTTTAAAAACCCGAATATTAGCCCTGGGTTGCTCCTTTTCTAACCGGAATATTTGGTCATGTTAACGCTTATTGGATTATCTCCATTGAAAGTAATATTTGATTGTGTTCTGCGCATGCTCTATCTGCAAAAAAGCATGTAAACGTAGTCAATGTCTTATAGAGAGGCTGCCCCGTTATCGCAATTTTTACAGGATGTCCAGCGAACGGGGACTTAACGTAATATCTTCCAAAGGACTCAAAGTGATGCAGAAACCTTACCGGTGAGTAAATGCACGTATAAACACCTAGAAATAAGGTCCAGGTTGAAAAAAAAGGAAGCTATCCTTTAAGTAATTTTTTTTTCTTCATTTGTGCATATTTGAGTATATGAATATTCAGACCAAGCTCTAGCTGACAGACCCACCTTAAAGATGTCACAAACTTCATGAGTCAGAGAAATTAAGTGTTTTTAGTGGATTTGATTCATTATTTAATCAAAACAGCAACAATCCCAAAATCAGGCTTCTCTCAATGAGAAATGCAGGACATAGATTATAAATATGACGTGACTGATAACGTAGTTGTTTAGAAAATGAACGTGCCAGCTCCCCTGATTAATTTATCTCTGTGTGCTAGCACGTCTGACATCCCGGATATGATCACTTATCTCCACCTGCTTGTTTTACCTGGACGCCCCAGGCTGGGAAAAAGGCTGGTGTGAGTTATCATTCATGCACAACCAATAATCTGCATTTATATATATATATATATATATATATATATATATATATATATATATATATATATATATGTATATATACATATATATATATATATGTATTTTCCTCTGATTTCTATGTCAAATCTTTGGCGAATATGTACTTGGACTCTTACATTAGCTTTAGTATTTACTAGCATGTTAACATGTCCATGTTTAAACTAAATTAAAGAGTTTTATGATAAAATAACATATTCATAGTTTTCCATGGGTTGTACCAGCTGACACTGAAAGTGTACCAATCTACCTCTGAGCTGGAGAAAAGCTTAATTTATCCAAATTTTACAGAGAATAAACCTTTTCTCTCAGCAGTAAAGTCTACTGGAATCTTCTGGCTGCAGCAGCATCATGTTTGCTGTCACGACCTCTTTATTAGATATTTAAACTCATTTTTCTATGGTTACGCCACCCAGACATTTTAGGACATACAAACTGTTGGACACAAGTTTTTAAAAGATCTCAAAAGCTTTAAACTTTAAATCTTTATAAAGGTCAGCATACTTGAAAGATTTTAAACGTAAAATTATGCCAAGAGGTTTTATTATTAATTTATTATCATTTACACACCATATTTAAAAGTTTTCTTCGTACGTTTATTTGCTCGGACGGTTGCACCACCTGACATTTTCGGGGTTTGTTACATCAAAATATAAAAAAATATATTATTGGAATGTGCTGAAAATTCATGAAACTAGAACATTTGTATAGAATAAAATGATGTAAGTAACGGATTTATCAGATTATTTTAGAAAAGCAATGAAACACTCAGAAAAATATGCGCGTCATGTCAACGACCCTTTAATATTCATATTTTATTTACAAACTGCAAATCTTTGACCATCATTGTGAACTATATTCCAGAGTGGGACGGCCATCTTTGTCTGTCAGAAGGTCGGGTGTTGGTTGGTTCAACCTAACTTTTTTTTAAGTTCTTGCAAACTGTTTTTTTTTTTTCCCCATTGAAGCAAACCATTTATTTCAAGTTGTTTGAAGTTGCTTTTCCCAATATGCTAATTTAATTTCACCTAAAATTTTTCACTTAATTTAAGAAACTTGAATGTTGTAGCAAATTATACTCAGTTCACTGTATTCAGTTAAAGTATCCAACAGAGTAAATCATTGGTTCTTCTTCACCGGCAGGCTCGGTGCCACAATGCTGCCTTTCAATGTGTGGCCAACCACAGCCACCTGCAATGTGCCATGTAGCACCGAGCCCAGCTATCATCCTCAGACTGCGCTTGAAGGTCATTAACTGTAACCAAGTTTATCTCCTTGTACTGTTCTTCACACTCATGGTGCAACTTTAACATCCAAACTGAACAGAATTTCTTAACAACTTCCTCTGAATGTGAACATAACAAAGGCAGTAAACACATGACTCAAATTTATAGGATAACAATCATAAAAGGTTAAATTCCTGCTGAATCTGCATTTCCCATGAGCCTTTGTGGTTCAGATGCGTTGAATTTTGAAAATAGCCCCACCCCTTTTGCTCTTCGTGCATACTAGCTGAAACAACTTAATAAATTTACTTTGAGTGAAAGTAAAAAAAAAAAAAAAAAGATTGTGTTTTTTTTAGGTTGATTGATTAAGGGCGCATTCGGTTCGGTTGGGGGTGGGGGTGGTCTTCCGGACCGAGATCGCGTTCACGTGAGAAGGTCCCGCCTGCGGCTTGGAGGACGAGGCGGAGTCGGACATTAGGCGGGGTCGGACGTCCGAGTCCACCCACATTCCCGTTTTAAGCCGTCTATTATAACCCTTCCCCCTATCCCTAAGCCCACCAACTGTACACGCCCATCGGATGTCCAGCGCCGCCTAATATCCGCCTAATATACGTGAACCAAGTACCCCCGCCTGCGGCTTGCAGGAGCAAGCTGCAGGCGGGGGTACTTGGTTCACGTTGCACTATTGCCAAACGGGCCAAACGGGCCAAGAATGAGAATCTCAGGAGCCGCTGCTCTCGGATTCACCATAGACGAGGACAAGACGCACGTACAAGAAGGTTCTCACAACTTCTGTTCCCTCCACAAAGCGACATTTTTTTAGTACGAGGAGCTGGATATGCTTTCATCAGATTTTACTTCCTCGTAACTCCACGTCTGACCACGAGCCATCTTTATAAGTCCTGCAGTCCCTCACGTGTGTTTGTTGTCGTAGCGTTTACCCACGTTGTCCAACGTTTCACCCACAATGCCAATGCAGTTTGTAGCCCGCTTCCTGTCTTTGGTTCACTTGAGTCGGACCGAGACCTGTGTTTGCAGGCGGACTGAGTCCGGTTGTTTGGTCCGGATCAGAGTCCGTTTGCGCATTCACAACTCCACTAAACGAAGCGGACTTTCCGAGCAAACGGACTCTGATTGGAATCAAAAAAGCTTTGTGAATGCGCCCTAAAAATATAAGATTCCATCACCAAACCAATATAATTACATTAGGTCAATGAAAACGTATTCTTTCACATCAACTAAGCTCAAATATTCTTTTTAGAGTGACTAGAATATCCTTTGAAAGGGACAGATTCACTCAGCTCAGCAAGAAGAGGTGAAGGTAAAGAGTAAGATGCTTGACAAGCAGTTAAAGTATTGAATTTATGTGAAAATGAAACATGATTATCAGTTATTTATGCAAGCAATTTTATTTATGGGGTGTCAACATGTTTAATTTGACAGAAATTGAACTTTGCAGGTTCGTCTGTATCAACTGTCACTAAATTCTGAGCCGATGTGCAGATTTTGTTTACTTATTTTAAATTATGGACTGCAATTAGGCCTACAGCTATTCAGATTTGGGGAAATGTTGTGGGATGCTTGGTTTGTCACACAAGCGTCCTTTCATCCCTGTTGTAATAATGTGAAATGATGCTTGCCGGTCGCCACTAAGGGGCGCTGTTCATTGTTATTGTGATGTCAGAAAGTGAAGAGGAGGACGTTTGGCCTTTGTAGATAGCAGAGAGCGGCAGCAACAGAATGAATGAATGCAGCAGGCAAACAGAGTAATAGAAGTTCTGGAATATACAGGGTGTCGGCCAAGTTACTGTATCTGTCCACGACATTTTCTTGAACGTTCAAACAAAACGACGTGCCGCAATTTTTCCTCTTTAATGACATGGAGGCGTTTGTCAGGATGCAACCAGTGTAAGAGACAAAAGACGGCTTTCCAGAACAAGTTTGAAAGGGATGGAACTGTATTATTGCCCAAAATACTTTGAGTGGTCCATAAATGAGTAATTTAGCGTTTCGCTGGAACATAAAATGTTGTGCATGTATGCAGTTTCAAATGTGGTTACACTCTTTAAATCTTAAAAGTGAAAACAGGTCTCACGCAAAAATAATTTACTCCAGCAGAAACAAGAGCACCATGTTTGTTGTAAATTTGGCTCCATCACGATGCGTATGAAACATTTCATTTTCAAAAATATTACGTGATATTATTTCTTCAGTATGAAAGGAGCAGATTTATGTAACAGATTCAGAGTGAAAGATGTGTAGTTCGTGACTGCAGCTGCCAACCTCATTGTTTTCCACATCAAGATCCCTCCTCACCTCCTCCTCTGAGGTGGGATTATTTTAATCCCCATTTTTCTTTGGAGGATCAAAATAATCCAGGTTTGGGCCCAAACTTTTGAAATACCCAAAAAGAGCAAAAATTCTGGATTAAAGGTAGGATTGATTCACAGATCTGGATTTAAATCTTCAGGATTAAATCTCGTTTGAAATACCCACTTTCTGATCAGAACTGGAAAAAATCCAATCCACCTGGATTAATCCTGGTGGATTATGTTTGAAATACTGGGCCCAGACGATCACCTGCTGCTCTCTGGTCCGTTCACCCGAACAGAACTGGAAAAAAGGGCTTTCACTTACGCTGCCAGTTTGCAAAGACTGGAAATGATCTGAACTTATTTCTTTGAATTCTTTTACGTCTAAACTAGGAGCACTTGAAACCTGTCTCTTTAAATTGTAACTGTTTTTAATTATTTTATTGTATATCTTGAGAAAGAGGTTTTAATCTCAATGGGGCTTTCCTGTAAAAATAAAGGTTAAATATAAAATAAAACATTTGTTCTGTGTGAAGTTCTGTTACACTTTGACATGAAGGACAAAATGGCAGGATTCAGTAAACCAACAAAGTAAAAGATGGCATAATTTAATTCATTTGGTTAAAACAAAAAAGTAAAAAAATCTAAATTGTGAGTTTAAAATCATGAATCAAATCAGATTTCATTAATTGGCTTGGTTAAAAGGGCACTACTGCACAATAAGAACAATAAAAAACAACATGTATGTAATCCACAATAGGACATCTACAGCAACTGCAACACAGATGTCCAAGACCCGACTACAGATATGTGCACATAGAGAAACCGAACTTC
>JALJCO010008997.1:0-54396 GCA_023101725.1 Atherinomorus stipes
AGGCTGTCTGTAGATGAGGCAAACAAAGGCACTTTGGTGCCCCCCCTCACCACGCCCGCTTGACACGCGCCCTCCCCAAGACTTACGTGTGTGTGTACGAGGTAGAGCAGAGGGGGAGCGAGGTCTTTGGAAGGAGACCAGGAGGGGTGGGGAATTCCCCTCTGGAAGATGAGCGTTACATTGGCATTAGGTACCCCTGCCTCCCGGGACTCCCCAGGGCAGAAGGGGAGGGCATGGCCGCCCCCACGGCCAGGCGACCAGCATTTACAGCAAAGGGGCCAGCGGCAGGCCCTGGGGGCACCCGACCTGCTCCCAGGCCAGGGAGGGGGGCAGGAGCGAAGGAGGTCAGCGGAGGGGCCAGAGTTGCAGGGCCCACCATCCCCAGGCCCTGCAGACTCTCCAATAGCACGCAGAGCTGCCTTTTTTCCCCTCCCCCATTCTATCCTATCACCCCTACTCCCTACCTCCTCGAACAACCCACAACTTTACCCCGTCAACTAGGGCTGGGCTATTTGACTAAAATCCCATATCACGATATAACAAATTTTATATCATGATAACGATATACATACGATCTAGCTTTTTTTTTGGGGGGGGGGGGGGGTGTTCAATTCAATAATACTTTAATCAATAACTAATTTGTATTTAAAATGCAACGTGGAAATGCTGTTTCAAATCATCTACTGAACAAATTAAGGTCGTAGGTACTAAATGTTTCTTCTACTTCATTTTGTCTCAGCAGGATGTGTTGGTGACATGATTTTAATACATAAATACAGAGAAGTTTATTGTTTAAACCTGAAATGATTTATTTTGAAACACCCGGAAGTGTTTTTTTATTGTGAAGGGTGCTTAACTGGAACTGTTCTATCCTGTTTGCTCGCGCTTGACTGTTATTATTGTTTCTGAACAGCAACTTCAGGCTGCTCTTCTTGTAAACTTTGCTGAACAAATAAATGTCCAGCAAACAATCGGAGCCTCCGTCATGATTAGGAAGCCTTCGCTTCGTAATAGCTGGTGCGCTCGCGGGCGCACAGTGCAGGTGTAATGCTCGCAGCATGGAGGTTGGAGCAAAGCCGTTGCGCTCTGCTCAAGGACCCGGTGAAAAGCTGGGGTAATAGTATCCGCGATTAGGCACCTCACTGCAGTGTTTGTATTTGTCAAGATGCACGGCGTGTACGGACACATGCTGCAGCGTGCGTGCGCGGACACGTGCCACCGCGTGCATGTAGTGCTGAGTCTGACACACAGCGCATCTTGACCTAAAGAAACATGGAGAGAGACGGTGGCAGACGCGTTTCAGACCAGGATGATTGGTTCTCAATAAGATATCCAGCCAAACCAAACCGAGGAGCTTGTAGTTAAAAGAGGGACGACTTCTGTTGCTTGGATGTGGTTTGGATATATATAAAAAAGACCGACACGGTCACGGACCAGACAACAGAAGGTATCCCGGCTCTTGAGACTGCTGTCAGTCTTTTTATATCCAAGCCACATCCATGCGACAGAAGTTGTCTCTTTTAAGTAAAAGCCTCATAGTTTGGGTGGGCTGGTCATCTTGTTAAGAATTAGTCTAATTACACCCGTCTGAGTAGTCCGCCATCATCTCCCTCCATGTTTGTTTGCAGTGTGCGTGTGCACGCAGCGCATCAGGGATCCAGGGCCCTGGTGCTCGGGGGGTGGCCCCTGCCTCATGGGCCAGGGGGCCTGGCTTGGCGCTGGGGGGAGGCAGGCCGGTGGGACGCGCCTCCTCTGGTTTGGGCCGGTCCTCACATCCTGGTGTCTAGTCTCTGCACCGGGGTCAGGGGCGCCTCTCTGTGTGTGCGTGTGTATGTCAGTAAGGGTGTATGTGTGGGGTGGGGTTGCAGGGTGGCCTGGTCTTTTCCGCACCGGGGGGCCTGTCCTGCCCGGCTAATGTGTTGGTTGGGACTGACCTGCACAAGTGCAGGTTGGTCTCGCCTGGTTCGGGGGGCTGCGTGGGGTGGACTTGTGGTGCGGGGGAGGGTTGGCGGCACCGTGGTCCCCATCTATGGTGTATGTGGGTGGGTGTATGACTGGAGGGGGGGGGGGCGTGAGTGCTGGGGGATGTGTGTATGGTTGTCTGTGGGACTGTATGGAGGAGAGGGGTGGGGGTGCAGGCTTGGGTAAAGAGAGGGGGGCATGGGGAGGGACTAGCTGGCTATGTAGGAGGGGTGGGAGGAGAATGGGGATGGGATGGGGGGAGTGTTGACGGGGGTAAAAGTTGTGGGTTGTTCGGGGTAGGGGGGTGGGGGTGATAGGATAGAATGGGGGTGGGGAAAAAAAAACCCCAAAAAAACAAAAGGCAGTTCTGCGTGCCTCTTGGGGGGGGGGGGGGGGGTCTGCAGTGAGACTCTGGCCCCGCCGCTGACCTCTTTCGCTCCTGTCCCTGTCCCCCTCCCAGGTTCATGCCTGGCGTAGCAGGCCAGGCATCCTGGCTACGCCCGGTGGTGGGGGGTGGGTGGGGTGGGGAGGAACGCGCTGGGGGCTTGGACCTCGCGGCTCCTTCCCCGGCCTGAGCTACCACCCAGGAGGCACGGAGACAATGGTAAGAGTGAGGTGGATGTGTGAGAATAAATGAATGAGAGTGTGAAAGAGGAAATGTGGGAGGGAGGAATTTGGGCTGGAACAGTGAGGAGATGAGGGTGGGTGGTCAGAGAAGGAGGTGGGGGAAGGAGGCGAATGCTTGTGAGTGTCTGGTAGGGATGGCCGTGAGGGGCTGAAGAAAAAAGGGCGGGAGTGTGATAGGTCAGAGGGGAAGGGTGGGGCTCGACATGTAAGGGTGGGAGTGTATGGGGGTATTAGGGTATAGGGAGGTGGGGGCGTATGTGTGGGGGTGGAGGGGAGGGGTCAGTGCAGGTGTGTGGGGGGAGTGCATGTGGGTGTTAGAGGGTATCAGGAGGGGGGGGTATGTGTGGAGGGTAGAGCGAGGAGAGTGTTGGGGGGTGGAGGGAGGAGTGAGTGTGGGTATCTAAGGTCGGAGAGCGGAGCGGGTGGGTGCATGTGTGGGGGGAGTGCATGTGGGTGTTGGGGTATGTGTGTGTGGGGAGTGTGTGTGTGTGAGTATAGGGGTGGTAGCAGTGGTGGCGCCCTGGTGTCAGGTGTGTGGGGCAAGGTTATTATAGTTAACTAAAACTAACGAAAAAACGAAAACTAAAATTGAAAAAACATTTCAGTTAACTAAAATAAAAATAAGAACGACAGTTTTTAACAAAACGATAACTAACTGAAACTGTATCATGTCTTCACAAAACTAACTAAAACTAACTACAGCCCTGCGCGCAGCCCTGTCCCTGCCCCTGGGGCAGCCGGCGCATGGTGGGGTCAGCAGCTGCTGGTCTTGGTCTGCTGGGGCCTGGGCCCCCAGACCGCGGGGGGCTCCGGCTGGGGCCGCCTTTTGCCGCCATCTGGGGGATGCATGTCTGTTCTTTTGGGTGGGCGGCTTGGATCTGGGCCTCTGGGTGGCTGCTGGGGGCCTGGGTCGTGAGCTTTGCGGGCTTCCTCCTCCTTGCAGAGACGAGGCTGCATCTGCATGACTGTATCACTACAGAGCACCCTTTATTATGCATGTTGACACTGTGACGCTGCTTCCCGTTTCGCAAACTAGGTTTTACATTTTCTCTGCTTCCCGTTGCGCTGATTAGGTTGTACCTCTTCTTTGCGTGGTTCTGCGTGTGTTTGTATGATCTGAGGATACTCGAGCCACCTGCAGGTCCTCCTGTGGGGGATTGCTTGTTTTGTTTTCCGACAGAGACCTTGGAATGTTGTTTAGGGATTTCTGTACAGATGCACCAGTGAACTGTGTAAGTGGATTCATGATTTCTCTCTCTCTCTCTCTCCGGGTTCGAGTCCCGACACGACTCCTAGGTTAAACACTGTGGATCCCTGAGCAAGGTCCTTAACCCTCCAAATGCTCCCCGGGCGCTTTAGTTAGCAGCCCTCTGCTCTCTGATACTCGGTACAGAGATGGGTGAAATGCAGAGCCCTAATTTCCCCTCGGGGATCATACAAGTATAACAAAAAAAAAAAAATATATATATATATATATAAAAAAAAAAAAAAAACTTTCATTTCTCCCTTGTCAGGCCCAGCAGTATGGTATGGAATGCTGTTATAGACAAATGTTTAATCAAAGAAATAAAATGAATCAACAGGATATCAAGGGGAGCCTTGTGTTCATAAAGCTCCTCTTGGCAAAGCAAACCTGTTCAACACAATAAAGCAATCGGATTTCCATTCTGCTTGCTATGATGCTGGACAGGACAAGTAAAAAAATTATGTTTGATGATCTGAAACATAAAGTGTGACGAACATGCAAAAAAATAAGAAATCAGGAAGGGGGCAAACACTTTCACACAGCTGTATCGTAGCTTGTTTGCTCAGAAATATTAATTAAAATTGGGTAAGTCCAGTGACTTAAACCAACGTTTAACTCACGCATAGATAACAACAAAAAAACAAACAAACCAAAAAAAAACAGTGAGCTTTTTGCAATGTTGAATTTCGCTTCTGGGATACATAAAGTATTGTTCATTCATTTTTCAATTCATTATCTTAGTTTAGGCCCATGTTATGGATTAGTTACCTCATTGTTGCATTTTATTTATTTTTATATTACGGTCTTTTGTCAGTCGCGGCTGGTGCAGTCAACCCATGTTGCTATCGTTTAAGTTGGTTAACGTTTTTAAATGGTCATTTTTCGTGGTGCTAATGTCGTTGTTTTATCAAGATAACAGCCTGTATAACATGCTTGTGCCGATAACAGTATAAGACGACTGGGCTGCTGTCATCTCCTGTAACCGCAGAGTTATCTATGCAACGTCACGCAACCCCCACGTGGTTCAAGCATGTGCCAACACAACATTTCACAGAAATGATCGGAAGGTCTTCTCTGCAACATTATATGGTATTTTAGACTCCACTGATATTGTTAAAATCCAGCTTGATCTTTCTTTATTTCAGTGTTCCCTGCAGAAGTACAGCAGCTGTTGGTGATTACAAAGAGGGTTTCCTGAAAATGGAATCTGGACAAGCAGGACCCAGATCTTCTCCACAAAAAGAGGAACCAGAAAAACTGTGGGCCAATCAGGATGTGATGGAAGCTTGAATGACAACAGGGCACATGGGTCAGGTGTAAACAGTAATATGATGTGTAACACTGGCAAAATTTCACTCAGCTGCTCTGAATGTGGGGAAGAGTTTCACGACCAAGGATCTCTCCAGAGACACTTAACAAAAAGATCTTTGAGCTGTTTGAAACATAAATGTTTTAAAGAAATGCAAAATGTGAGTTTGCAAAAAATGGTCCACACAGAGAAAAAAACAATTGGATGTAATGTTTCTGGTGAAATTTGTGGCCATAAACTGGATCTTAGAAAACACATGAAAATCCTCACAGGACAAAAACCATACAGTTGTGACGAATGTGGAAAAAAATGTAGTCAAAAGACCACCTTAAATCAACACATGAGAATCCACACAGGAGAGAAAGCATACCACTGTGGTGGATGTGGAAAAAATTTTAGCCGAAAGACTAGCTTAAACCAACACATGAAAATCCACACAGGAGAGAAACCTTTCAGCTGTAATGAATGTGAAAAAAAATTTAGTAAAAAGAACACCTTAAACCAACACATGAAAATCCACACAGGAGAGAAACCATTCAGCTGTGATGAATGTGAAAAACATTTTGGTCGAAAAACCAGCTTAAACCATCACATGAAAGTCCACACAGGAGAGAAACCATTCAGTTGTGATGAATGTGGGAAAAAATTTAGCACAAAGACCACCTTAAATGAACACACGAGAATCCACACAGGAGAGAAACCATTCAGCTGCGATGAATGTGGACAGAGATTCAGTCAAAAGAAACACATAAACGAACACATGAGAATCCACACAGGAGAGAAACCATTCAGCTGTGATAAATGTGAAAAACATTTTAGGCGGAAGACTAGCTTGAACCAACACATGAGAGTCCACACAGGAGAGAAACCATTCAGCTGTGGTGAATGTGGAAAAAAGTTTAGTCGAAAGACTTACTTAAACCAACACATGAAAGTCCACACAGGAGAGAAACCATTCAGCTGTGGTGAATGTGGAAAAGATTTTAGTCAAAAGACTTGCTTAAACACACACATGAAAGTTCACACAGGAGAGAAACCATTCAGCTGTGGTGAATGTGGACAGAGATTTCGTGAAAAAGGATCCTTAACCAAACACAGGAGAGTCCACACAGGAGAGAAACCATTCAGCTGTGATGAATGTGGACAGAGATTCACAGAAAAAGGATCTTTAAACACACACATGAGAGTCCACACAGGAGAGAAACCATTCAGCTGTGGAAAATGTGGACAGAAATTCACAGAAAAAGGATCTTTAAATACACACATGAGAATACACACAGGAGCAAGACCATTTCCCTGTGAGGTTTGTGGTGAATTATTTAGATGGAATAGGTCTTTAAAAGTACATATGCGAGTCCACATTAAGCTTGTAGGGGAATAGGTTGCAGGATTTTGCAAAAAATCTGTCAATAATGTGTTTAGTGTAGATATGTGCTTGTTAGAAGAACTTCAGAGGGGATTTTCCATGAATTCTCTCAATAACATCAAACTGAAAAGTGTAAGGAAGCAGTGTGCGATATTTAATCTAGCATTTATGATGACTGCTTCAATAAAGATAGAGTTGCAATATTTATGGTAGTGTGGTGGTTTACTGACTGTTTGAGACTACGTGGCAAGGACATGAGAGTAGGGATGTATATCGTTATGATTTTATCGATACTGATACCAATATCAATACTCCTTATCGATACCGGTATTTATCGATTCTCTTATTGATACTATAACATAATTTAGAGTAAATAATAAAGACATTACAAGATGTTACAAGATCCAGTGGTGGAGAATATTTGTTCAGATGATGTTGAAGAAGCCTGGACATAAAAGTGGGTGAAGGACAGCTGGGAGAATAAGGGAATTGTGTTTGTCTTAGTCCATCATTGTGATTATTTGACTGCATAATGACAACTTGATGGTTAGGTAGATGTACAAAAAGTATCAATAAGAGTATCGTTAGTCCAGAATCTTAACGGTACCCTGGTATCGTTAAGATTAGGAACCGGTACCAAACGATACCGGTACTCGGTATATATCCCTACATGAGAGTAGATTATGGTGTCCTACAGACAGTTTAATTCAATGTGGCATTTAATAACAGCTTATATGAAATGTAAATAATGGAAGATTACTTTAATGCAGACGTGTCTTTAACAGACTCCAAGGGCTCATGGACTCTGTAGTTCATTGGGGGCATTTCTCAGCGCAAGGAAACAGGAAATGACTACAAATCAGTACAGGAGGGTGGAGCTTTAGAGGAATCTTAAAAAGGCAGACAAACCAGGAAAGGGGGCTGAAGACTGGACACACGCTTGGAAGGGAGACAGCTGAAGATAAGCTAGACTGCCGGACACAAAGCGGAGTCTGATTCACACAGTTCACTACGGTTTATCACTAGCTTATCTTGTAATAAACGTGTAACCTTCAGCGACGCTCCCAATTATTTTGCTGCCTCCTCCGGATTCTCTAGCTTGAGCTGAGATAGGAAGCTCGCCAGCTGAGTGTGTGACAAGTTGAAATATAAGCTGTGGTTACAGAAATATCACACTGTTAATTAATGCAAGAAACAAAAGATGCTTGATTAACTCATTAAGTAATTCATGATTTATGATTAAAAAGGGTTAAAATGGTTAAAATGTTTAGTTACAAAAAGCACTCTTAGTTAAAACTCATTTTCTTAAAAAGAATAAATAACATGATGTTTTCAAATCATTTGTTAAATTGATTTCAGATGGTTAAAAGTATATTTAAGTTGTATTTTCGGTGTACTGCTATGTGGCTTATTAGTCTGTGATCTGGGATCGATTGCTTTTGCCTGCAGCCACTCACGTTAGAGGAGTCAGTGGCGTTTTCCTCCATTTCCTCCATTCGAGTAAACTCCCTCGCTAAGGAAACACCACCTGATCACTCTCGTGATTATTTCTTCTTTATTTATCAGGTATGTAACGTTGTTGCTTTACTAAATGAAACTATAACACTTATAAACTTGTTTTCATGCTGTCAAGAGTGTTTCAGTGCCGAAAATGCATTATGTTGTTTGTTGTGAGTAAGAGAAAGTGTACTGCTCCGGTCAGCGGGCGCGTTAGCATTTGCCTCGTGACTTAGCCACGTTAGCTCAGACACACGATGGTCACGCTGTCGTTGCTAAATACTGTGTGAATATAAAAGGCATCTGACACTTACTATGCAATGTTTAGACAATGTTTCATGTGTTTATTAATGTTTTATCGGCGAACAAGGTGTTGTAGTTGCTGCTTTATTATTTAGATGGTATCCGAGAAACCATATGGATGTAATGGATATGAGGCCTTCTAGCACGTGTGTTAGCGATGTTTTTCTGTGTTAGCCAGACTACTGCAGATGCACCGAGTGGTTCTAATGTTGCTGTGAAAGCAAATGGAAGTAATTATATGCTGTACACTTGTTTATATTGTGTTTAAATAACAATTTATTAATTTTGTGAAAGTTTTGTTATAAATGGGAAATTGTGCATTTGTCAGTAACCAAGCAGATATTAATATTTTCTGGGAAAGATGATATATTTTTGCAAATAGGGTATGTATCCCACTGCAACTTACCGGTTGTAAAGTTTTTGTTAATGTGTGTTTTTATAACTCATTCGAGTAAACTCCCTCGCTAAGGAAACACCACCTGATCACTCTCGTGATTATTTCTTCTTTATTTATCAGCCCCCCTATCCAGGGGTGCAACAAGTGCCTGCTTAAAGGTGTCATGACCTAGTGTTTTACATACACAATCCTTTTTAAATTATCTTCAAATGAATTTTTAAATATAGTTGGGTGGGCCGAAAATTTAATGAGCTCATTTTAACCTCTTTTTAATCTCCAATTTTTGTTTGTCGCGAGAATACGCACGAGAGTTAGACCTGTCTATAAGCGCGTTCACGAGGCAAACGTCAAAGCCAAAACAAAGTTTTATCAGGACAGACCAAGTGAAGGAAATGATGTCCCAACAGAGAAAAACGTGATAAAAACTTAATGGCATGGTTGATGGAGAGGATCCGCGGAGTAAAAGGGCTGGACTCTGATGAATATAAGGAGCGGACGTCTGACGTGAAGTTAACCAAACAGTGTTAGCTTCTGTAGCTACATTAGCAGCTTGTCTGCTCATCAACCACAGTTTACTGGTCTCTTACACAAAAGATAATAAGTTACACAAGCACAACACTTACCGACTGCACATCCTCACTGATAAATAGAATCCACTGCTCCCTGGTAAAGCTGTCCCTCCTGGTAAAGCCCTGAAATATGCTGTACTTCTGCAGAGGCAACTAAGCACGGCTATCTTCCCCCTCCTCCGCCTCGTTGGAGTTACCTGCCACGGTCTACTCCGTGACAGATAATCAGCTGCTTTCAGGTGGTGCTAAAGACGCTAGCTTAGCAGCTCGCTCGCAGCCTCTCTAGTTCAAGTCATAACAGCTGGTCATAATTCCTCCGTGGCAGGTAATCAGCTGCTTTTAGGTGGCGCTAAAGAGGCTAGCTTAGCAGCTAGCAGCCTCTCTAGTTCATGTCATTCGGAAAAAGAAATCCAATTCGCGTACTGTGGAGAGCACGGCTTGTGGCCGATTCTGGTGAGAAAAGAGAGCGCGCACTCAAAGACGAACTCACTTTCACTCTCTGGAGTTTCTGGCACGTTATAACTGAGGTCCCGTTCCAGTACACGTTTTAACGTAAAAAAGTGGGATTTCCGGCTGATGACTCCTTTAAAAACACCATGCTGCTGAACCAACTGTACTGAAAAGGTCTGTACTCCGACTTATAAGACATCATTAACCTCTCTTATATGCCAAATGAACACCACTTCTCATTAGATGGCGACGGTGTTACGCCACGACAGTAGTTATCTAATTTGAGTCAACATTTAAAACTATAAAATGGTGGTGGGTAGAGGTGGGTGATATCGTATTTTTGTGATAATACCGGTAGTTTTTGTTTTTTTATATAGGTAGAAAATGTAATACCGTCATTCAACCACACCTCAACCCTGCAGTATCTTTTTCCCCATCATTGACTCAGTCATGACGGCTGTATTGTTAGTGTCACAACTTCACAATCCCAAGAAATAATTCATTTTACATGGACGTCAAAGTTTCCTAACTGAAGCTGCATTGCTGCCTCACCGGGAGGATAAACTATCAGAATTCTGTGCTGCACGTGAACGCAGCGGCGACAGGGAGAGAGGTAGAGCTCACATGCATGTGAACTTCTCAACATCTGGCAAGTAACATGTATAGCAGGGTTAATTTCGTTGACAAAAAATTTTCATCGTCTTTGTCAACGGCCTATTTTCTCGACGAAAACTAAACGAAGACTAACGCATGTGGATCAAAACTGTAACTAGACAAATACCTGACAGCAAAGACATCCACTCAGAAGAACTGTTTGTGTTGAAAGGCGTGATGTTGTTGCAAAGGCATCCAATGAGAACGCAAGCTCGTGCAACGAGGATGGCCTGCAAACGTTTGGTTAACTGGGACAACAATTAAAGGTGTCATCACCCGGAAATCCCACTTTTTCACGTTAAAACATGTGTATCGGTCTCTGCCGAGTGACATAACATTTGTTGCTTAACCAGCAGTAACCAGCGCTTGACGCCATTTCAGGCGTAAAACTGTCAGTGGTTAAACCGGCGTGGAAATGAGCGCACATCTGATCATAAAAATGATCTTATGACTGAATCCATGTGTGATTTATAAAATGTTCGTGTCTGACCAAACAGAATATTCGTCAGAAATGCACCGTCATCCTGTTTCTCCTGAAGCAGCAGCAGCGCTGACAGATGGAGGCTGGTCGGATCTGAGCCTGACCCGGACAGGAACATAAGAAACGATAACTTTCATTAGTTAAACTAAGAAACAGTCTACCGAATGAACACTTGTACAACGTTAATGTATAGATTAATTTATAGAAACGGATCTCCTCCACTCAACTCCGTGTCTCCTGGGAGCTGCAGTTACCAGCGCGTCTGCCCTTCTGGCTGCGCATAATGTTTATAAACTAGTATTTCTGTTATTTAACTTGTCAATAAAGTCTTGACAAGTTACAGCATCGCTGCACAGCTCCACACAGGTCAGGGTTGTGTTGCAAACTTTCTCTGAGTCTAAAGCAGCGTTTCCCGCTCGTCCGATGCACCTGCGCCTTTCTGCAGCCCGACTGTCCGTCTTCTTACAAGCAGCTGAGCTTTCTTTTCTTTATTCAGACATCAACAGTGAGATAATAAAGTCTGATTTATCTTGACATTTTTGGCGATCAGTTGTCGCCTTCATCAGAAGTTATAACACTCTGCTGTTAAGATCATCTGGCTGGTATGACACCTGCAGCTCCTGGAGACAGAAGAGGAGGCGATCCGTCGTTTCTATTAAGTAATCTGTACCCTAAAGTTATAGTCTAAAAGTGCTCAGTCAGCAGACTGTTTCTTAGCTTAGCTAATGAAAGTTATTTTTTCTTCTGTCTCTGTGCGGGTCAGGCTCAGATCCGACAGTCCGGGTCAGGCTTGGACCAGCCTCCGCCTGTCTGCGCTGCTGCTTCAGGGTAAAAGCAGCTGGATGAGGAGGGATTTCTGACATAGATTCTATTTGGTCAGACAGGAACATTTATGAATCACACGTGGATACAATAATAAGATCATTTATATGATCAGATGTGCGCTCATTTCCATGCTTGTTTGATAAACGGGACCGCTGACTTTTATACGCCTAAAATGGCGTCTTCGCAACAAAAGTCACGTGTCTGGCAGAGACCGATTGGAGTGGGACCTCAGTTATAACGTGCCAGAAACTTTGGAAAGTGAAAGTAACTTAGTCTTTGAGTGCGGGCTCTCTTCTCACCAGAACCGGCCACAAGCATGCGCTCTCCACAGTACGCGAATTGGATTTCTTTCTCCCATTGACGTGAACAAGAGAAGCTGCTAGCTGCTAAGCTAGCCTCTTTAGCGCCGTCGTTATGATCAGCTGTTATGACGTGAACTAGAGAGGCTGGGAGCGAGCGAGCTGCTAAGCTAGCGTCTTTAGCACCACCTAAAGGCAGCTGATTACCTGCCACGGAGTAGACCAGCTTTGTCAGAAAGGACGCCGGCGATGAGGAGGAGGAGGAGGGGGGAGATTGCCGTGCTGAGTTGCCTCGGCAGAAATTCAGCAGTTTTCAGTGCTCTAACAGGACGGACACCTTTACCAGGGAGCAGTGGATTATATTTATCAGTGAGGATGTGCAGTTGGTAAGTGTTGCTGCTTGTGTAACTTATTATCTTTTGTGTCAGAGACCAGTAAACGGTGGTTGACGAACGGACAAGCTGCTAATGTAGCTACAGAAGCTAACACTGTTTGGTTAACTTCACGTGAGACGTCTGCTCCTTATATTCATCAGAGTCCAGCCCTTTTTCTCCGCGGATCCTCTCCATCAACCGTGCTGTTACGTTTTTATCACGTTTTTCTCTGTTGGGACATCATTTCTTTCACCTGCTCTGTACTGATAAAACTTTGTTTTGGCTTTGACGTTTGCCTCGTGAACGCGCTTACAGACAGGTCTAACTCTTGTGCGTATTCTCGCGACAAACAATAGTTGGCGATTAAAGAGGTTAAAATGAGCTCATTAAATTTTCGTCCCACCCAACTATATTTAAAAATTCATTTGAAGATAATTTAAGGATTGTGTATGTAAAACAGCAGGTTATGACACCTTTAACAGTTCTCACATGTCTCATATTTCATGATTAAAGTGATCTTAATGTCCAGTCCGAGGAGAAAAAGAAGAACTGATACACAGACACGTTTCACGTATGATGGAATGATGCGACACAAAACAAGACGTTGTGTTAACCACGCACAGCGACGATTACAAGCAGAAACAACAAATCTGAAGCCACAGCTGCAGAACATCATCCCGAAATCCACGCAAAGGTAACCAAGGTGGCAATACGTCGTGATTTTGTTGTGCTTTTGCAAAATTATTTATTTTTTAAGAAGAATCGTCTCATTACTTTGATATAATAAAAAAAGACCTGATATTTGTTATGAAATGAAGTCGGAGTTGTGAAGAGGAAAGAAAAAAGCTCCTTCTAAATGAACAATGTCTGTTGTTAAGGCGCCAGACTGTTGTTTTATATCATTTATTCACATATGTGTGTATGCAGGGTCCCAAACTAACACTCATCAGGCGCCAAATGCGAGTAGTAAATTTTGTTTGTTGAGTCAATCTCAAAGAGCTATCCGCCACATGGCGAATAAATAATTGCTCCGAATAATTCATGTTTTTAAATCTTCATCTTGTGGATTTCTTCTTTATGCTACTCTGGTGTCTATAGGTATGAAAGTCGTGCATGTACACACTGACACCCACTCGTGACACGAGAGGACCACCCACTCCGTTACCTCCGAATACTAACAACGAGCATTCAGCTCAGGCTGATTAAGGGTGCTTTCACTCCTACACAATTTGATCCGGTTAAAGCGGAGTTTGGAACACCTGCAAGTACGGTACATTTGGCCAGGGGTGACAGTGGACCAGTTTGTTTTGGTCCGGACTAAACAACCGTATGGAGACTGACCTCTTGAGGTGGTCTCAAAACGGTTCCATGCGGACTCCAGTACGGTTCGCTGATGGTGAGAACGCTGCGCGGCCTCGATTCGTCCCATTTACAGCAGTTCCATTAATTCTACATGATGGATGAGACAGACGCTACCAGAGATGTCACCAAAGATGTCTCCGAAATACAAGATGGTTCAGGTTAGGAACTTAGCCCGTTGGCCTGGCAACTTTGCTTACAACACATCTTGTCCGTTGGGAGAGAAAAAAAAAACTTGCAGTGCTCTCTTGCCGTATGCGAGTTCCATGCTGTAACAACAGTATTTGCGCTTGCTGCATAAATAATGATAATATATCACCACAGTTACGAACAGAGGAGCACAACAAACATATAGACCTATTTTTTTCGTCTAGCTTTTAATTCTAACTAGTTCATTTACTAACAGTGTGTTCAGACCAAGCGCGATTTGGGCGTCAAAAACGCGCCCGACGCCCAAAGTTGGACGCCGTGTCATTAAAAGTCCGACGCCTGTTTCCCCGCGTCTTGACGCCCTGACGCGCGGCGAGAGATGTCCAGTTAAGCAGCGCTCGCCGCGCCGTGGGAGGAGCCTCTCCTTTCTCTTTTTCCTTTTACCGGTCTGTCTGCACCATGGCAGATGCAGGAAGAGAGCGGCTCGGCTTAATGTGATAAATAAAGCAGTGTGTCTGTGTCATGACTCGCTCTGATTGGTCATCGCCCCGCGCCAAGACGCCAAAGTTCAGATTTTCCAACTCCGGCGTCTGACGCCCCTGACGCACAAACGCTGAACATCTCAAAACTCGACGCGCTAACGCCCTAGACGCGCCGCGCCCGACGCGCGAAACGCGCCGCTAGAAAGGCCAACGCTCCTTGACACACGTCGGCCATTGACTTTGCATGTAAACCTGACGCCCTTGACGCCCAAATCGCGCTTGGTCTGAACACACTGTAAAGATTTTACTCTCTTTTAGGTACACCCTGCGATCCCCCAAGTAGCCTGTTCTGATTCTCTGTTGGTTGTTTTCATAGCTCTTAATCTTCTTTGTTCTTATTTTTTCCCAGTATTTAACTTTATATTTTTATGATGTTTTACATTGTCTCTTTTTCTGTTACCCCTGCTGTAAAGCACTTTGTGTGTCCAATGGGTACTGTAAAGGGCTATATAAATAAACTTGATTTGATTTTGATTTGATTCGATACGGCAGTTTGTATTTCTTCTGGGATTATTCTTTGCCCGCTTCGCCATCAGCTTCAACACAAAACACAGTATTTTCTGAACAGTGCTGCCACGTGTCTTGGGTGGATATAAATCATCCATAGCGGTTGTTTAGTTTGCAGAAATACTGGTGTGAATGTGAACCTGATGAGTTGAGAATTGCAACATTGTTACAACTTTTGGGCTGAACCGAACCACTGTACCGGACTAACAGGTGTGAAAGCACCCTGATTAGCGCGGACGTGTTGAGAGTGTTAGCAGGAGGCAGCCTTCCAAAGGAAAACACAGTGAACGGGAAGATAAACCAGCAGGATCTACAGCTAACCAGAAGGTTCAGAGAGAAGTGGTGCTGTGGAGGCGTCTTAAGACACCGGCTGCACTATGACAGGGTCCGCTCCATTTACTGCCTGGGCGACTGAGTGACGAGTCGGGTGGGTGGGGTCTTGACTCGGATCCACTCAGAACCGGCAGCGTGCTGTTACACCACCATACATGACGTTGATGTGCGGACTTTACTTAATTATTATGGTTACTTAACTTAAGATAACCACTAATTAAAATAACTCCTCAAATATCTCAGGCTTTGATTATGGTCTGTTCAGCTGATCTAAGCAGCAAACTCCTGCCCTAATCCACCTTCTTTAGACTGGATTGTCCCTGTTAAGAGACCTCTAACAGTCACTGTTGCACTTAGCAGCCTACAGTCTGAAACGGGTGGATGCAAACTAATCACTTTATGATCAAGTTTGATTCGTTATAACAGTATTATTATTATTATCAATTTCACTTTGAATTATCTATTCAAGCACTGAGAGCGAAGAGTCTGAATGGGAGGTTTGAATAAATAAATTCAGAAAATAACCAATTTATTAAATATGAACATTTTTTTCTTGTTCCTGTTGTTTTAATTTAGCTAAAAATAAAAGAAACATTTTAATCAAAAGACTGACAAAAACTAAATCAAAATTTGCCGTCAAAATTAATACTGATGTAGAGTCCAGGAGGACTGGCCATCTGTGTGTTCTGAAGAATCACAGAATGCCCGTTATTCCAGGGCAGCCGACCGGGTCTCACTCAGTTCCAGCAGTGTCGCAGGTCTGTCCCGACCTTCGGGGCACATCAACTCTCACCAGCCTTTAATACAACATGTGGGATGTGGAGCGCCTGTGATTACGGGGATCCACGAGAAAACAAATGAGTAGAACAGCTGTGATCAGCTCCGGAGGCCACGCCTCACACAGGGCGGGTGGAAACTGACGGATGAAGCTACTAAAAGCTGCTAAATGTTTAGCAGCAAGGCAGCTAGCAGCACCACTGCAGCACCAGTTCATGTTAACGTTAGCAGCGATGGACAAAGATGAGCTGGTGGATGTTCCACATACATGCAGGGTTAGTAAGATAAAGGAAGAAATAGAACTAAGCTACTTATGTGGGCTGATGTTTGTAAATGTCATTCAAGTAGCATTTTACATTTAAACCCAGTTTGTGTTGCTCAGTATGTAAAAAATTAAATGAAACGATTTAAAGGGGATCCTCAGTAACTTTTTTACCTCAATAAATGCTTTTCGGAATCCCCGTGGGGCTAAACAAAGTGTTTACGGAGCGATTCAATGTGCCCCCCCCTCCCGCCGGGGCCTCTGGCCTGCGAGCAGCTCTATGCAACTTTGCCTGCGCCGACCCGAGCAGAACTTGCGACAACAGAAACCGCTGTACGGTGCTCATGTCCCCTATCTACCGAGCTGCTTCCAGCGCTGATTTGAACCAGACTACCAGCACTAATTCGAAGAAAACATTTCTTTAGCTTCACACCACCTAAACACGGCTCCTGGCTCTCATAACCAACTCTTTGCTGGACCAGAGTGATTCACGTAGCTGCGCTGCCTGGGCGCCGGGTGAAGCATCACTGCTTCAGGCTCAATAATCACTTGTCACGTCCGCAAAAAGTAAATAAAAGTTCGTATTCTTACCTGCTACTCGCCAACACCAGTGAAAAATATAATCCACGGCATATTTACCCGCAAATCGCGGGTAAAACGTCCCGTTTCAGAAGAGAAAGGTCTTTGCTTTGAGCAGAGGGAGACGAGGTGCTGCTACCAACACAGCAAAGTAGCATCAACAAGCTAGTAAAAGCTTAGAAATATATCCAGGGATCAAAATAGAGGAAAGACAGGTAGAGAAGCCGTCTGTGTGCTGTGGGGGTGTAAGGGGGTTGAACACGACAGTGAAAGGACGCCACTAGGGGAGCCCCGAGCTGAAGTTACTGAGTTCTGCTTTAAGTAGTTAAAATGTTAAAAGGTTCAGGGAGTGGTGGAGTTCAATTCAATTCACTTCAATTCAAACTTTATTTATAAAGTGCTTTTCATGCCAAAGGCAACCCAAAGTGCTTTTCAAGAAATAAAAACAAACGCATTTTTAAAATAAGAACGGGCCCTTACACACCCAAGCACAAAACACAGCACACATAACTATAAACATTTGCACACACACACGACCCCCCCCCCCCTCCCCACCCACTCAACTATGCATATAACTTCCAACCCCTAAAATAAAAACACTAAGACTAATAAACATCTGGCTTGACCTGCTGTGAGGAAGTGACATCTTGGGGATCCGTTCACTCCAGGAGCCAGACATGGTCCCAGAGGGTATTTCTGCAGGGACCAACCAGATCAGGGCAGGCCGGGGTCCACACCACAGTGATAAGGCTGCAGTGCCGGGCCCCAGCCACCAGGACAAGGGCAGCCCCCCACCAGCTCTCTCCAGACCATGTAGGCAAAGCTCCCAGAGTGAAGGATCCCCATGAGGAAACACTGGTGTTAAAATGTTAAAACAGATAAAACAAGTGGACAGATAAGAGCAACATTGAAAAATTAATAGGTATTCATAAAATGATATGCTAAACAAGTCAATAAAGTCTAAAATAACTTGAACATAACATAAAATAAAATAGAGTGAAAGTTAAATAAGTAAAATGAAATCAAATTAAAAAGCGAAGTTAGAAAGGTCTTGAGCCTCTTCTTAAAGGAGCTGTATCATGCTTTTCAAATGTTCCAAAAGTCAAATATAGGCATTTATAAGCTAGATATGTTCCCATCGTTACTATAGAAACTAATTTGGTGTTAAATATTAGTTTTTCGATGCATCTAATTTCCAACACGGAAGTAAGATGGCTGACTGTACTGAACCGCGGAGCTCTCGACCAATTGCAGCATGTTTTACGCCCATTTAATGACGTTGCCCCGGAAGAGACACTTATTCTGAAGGGTCACTGAATTGTCTGTAGCACCGGCACCGGTGTTACGGGGTAACTGGTTTTCGTGTTAACTGGTGATTTTTGCAGATGTTGCCTTCAGGAGTACTCAGCCTGTTTTCCGAACGCGCAGATTCGACAATCCATATGAAAACACAGCCCAATGCTTCAGTTTGCTGTTCAATAAAGTTAAACAAAACTAAACGCTGTGTTGTTGATTTGTGACTATAAAGAGTTCTGTTGGTATGAAACTGTGGCAGGCAATAAATAAAATACACGTAAATAAAACACACATTCTGACGATATGCAGCAGGGTTCGAACCTGCGGCATACGGAAAAAAGTCACCCCTCCTCAGGGAGGCGTAACCCGCTACACTACGAAGCTCGACACAACAGCTCCCAGAACTGTCATATTTCACGTCTCAGCTGGTCTTCCTATGTAAACATCACAAGATAACACGCCTGCCCGTGTTATCTGGTTATCGTGTTAACTGGTGACATTCACTGCACTGTTTGCTACTCAGTACATCGCAACAACGGTTTGGTTTTCAGCCTTTCTTACCGTCATTTTGTCTTAATTCAGCCGTTTTAATGCTTCGTTTAGTGAATCACAGCTTGTGATGTTGTTTAATCTGTCCACAACCCACAGGTAGCCAGGTAGCTACAACGTGACGCTTCGCTTAGCTCTTCATTAGAACTGAGCAACCGAGCAAACTAACACTCGTTGATTTGTGAAATTATATAGTGTTGTGGGCGCGAAGACATGGCAGACAATACATTAAATAAACAAACAAACAAACAGACGAAACATTCAAAAAGCCCAATGCCGTGGCAGCTAGGTTCGAACCAGGAGCAAAACAAAAACACATAAATCATGTCAGTGAACTTACACACTGAGCTAAACAACATCATGGGTGAAACTCCCATATCTAAAAATTACTTTTCTGATCTTGATTTTATGTAAACATCACAAGTTAACATGTGTACTTGTGTTTTCTGGTGACATTAATTGTTGACTGAAATTAAGCTTATTCTTCACTGTATTAGTTTGCTGCTAAATAGATCTCAACAGTTGGGCCTGCAGCCCCAGTCACGCTCATTCTGGCCAAATGTAGCCTCGTTTAATCCAAAACTAGACGAACGTTGTCACAGAGAAAGTCGTCGCAGTGAAGTGCAGCGTTTTGTCGTTCTTTGTGGACAGATGACAGTCAGGAACGATTTCAGTGTCAAGTCTGAAAATAACTGCAATTACATGATTTCACGCAATTACAGTTCACTAGACACAATGACTAGATAACACAAGCATGCATGTTAAAATGTTTACATAAAATCAAGATCAGAAAAGTAATTTTTAGATATGGGAGTTTCACCCATGATGTTGTTTAGCTCAGTGTGTAAGTTCACTGACATGATTTATGTGTTTTTGTTTTGCTCCTGGTTCGAACCTAGCTGCCACGGCATTGGGCTTTTTGAATGTTTCGTCTGTTTGTTTGTTTGTTTATTTAATGTATTGTCTGCCATGTCTTCGCGCCCACAACACTATATAATTTCACAAATCAACGAGTGTTTGTTTGCTCGGCCGCTCAGTTCTAATGAAGAGCTAAGCGAAGCGTCACGTTGTAGCTACCTGGGCTACCTGTGGGTTGTGGACAGATAAAACAACATCACAAGCTGTGATTCACTAAACGAAGCATTAAAACGGCTGAATTAAGACAAAATGACGGTAAGAAAGGCTGAAAACCAAACCGTTGTTGCGATGTACTGAGTAGCAAACAGTGCAGTGAATGTCACCAGTTAACACGATAACCAGATAACACGGGCAGGCGTGTTATCTTGTGATGTTTACATAGGAAGACCAGCTGAGACGTGAAATATGACAGTTCTGGGAGCTGTTGTGTCGAGCTTCGTAGTGTAGTGGGTTACGCCTCCCTGAGGAGGGGTGACTTTTTTCCGTATGCCGCAGGTTCGAACCCTGCTGCATATCGTCAGAATGTGTTTTATTTACGTGTATTTTATTTATTGCCTGCCACAGTTTCATACCAACAGAACTCTTTATAGTCACAAATCAACAACACAGCGTTTAGTTTTGTTTAACTTTATTGAACAGCAAACTGAAGCATTGGGCTGTGTTTTCATATGGATTGTCGAATCTGCGCGTTCGGAAAACAGGCTGAGTACTCCTGAAGGCAACATCTGCAAAAATCACCAGTTAACACGAAAACCAGTTACCCCGTAACACCGGCAGCTCTCATGTGGATGTTAGTAGTAAACATTGGTGGATAATTACTCCGATCGACGGAATAAAACAGACCAGCCTGTTATGGAGCTGTATGCGCTCGACCCAGAGTCTGATATGGAGTTTGAAGTACACGTAGTACCACAGAAGTACCACAGAGACCCCTGACAAGCAAGTAATTTAGCGAACAAATCACAGGCTAACAGTTAGCGCTGAGCTAAGCAGCACTCACATGGATCTTGTAAACATTGATGGATAATCGGACGCCGATCAACGAGATCAAACGGAGCAGCCTGTTATGGAGCTGTATGCGCTCGACCCAGAGTCTGATATGGAGTTTGAAGTACACGCAGTACCACAGAGACCCCTGACAAGTAAGTAAATTAGCGAACAAATCATAGCCTAACAGTTAGCATTGAGTTGAGAGATGTGTTGACTCACCAGTGTTGTTGTCTGTCCATGCGCGTTTTTATAGCAGGAACTGCGTCAGGTTTCAGAAGTAATCCCAGAGAAAAAAACACTTTACTGCCCGAGATTCATGAAGTTGTCAGGAGTGAAGTTCACACACAAAGTTGAGGGTTTTTTTCCCTGCTCCTGAAGTTATAATCCAACCACTTCTGGCAAGTCGATTCATCCAGTACAACAAATACACTGCCACGCTGAACATAACCACGCTGAACGTAACTCCATTTTCCCAACTTGCTGTCCTCTAGAGCTTAAATAAAAAAAAAATTTTAAAAAAAAAAGGAAGAAAATTCTCCTGAACTCTGGATCAAACGTCTGTTAGCTCATGGCTGCTTGTCTCTGAGGAAATCTTCCTGCAGGTGTTAGTTTCTTCCTCAGAGAGTGTGTATAGGATTCTCTGAGTTTCTGTTCAACAGAGGGCGTCTTGCTACGATACTGAGCGTGCGCATTTGGACTTTCGTGATTGGTGCCACGTTCATACGTAACGCGGTGGGTAGTCAGCCGTTTGCAGGGAGGTAGCGCTTGGTTTAAATATTCATGTAGATTACTCAAATATGCATGAATGAAGAAAAATAACGATTTAAATCATTTCTTGATGAGGAAATAACATACTGACATGCTGAAAAGCTCTTAAAAGTCCATTTTTCATGATAGGGCTCCTTTAAAAACATCAACAGTCTGCAGTCCTGAGGTTCTCTGGCAGGCTGTTCCACAGACGAGGACCATAGTGGTGGAACGCAGCTTCACCGTGTGTTTTAGTTCTCATCTGGGGAACAATTAAAAGGCCGGTACCAGAGGACCTCAGGGTCCGCGAGGGTTCATAATTTAAAAGCAGGTCGGATAAATAAGAGGGCCCAAGACCATTAAGACATTTATAAACCACTAAAAGAAGCTTAAAGTCGATCCTGAAATGCACGGGGAGCCAATGCAGTGATTTTAAAACTGGTGTAATGTGTTCCCGCCCTCTGGTCCTTGTAAGAACTCGTGCTGCCGAGTTCTGCAATAACTGTAAGCTGAAAACAGACTTTTTAGGAAGACCAGAGAGCAGGGCATTACAGTAGTCTATTCTACTGGAAATAAAAGCATGCATCAGCACCTCCGTGCTGGCAAGAGAGAGAAATGGGCGGACTCTGGCGATATTTTTAAGATGATAAAATCCTGTCTTTGTGACATTTCTGATGTGTGGAATAAAATTCAGCTCAGAGTCGAAAAGAACACCCAAGTTTCTCACACATTGAGAAAGATTAAAATTCTGTAATTTAGGTAAAATGATCTCTCTCTTGTCTTCAGGACAGATGATCAAAACTTCAGTTTTGTCCTGGTTGAGCTGTATTACAGCCCATAAAGTGGAAATACAATGCTGATAATAAAGTAGAAATTTCCAGAATAAAGTGTAAATGTCAACAATAAATTATGATTTTTTTCTTTGAAACTGTTTTCTAATTTATTTTACATTTTGACTTGTTTATCAATATTGTGTCTTTCTTCTTGTCCGTGGTGCGTCCACGCATCGGACACAGACTGAGGGTGTGTTCACACCAGGATAGTCTGCTAGACACGTCTGATTGGGGGAGTCGGCTCAGTTGGTGGGTGGGGGTGATCTCCCGGACCGTGTTCACCACTCTCACCACCTTTCACCTTGTTTGTTTTTCTGTGTGGGCTGCATGTGCTCCCATTGGTTTAAAAGAGTGCACTGGCTGCAAAGGATCATGGTCTATGTAGTTTCGTATGTTATGCTCCACTAAGAGCGGATAGAAAACCATTAAATTTGTCTCAAGACTCACTGGTTAATACTATGATAAAACCACAACAATACTGTGGTAATTTACCTACCGTGATATTGTGAACATTGTGACACCGCTAGTTCTAAGTAGACTTGCTTCACAGCATGTTACCATGGTAACTCAGCAGGGAATCCCGCCCTTACTCCTCAGATTTAATGTATACAGTATAATTATATATATTGTAGCTTCCTGTGTAATAGTTTTACTGTTTAGAATAATTTGATTAGACTTCTTTATGTTTACTGTAACTTTTTACAAGCATTAAGTTCAGATGATATTTCCTTTCATGATATAATTGATTTTCTTACCAGTGATGTAAATGAAAAATAATTCTTTATGCAAATTTAACTATTGTTCCTTTCTTTTATCAGGTACTAAAGTGTTTTTAATACACAACCTTCACCATTACAGAAGCTTGTGAACAAAAATAAAGCCATCATCAATCTCTCCATGCAGCCTGGGATACATTTGTTTACTGGTCAAAGGACAGCATCCATTTGTTGCTTTATGATGGTTGGAAAAAGTGTGTTTGTCAAAAGTATTTCACAGTTTATAAACTGCTGAACTTTAGACTAGATGTGCATATTCATGAGTCTGGAGATTTTGGGCTGAAGGCCTTATAACTCTTCTCTAGATTGATGGACAGCAACACTGGCAGCACCGGTGCTAACCACCACAGCACAGTGCAGCCCCCACCTCAATCCTGTAGAAATAGAAATTGCTAAGATCTCTGCTTTTACACAAGTGCTCACACTTGCTGTTGATATACTTAGATTTACTGGGTAATTCATGTTGCTGCGTTTTGGCCAGACCCTGATGTACTGGGATGGACTCCAGCCCAGTTACCTGAAATATTTTCTCCAAGGTCAGTCAGTCAGTCATTTTCCGTACCGTTTATCCAGTTCAGGGTTGCGGGGGTTGCTGGAGTCTATCCCAGCTATTATCAGGCGAGAGGCAGGTACACCCTGGACAGGTCACCAGTCGGTCGCAGGGCTTTCTCCAAGGTGCAGATGAGAAATTTCTACCAGGTTTTTATAATTTTCTTTATACCTGGGTTTGAATACGCTGTCATGCTCCAAATACGGTTAAATTTGGTCACGTTGGGAGGAAATCCAACTTTTATTTAAATAATATTTTTTTTGTTTGTTTTAGGGGGACGAGTCATTTCCATCCCACAAAAAAGTCTTTCTAGCAGAAATCCTGACAGAACCCATGTGTTTTAAACATTGGGATTTTATATTTTGATCCCTCAGATATATAGAAATATGAAAGAAAATAATTCTGTTGTTTATCTGTATAAAATTTTTCTGTCAAGTTCATCCATGATTCAATCATGATTTTTGCTTTTACACCAGAAACAAATGGTGAACACAAATGCATCATTATACAAATTTCAAATTATTAATGTGTGTGAGGGACCAAGATCAGAGAGACGTGCAAATGTAAATGTGTAAATAAAAATGTGAAACTAAAATTAGAGATTTTTATTCTGAACTTTGTTTTTATCATGATTTTTACCAAGACATGGATGTAAAGAGTCTGATGTAGAACATGAACATTTATTTCTAGAACCTTCACCAGTACAACCTTATATAATGTGACATGTAGCTTTGTCATATCTCAGTCAGTTCTTCCATGTAGTTCATATTTTCCAAAGTCTAGTCTCAGCGGGACAAAGTTTTGTTGTTAAATATACCTCTGAAAAATAAGTCATTTATATAGATATAAATGATTATATATTACCAATATATCTTACATAATATTACACTTTATATTGAATTAGATTATCGTTGATTGTGATTAGCTGTCACATAAAATCAGATAAATACAAACAAACTTGAAATAAGAAATATGAAGAGGAAAGAAGAGAAAATGATGGAAGGAGGAGAAAACAAGAAAAAAGGATGAAGAGGGATGAGTGAGAGGGCCACGTTGGTACTAAGGGGCCTAAAGTGGGCCAAGAACCCCCCCCCCCACACACACACACACACACACCATTCCACCACCAGCAGCCTGAAGCCTTGATTCAAGGCAGGATGGATCCATGCTTTCATGATGTTTCCAGCAGATTCTGAGCCGAGCATCTGAATGTGGAGCTGAAATGGAGACTCATCACACCAGCAATGTTTCTCCATCTTCTTTTGTCCAGTGTTGGTGAGTGTGTGTGAATTGTAGCCTCAGTTTCCTGTTCTTTTTTTTTTTTTTTTTTTTTTCTACTTGTCCTGTCCAGCATCGAAGCAAGCAGAATGGAAATCTGATTGCTTTATTCTGTTGAACAGTTTTGCTTTACCAAGCGGAGCTTTATGAACATAAGGCTCCACTTGATATCATGTTTATTCATTTTATTTCTTTATTTAAACATTTGTCTATTACACCATTCCATTTCATACTGCTGGGCCTGACAAGGGAGAAATGAAAGTTAACAGAGGTAATGATAGAAAGTGAAACAGAGAGAAAAGAGTAAGGAAGAGGAAGAGAGAGAGGAGAGAAAACATGAATCCACTTACACAGTTCACTGGTACATCTGTACCGCGATCCCTAAACAACCAAGGTCTCTGTTGGAAAACAAAATCATACAAACACACACAAACACACGCAGAACTACGCAGAGAAGAGGTACAACCTAGTCCTCGCAATGGGAAGTAGAGAAGAGGTACAACCTAGTCATCGCAATGGGAAGTAGTGTCACAGTGTCAACATGCATGATAAAGGGTGCTCCGTGGTGATACAGTCATGCAGATGCAGCCTCGTCTCTGCAAGGAGGAGGAAGCCCGCAAGGCTCACGACCCATGCCCCCAGCAGCCACCCAGAGGCCCAGATCCCAGCTACCCCCCCCCCCAAAGAGCGGACATGCATCCCCCGAAGGGCGGCAAAAGGCGGCCCCAGCCGGAGCCCCTGCAGTCTGGGGCCCAGGCCCCAGCGGACCAAGACCAGCAGCTGCCGACCCCACCGGGCGCCTGGCGTCCCCCGGAGCGGAGACAGCGCCGGGCCCAGGGCCCAAGCGCCCAGGAGCAGCCACCCCCCCCCCCCCGGACCCGGGCGGCCCAACCGAAACCCAGGAGGACCGGACCCCCCAGACGACGCCCCCCCAGGGCAGGCCAGCCCCCACCCCAACGTCCCTGCCCCACACACCTGACACCAGGGCGCCACCACCTCTACCACCCCCTACCCCCGCCACCACGCTCACACACACACTCCCCACACACCTACCCCAACACTAGGGCTGAAAGATATACCGTCACCGCCTCCGCATCGAGACACGGGCACCCAAGACATCAATACCGCAAGAGCAACCACATACAAGATACAGATCCCCCCGCGCCCGCCCCGCACAAAAAGCCCCGGAAGCCACAAACAAAACCGCACCCCCCACCAAAGCGCCCGGCCCCCAACCAACCCGCAGCCACACCGCACCACACCGACACCAAGATGCCCGGCACGAACACCGAGATACGAACCTCCGCCCACACCGCCCAGCCCTACCCAACACCTCCATGTACCCCCCCCACACACACACATACACCCACCCACTCCGCTCTCCGACCTTACATACCCACACTCACTCCTCCCTCCACCCCCAACACTCTCCCTCCCTCTACCGTCCACACCTACCCCCACCTCCTCATACCCTCTAACACACACATGCACTCCCCCCACATAGCTGCACCAACCCCTCCCCTACCCCCCCCACACATATGCCCCCACCTCCCTATACCCCCAATACCCCATACAGTCCCCCCTTACATGTCCAGCCCCGCCCATCCCTCTGACCTATCACACTCCCGCCCTTCCTTCCTTCAGCCCCTCATGACCATCCCTACTAGACACTCACGAGCATGCCACTCCTTCCTCCATCCCCCTTTCCTCCAACCACTTACCCACATCTCCTCCCTCTTCCAGCCCAAGTTCCTCCCTCCCACATTTCCTCTTTCACACTCTCATTCATTATTCTTACATACCCACCTCTCTCTTGCCCATGCCCTCGTGCCTCCTGAGTGGTAGCTCGGGCCGGGGAAGGAGCCGTGAGCTCCAAGCCCCCAACACGTCCCCCCCCCCCACCACCACCCCCATCCCCCACCCCCGGACGCAGCAGGCCAGGCATCCCCCAGGCCAGCAGATCCCCCGCAATGCAGCCAGCCTTAACCACTGGCGCGTGAAGCAGCCACTGTCCCCCCTCCCCCCCAGTAGCGCCCGGGAGACCGGGGTATGAAAGGACCCTGCCCCCCCCCACCCCCCGCTCATGACTGTGTGTGTAAGATGTGTGTTGTTTGCAGTTAAAACTAAGGGGCAGTGCCAAGTCATGCCGGGAGTGGGGTCGCGTAGGGGGCATGACCCCCCAACCGGCCCCTCCCTCCTTCCACACACTATATGGCCCGCCCTCAGAAGTGGTTGTGAGCTGTTGTTATTTTATGTGTTTAGGTGTCTAAGTGTGGTTAAAACTGGGGAGCAGGCTGTCTCTAGACGTGGCAAGCAAAGGCACTTTTGGTGCCCTCCCTCACCACGCCCGCTTGAAACGCACCCTCCCCAAAACCCTACGTGTGTGTGTGAGGTAGAGCAGGGGGGGGTCTTGGGAAAGGAGACCCGGGGGGTATATGAATTCCCCCCCTGGAAGAAGAGCCGTTACCGGCATTAGGTACCCCTGCCTCCCGGGATCCCCCCAGAGCAGAAGGGGCAGGCATGGCCGCCCCCACCGCCCGGCGTCCGGCGTTCACCACAGAGGGGCCAGCCTCGGCCCCTGGGGGCGCTCGACCATGCCAGGCCAGGGAGGGGGGAAAAGGGACGGGAGCGGAAAGGGTCGGCGGAGGGGCCAGAGTCACCGGCCCAACATCCCCAGGCCTCGCAAACCCCCCAAGAGGCATGCAGAGCTGCTATTTTTTTTTTTTTTTCCCTTTCCTCCCCCACTCTATTGTATCACCCCTAAACCCTACTTCAAACAACCAACGACTTTACCCCCGTCAACACTCCCTCATCCCATCCTCCTCCCACCCCTCCTGTATAGCCAGTTAGTCCCCGCACATCCGCCCCCCAGTGTCCATGCCCCCCTCCAAACCCAAGCCTGCACCCCCACCCAGGCCGCGACACGCACAATCCCCCAACCCCGCCAGAGCCACCACCCACCCCACCCACCACACACACCCCCCACCCACCCAGCGCCCCGCATCCGATCCCCCCACAGAACCATCCCCGCTCCCCACCCAAGCCCCCCCAACCCGACACACACAAACCCCACCAATGCACCACCACCCCCACACCCAAACACCCATCATCCATGCACCCCCACCCACCCACCCATCTCCACACACCCCCCACAGGCAGCCACACACACACACAACCGCATTCACGCCCCCCCTCCAGTCACACACCCACCCACACATACCAAGGATGGGGACCACGGGGCCACCAGCCCCCCCACGCCACAAGTCCACCGCCCCCAGCCCCCGGACCACGCGAGACCAACCCGCACGAGACCACCAGCGCAGGCCAGCCCCAACCGACACAGCGGCCAGGCGGGACAGGCACCCGGCGTGGAAAAGACCCGGCCACCCCGCAACCCCCCACCTCCACACACTAGAGCTGAACGATATGGACAAAACCCCACACCCCGACAGCCACGCCAGACACCCCAACATCGATACGACACGACATGACCACGGGTCCGCCGAAAACCAAGCACCCCGGCGGAAAGCGCAGCTCCGTCCGCGACCCCCAGAGCCCCACACGCAGGACAAGCACAGGGGAAATCCACACCCCCCACATGGCCGCTCCCGCGACACCAACATCCCGGATGCCCACATCCCGACACAGACACGACAACGATACATCCCCCAGCCCCACCACACACACACCCCCACCAGCACACACACCCGCACGCACACAGCAGAGGCGCCCCGGCCCCCGGCACAGTGACTAGACGTCACCAGGTCGTGAGGACCGGCCAAATCCAGAGGAGGCACGTCCCGCCGGCCCCGCCCCCCCAGCGCCGAGCCGGGTCCCCCGGCCCCGGAGGGCAGGGGCCACCCCGGAGCACCAGGGCCCAGGACCCCCCCGCCCCCCCCGCCCCGGGACGACCCCCGGCCGCCCGGCGCCAGCCGACAGCCACCGGCCAGGGCCCCACCAGCGACCCGCCCACCGCCGCAGAGCAGCCCCAACCGCTGACCCCCATGCCCCCCATCGGGCTGGATACAGCCCCGCCCCAGCCGCGAGGCAGCCCAGACCCCCCCAAGTCAACCGCCAGGGATCCATAGCCATCAAGCACTCGCCGGCACCCAACCCCCACATCGCCGAGGCGGCTCTCCTACACCAACGTTAAGTGATGGAGCTAATCACAGGGGACCAGAGGGAGTGGAATTCATCTAACTGGTTCTTAGAGGAGGCAGACATCGTCTCAATACTGATATGGTCTACTAAGAAATTCCTAAACTGGCTAATGCTCAGATTATTTTTGGATTTCCAGTTTACCAAGATAGTTTTCTTTGCAATACATAATACAGTAAGTATCATATGTGCATAGTTGGTTACCGTGTTGATCTCATCCAAGTCCCCCAGTAAACACAGTGTGGGGCTTGCAGGGAAGTTACACCTGAGCCACGTTGACAGGTCATCACATACCTGAAGCCAACACCTCTGGACAGGTGGACAAGACCACAAGGCGTGAAGATAATTGTCTGTTGTATTCTCATTGCAGTGCAAACAAATATTTGAAGGTGACAGACCCATCTTGAACATCCTCTGTCCTGTGTAATGTACTCTGTGTAAAACCTTGAATTGTATCAACTGTATATTTGAGTTTTTAGTCATTAGGAACGTGTTTAAACATATCTGTGTCCATGTGTTTTGGTTAAGGGTTCTGGACAAGTCAGCCTCCCACTTCGAAGTTGGAAGGGAAATTGAATCATCCAGTTTTAATAATAATCTATATATTTTCGACAGTAGTTTGGGGATAGAGAGATTCAGGAATTCTGCTACCCTGACCGGAGTCTGCAAGATCAGTTGGTTAGAGGTATATTTTTTGCTTAATATAGATTTAAGTTGATGGTATTCTAAGAATTTAGTACTACTGATCCCGTATTGTAAGGTAAGTGTATTAAATGACAGGAATTTTCCATTTTCAATGATATGTTGTAATTGTTTAACTCCTTTATCCTTCCAATGCACAAAATTAATCATTTTCTTGTTTTGTAAAATATCCAGGTTATTCCAGATGGGTGTGAGTTTACATGGAATAATAGAAGACTCGGTTAATTTCAGGAATTCCCACCATGCTTTCAGAGTAGAGCAGATGTTGATACTTTTAAAGCATTTATGAGATCTGACTGCTGAACTGATGAACGATGAACTGTCAGCTAAGAACAGTTTCCTGTTCTTAGCTGACAGGAGTGGCACCCGGTTTGGTCTTCTGCTGCATTCTGGTCCAGATAACTGCTGCTACTGGAGATTTTCTCTTCTTCAGACCATCTCTGGAAACCCTACAGATGGTTGTGGTGGAAATCCCAGTAAATACTCAGACCAACAACCATTAAATCCCCTTTCTTCCTCATTCTGATGCTCAGTTTGAACTTCTGCAAGTCGTCTTCACCACGTCTACATGACTAGATGCTGCCGTGTTATTGGCTGATATGTAAATGAATTTAGATGTAAATAAACATGGTGTGAGAATTTGTTTCCATCTTTTCTAGCAGATGTTGTGAAGCTCTATTCTAACAACTCTCACTAAATTCTCAGCCAGATTTCCTCTTGGAGGATCAATAAAGGTTAATTGTTTCTCTTCAGTCTCCAGGACCCTCATGTATAAAAAGTGCATACACACTGAAAATGTTCTTGCCTCAACCTCGAAAACCAACACCTCTATTTTACATTCAGTGAAGTTATTTTCTTAGTCTTCCCCAAAGCCTTCTCCATGGTTATTTGGACAAAGAGTGGAAGCCTGTATTGAATTTATACTCATTTGCATATTTATTTATGGGTGGGGACAGGGTGATCCGTGTGCCACGTTCTGACTTCCCAGTTGGAAAGACAACTTGAACGGCCGTCAAAGTCAGATTTCCTACTCTGAAGCTCGGGGTAGTCCCACCAGCTCCCACTTCTCCCACTAAAGATGGCTGCTCCCATATCAACTCTTACTGAACCCAATAATAAACAGTGGCGGCTGGTGATTAAATTTGTAGGGGGGGCGCAGTTGCTTGTGAGAGGTCAAAAGGCACGCCATCAACACCATGCAACATCTGTAAACCCTTTTCAATAGACCTTTGATATCAGTGCAACAACTACCTTGGATAGTGATTATCTAAAATAAATTTTAAGGTTGAATAGATTTTTATAAGTAGTCTACTTGAGCACCAGTTACACCATATCATTGATAAACCATCAATAAAATGAAAGAGAAAGAATGACGTTTTAGGGCAGATAAGAAGTTTTCAAAAGTAGGCTACTTTATTAATAATCATTATTGATAACAATAATAGCAGTAATTATAATAATAATAATAAGAAGTAGTAGGAGTAGTTTTGTTCACCATAGCACTAGTTAAACTAAATAATTCAAACCATCAATACAATCAGAGACAGGTAATGGATATTGTTCAACTATTAACAGATTTAAGAGAATGACATTGGGAACTGATGAACTATTAATACACTAAAGAGAAACATTGGCATGAAGTTGACTTTAACCAACAAGGATAGAGATACCAGTCAGTAGTGTCCACTACTTGTAAAGAAATTTAGCTCTCCTGTCTTTCTGGCTCGCAAATTTGTCAATGACTTTCTGATTAAAGCCTGTTATCTCGGTCACAAGCTTTTTCTCCATAGATAACATGGCTAAGGCATTCAACCCGTCTTGAGTCATGGTGTTCCTGAGGAGGTTGAAAAACACCTCTCAGCCTCTGCAGTGGACATGGGTGTGGTGATAATAATTTTGAGCAGTGTTACGGTTTCAGAAAATACCTGTGACAGGTTATTTTCCACAAATAAGTGAAAAAGGTCCACAGCACCACAGCAGGACTTGAATTCATCCTTGCTGTAGATCAGACTCAGCTCCGTTCTCAGCTTACTTCCATTCAGCGTGGGATATGACTTCAGGGTTGACTTCAGTGCATCTTCAGGGAATGTGTTGCGGTGGCTTCAAGCCTGTTGGCCTGCAGCAAGGTGGCACTGATGAGGTGGTCCGTGAAGGTGAAACGCTCTTTGTGTGTCCCATTATGGTATCACAAACCTACACAAACAGAGAATTTATTATAAGAAAAAGATGTTTGAATGCCATATCACCTCTACAGGCCTACTGTAGGCAACACCAACTTTTGCAAATTCCATTCTGAAGTCATATTTCTGAAGTGAGAAGCCCATCGCTGAATTAAAATAAGCTAGACACTGCATTTTTTAGACTGTCATAAATCTGCTGTGATGAAAAATAAATGTAAGATAAATTAGTAAATTAAGTTCCTAATTAATCCTTAATGCTTGAATCCATTTACAGTACAATTACACAATAAAAAAAACCTAAAAGATAATATACAATATAAATAAGCAGTATGAAAACAAAAACAAATAGTAAATAGAAACAAATTAAATCTATGAAATAAATTATGTGTTCATAAATAAAATAAAAGGCCAGATTTGGTTTGTCTCACATTTGCAACACCAGGCATAAAGGGATTACCGACAGGTTACCCAATGTTAGTAATTTCTGTTTCTTTTTTTCCCCCCTCTCTATAACTGGTCTGAACTTCTTATTTTATTGCAAAATGTAACAGCATAGGAATATTGAGGAAAAGTAAAGATGCTTTAAAGATAGGTGTGTTTTTACCATACAAATTTTGTATATAAAAGCACCCCAATATAAAGTGTTGAAACAAAGTGCTGTACATAAATAAGATAAAGATTTATAACATAAACAACTGCACTGAAACAGGGGTAACAAATAAGTTCTACAACAGACTCACTTCTGCAGCAATACTGTGGTCTTTTTCCCCAACAACTCAGCGCTTCCTCGGTGGCTCAGACACACTGTTTCGCTCTGCCACCATTGTGTCGATTGAATCTCTATGAACAAAAATAATTTTGGTTAGTCTTATAGTTAATATTCTCTAGAAGATAAGAACATAATCACAAATACCTTGTTTGCTGTATGCTCTCTTGAAACTGCTGAATGTATTCATTGATGTGAACTGCATCAATGTTTCTCTTCTGGAGCTTGGCGTAAAGGAAATCCACATGCGGCATGATGTGATGGAACAGTTGAAGAAAAAAAATAAAGTCAGGATCTTCCAGGAGCCTAATGTGTCCTCCTGCTTCTTCTTATCAGAGCTCTCGCTCTCGTCATGGCCACGCAAAGCCAACTCAAAAGCACCACAAAACTTTACGCAGTCAATAATTCTTGAGAGGATGTGTCTATTTCTTGTCACTTCTTCGTTGTGCTTCTTGATGCCAATCCTGTAGCCTTCATTGAGCTGCTCGGCGATGCTAAGCCTTCCAAAAAAGTTTAGCTTCAAGCTACTGTCAAGGTGGCTGCGGCTACACTCATGTTTCTTTGCTTTTTCGGACAAATGTTTTGAGTCCTTCATTCCCGTTGTGGTCCATAACATTTCGGTCCCAGGACTTTGAAATGACAGGCAGGGGAAACAAAACAACGCATTACTCACTGGGCATCCAGTTAGCCAGTCCCGTTTGGTATATACGTTTGAGGAAAAGCTGCAGGTGTATGTCCTCCCACGATCTGTTGACTGCTGAGATATGTTTAAATCTGGGCAGTCAGGTCCTAAGTCCTTCACCCTTCTCTTCTCTTCGTCGGACCGACGGGAAAAGGGTCTGCCGCGTAACAAAACCACCGAGTTTTCTTTTACTGCAGTTTCCATGATGCACAATGCTGAGTTTGCTAGTTCTAGCGTGCGTGACGTCTTTTATCTGGCTGTGAGCAGCAATGGGCTATATGCCCGGCTCCACTACTTCTTGAATTTCAGACAGCACCTTTGCTTCCTGTCTTTCATTACTGGTTGAACTAATTACTCCAGGTGTGTCTGGCCAGTTACTGAGGTCAGACACACCTGGAGTAATCAGTTCATCCAGTCACAACAGACAGGAAGCAAAGGTGCTGTCTGAAATTCAGGAAGTAGTGGAGCCGGGCATATAGCCCATTGGCGCAGGTGTGGGGTCTGATGATGGACATATTGAATTTGAGTAAATGTCCAATCACGTTAAGATTAAACAATACGGGGAAACGACACCATTGGCCTGGGCGCACGAAATGCGCCCTAGAAGTGTTTTTTTTATGTACCAATGAAAAGCTCCATCTGCTTGGGTGGGAGCAAAAAGTTTCATAGCTTTCATACACTTCAGTGTAACCGGCGCCCCTGAATTGGAGGAGGGCTTAATAATAATAATTGGCAAGCACTGGCGTAAATTGGTTAGGTAATGCCAGAACTACTGCAATACATGATTATCATTATCACAATACAATATGAGGAAAACATGTTGTTATTGTTTTATTTAATAATTATTTAGTTGCTTGATTTAAACTTGGTCATTATTTTATGGGTGGGCGGCGCCCTAGCGCCCCCTATTGACCCACCGCCACTGATAATAAACAGTATTTATCCAAACGTTGTTGTGTAGTATGAACACAGCTGTAGAGTAAGTCTGTAAAGTGTGATCATGATTAAAACATTAAAGGGATGAGAGGCAGGAATTACAAAAGAATACACAAGCATGGCCAGTTTTTTTTATACTAATGGGTGATGAAGCGTTAAAAACCAAAAAGAACGTTTGCACCACGTCTCTCTCCGTTGCCTTGAACAGGCTGTGTGCTGCAAAATGCGCTGCAATTCGGTCGCGGTAAATTCAAACATGTAAGCGATAGTTATGGATTCTTCTGCCGTCAGCGAACAATCCAGATCAACTGAAAGACACCAAAAAGTGTAGCTATGAAGAAAAAGCGCTGTAAACAACATTATAGCTTCAGTTTGTGCACACTCCCGTGACGGCTTGGCTCGTGGCTGCAGTTACCTGAAGCGCCAGTCGCAGCAGTCGTGAGTTTCATTTCTTAATCTTGCCTCTAGTCCCTTTAAATGCCTAAGACATATATAATGTGAAATACAACAAAACACATTTATTTTATGTACATATCCACTATCATTGATAAACATTGTAGCAATAAAACTTGATGCCTTTAGAGCAAGAGTGAATTGCCTTACCTCTATTATTGATGGATATTTAGTGTTTTGGGCATTAATGGGTTAATAACTAAAACTGCTCAAGGGATATCACTGTGCATCATCTGGAATCTTTAAAAGGTGATCCCATGCTACAAGAATCAGTTGTGGAAAAAACTTTTTTACCGACGACATTGGACCCCCCCCCGGCTCCCCGGGCTATGTATTTGGGAGGGTGGAAAACAGAGGCAACAATGGTGGGAGAGGATCCAGGTAGCATGAAGCTGAGTATTCGAACGATGAGAACACCTAAGCAGCAGGAACTGGCAGCACCTTCCAGGTTTCACAGTGAAGCAGCACCACGCCCCCACCCCGTCTGGAAGCATGAGGGAGGCAAACCTAAACAAAGCCCGGTGGGACAGACTTGTTTAAGGAGATAAAATCATTTGGCTATTGCCAAGTCTGGCATAAAAAAATCCAGATTGTGATCCACAAGAACATCTCTGATCAGCATCATTGAGAGAGCGCACGTTCAGATGACCAAAGCTGACGAGGGCGAAGCCACTTTTGCTGGTTGAGTTTGCTACCCTTGACAGGCTGAGGTGGCGGGAATGGCGACGGGTGGAGAGGCATGTCGGTATGGAGGAGTACGCGTTTTTGTAGAGGCGCTTACTGGTAACTTGGCTCTTTTTTCCTTTTCTTTTTGGTTTTCCGCTCCACTTTTATGCAAATATGAAACGCATTATGTCAACTTAGTCAGTTAGAATGACTGTTTAGCACACTTGAATACAAGCAGCACCACTAGAAAATATCTGTAGATAAACCGTAACATACAGGCCGCGCCTTTGTCAGAAAGCAGGTGTTCACATAACATGAGATATTTACACAGAAAGATTAAAAAAAAATGTTTTAACATTTTTTTTTACAAATTTTAAAAAAGCAAATTTATACCGGTAACACGCATAAGCTTAATACTGTAAATGTTTTTCTTTCTCTCTGAACCATGCCTGTAACGGGGCTGGTTTTGAAAATAAATGAATAAAACTGGTGTCTCCAGAGTCTCACCGGTGAACACTAAAGCTTCCACAGCTCTGTCCTGCGCTGCTGGGCGGACAGAGGGCTGGTAAAAGTGCTTGTAACTTTACTTCTAAACATCTGATTTTCAAAATTCCAACTGCAGGGCTTTGCTTATGTCCAACATAAGGGGGCACGAGTGTTTTTGTGGGTCACCCCTAAGCGGGAGTCTTTATGCCAAATAAACGCAAAATCCAGATCCATCATACAGCAGCCGTTGTAACGCTGTTTGAGGGTGGAGGATGATGAAAATCTCATGCGTCGGCTTCAGCACGATGAGAAACATGGAAGGGAACAATCAGGTGTTTACCCTGATGGTTTCAGCCACAGTGTTCAGAGCGTGACAAAAGTAGCGGCTTGTTGCCCGGAATTTACTGTAAACTTGTTCACCATAAAGTTAAATATGAGAGGGAAAATAAAGCCAATCATGATGCAGCACAACATTTAATTCAATATTCAACACCTACTACATCACCAAAGTCAAGTCGGTCTTGTAAAGTTTTTAGCAACTACGACTCAATCCTGACTGGGACAACCTATAAGTCCTGTATAACTACATGACAGGTGATGTTGCACATACTGCACATGGCCTATGCTGGACTCCTCTGGGCACAGGTTATGGCAGGGCAGTGGGAGGGGCGCCCGCCCGCAGCTCCCCTGAGCCTGGTGGAGGCTCAGCTCCCTTGGGTCCTGCCTCCAGTCCGGGCCGGGGGTGTACCTTGACATTTTTGTCGATCAGTTGTCGCCTTCATCAGAAATTATAACACTGCTGTCAAGAGCTGCCGGCTGATACGACAGCCTGCAGCTCCCACTGGAGAAACAGAGGAGACAGGAGGAGATCCGTCATTTCTATTTAGTAATCTACACCTTAAAGGTACAGTGTGCAAAAAATCAAAGGTCAATGGCAGAAAAATGTGATATATAATTCAAAACTGTGTTTTTATTGATGTGTAATCACTGCACTAGAATAACTGATGTGTTTATTTTCTGAAAATGAGTCATTTATATCTGCATGTTAGGGGGTGCACATATGGAAGCTACCATATTTGTTCCACCATTTTTACTGCGGTGTCCTTAAATGGACATGTGTGTAGTGAGTGTTGTGTTCGTGTTTTAAATGATGAAGGAGGCTTGCCGTTGAACAACTGTACTGTTTAATCACGTTATGTGATCTGCACTCATCTGTGTATCCGTGTTCTTCTTCTACAGGATAATTGAGCAGTGCTTAACTAACAGTAGCGACTCCTAGTGGTAAACACCAATCATGACATCCCCCTTTCTTCGAGATGCATGTTATCACCAATACTCAACATTATGTTAACAGACAAAATAAAACATTCCTGTAAAGGCAACCACTTGTGTAAACTGATCAAACATACCCAACATCAAAATAGCATTTGTTGACTTTTTTTTTTTTCTTCTTCTTAAACCAACAACTCTTTATAAGTCCAGTCTGTCAGGTTTCTTAATCTCACGTTTTGACCTTCTCAGTTCATGTTTGTCTGGTGGAATGTTTGCATTGCAGTTCACCGGTGGTGTGGCCCCAGGTGGTTCTGAGGGCACATTTTGGGGCTCACAGGATGTTTGTGGAGTCTTCAGGAGACTGCGGCGGTTGCGCCTGATCACTTGTCCATCCTCAGTTCTCACTGTAAATGATCTTGGAGCAACTTCCTGTAACACCGTTCCTTTGGTATTCCAACCATTCACATCCTCAATCCTAACCAGGTCATTGTGTGCCAGGGGAGAGAGTGGTCTAGTTGAAACATCGTAGAATCTCTTTTGAGTCATTTTATGCTTTTTGAGCTTGTTCTCAGGTTTTGCATGTTTCTTTGGTGTTGCAGCGCTTGTGTAGCTGGGGAGCGTTGTGCGCAGCTTTCGGTTCATCAGTAGTTCTGCAGGTGACAGTCCACACTGAAGAGGAGAGGCACGGTAACTGAGAAGTGCCAGATACGGATCTGAATTGCTGTCCGCTGCCTTTTTTAGCAGTTGTTTTAAGATGTGAACACCCTCCTCAGCTTGACCGTTTGATTGTGCATAGTGTGGACTTGATGTGATATGACGAAACTCATACAGCTCCGCAAACTTTTGCCATTCCCTGCTACTGAAACACGGTCCATTATCACTCACTACAACCTGTGGAATGCCGTGTCTCGCAAATATGGATTTGGTGTGAGTGATTACACTTGCAGACGTAATGTTTGTGAGTAGTGCCATTTCTGGAAAGTTTGAAAAATAGTCCACAACCACAAGATAGTCTTTTCCTTTAAGGTGAAACAAGTCCATCCCTACTTTGTGCCAAGGGGATGTGGGCATGTCAGGTATCACCATTGGTTCTTTGCTTTGTCTGCTTCTGTGTTTCTGGCACGTTTCGCACTTACTCACCATTGTCTCAATGTCTTTGTTCAGTCCAGGCCAGTACACTGACTCTCTCGCTCTCCTTTTACATTTTTCGATCCCGAGATGTCCTTCGTGTATCCTGTTGAGTAAATCCGGCTTCAGGGTTTCTGGGATGACTATTCGTCCTTTCATTAGTAGTAGTCCATCAACAAAGCTGAGATCGCCACGAACGTGGTAGTAATGAGGGCATGAACCTGCCGACCATCCTTCATCCATGTTCTGAATGACACGCTGTAGCTCTGTGTCATGTGATGTTGCTTCAGCTATCTGCCTCGATTTCATGTCAGATACTGGCAGAGTCCTGAGCACCAAGTTTATGTGACTTTCAATGTCCTCGTCTGTCGTGCTCACGCAGCTTTCAGCGGGTGCTCTGGACAAGGCATCTGCGAGCACAAGGTGTTTTCCAGGTGTATACACCATCTCAAAGTCATACCTTTGCATCTTCATCATTAGACGCTGGATCCGTGGTGACATTTCGTTTAGGTTCTTTTTGATAATGGAGACTAATGGACGGTGGTCAGTTTCCACAATGAAAGATGTAAGCCCATAGACATAGCTGTGAAACCGTTCCAAACCGTAGGCCACGCCTAAACACTCTTTTTCTATCTGAGCATATATACATTCAGACTTTGACATGGCTCGTGACGCATAAGCTACTGGTTTCCAGTGTTGACCCTCAGCCTGCAGCAGCACTGCACCGATACCATCCTTGGACGCGTCAGTTGACACTTTGAGCCTTTTTCTGTGGTCATAATAAGCTAAAGCTGGTGCTGTTGTAAGAGCTTGCTTTAGTCTTTGCCACTCTTGTTCATGTTTTGCAACCCATTTAAAGTCACAGTCATTGTGAAGCAACTCACGGATGCATGGTGTCTTTGCTGTCAGGTTGGGAATGAATTTGCCAATGAAATTTACCATTCCCATCATGCGCAACACTCCTGTTCTGTCTGTTGGTCTTGGCATGTTCAATATTGCTTTTATTTTGTCTTGGTCTGGTTCTACGCCTCGAGCTGTGAGTTTGTCTCCGAGGAAGAGGATCTCTTGCACTGCAAACTCACACTTGGCTCTGTTGAGTTTCAGTCCGTACTTCTGTATGCGCTCCATCACTTTGTACAGTCTTTGATTGTGCTCTTGAAGGGATGAGCCCCACACAATAATGTCATCAATGTAAACTCTGACACCTTCCAAGCCTTCAATAATCTGTTCCATGGCTCTGTGGAATATTTCTGGTGCAGATTTAATTCCGAACGGCAGTCTCAGAAAACAGTACCTCCCGAAAGGTGTGTTAAAGGTACAGTACTTAGTGCTGCTCTCATCCAGTCTTAACTGCCAGAAGCCTTGAGAAGCGTCCAGTTTTGTGAAATAGTTAGCTCCTGCCATTTCACTTATGATCTTCTCTCTTGTAGGTATTTGGTAGTACTCTCGCTTGATATTCTCATTCAGATCTTTTGGGTCCATGCACACTCTCAACTCACCATTCTTCTTCTTAGTGACAACCATGGAGTTGACCCAATCTGTAGGTTCTTGAACCTTTTCGATCACATTCAGATGAGTCATTCTGTCCAGTTCTTGTTTGAGGGCATCCCGCAGTGGAGCTGGGACCCTACGTGGTGCATGTACAACTGGTTGGGCGCCTTCTTTTAACTGGATTTGGTATTTAAAGAGCAGTGTACCAAACCCTTTGAACACATCAGCAAAGTTTTGCACAATAGCATTAGTGTCACATTTTGAATCTGTTTCAATACAGTACACTCTTTTCACTAGCCCTAGCGCTTCACAGCTCTTATCACCCAATAGTGATTCACATTTGTCACTCACAACAGAAAAGTGTACGCGGTGCACTTTACCTTTAACGCTAACATTCAGTATACAGGTACCAAAACATTCTATGGGTTGTCCATTGTAATCTTTCAATCCTGAACTCTTTCTGTGCATTTGTGGCTTTACCTGCATTTCTCTCACATCTGACATGCTAATGAGATTTGCTTTTGCACCAGTGTCCAGCCTCATGGTGACTACAGTCCCGTTAATCAGCAGAGGCGTGATCCATTTGTCATCATTTGCAACACTGTTGACTTTTTCTCCTTCATTTTCACTGTTAACGAGGCCAACAAAGAATGTGTCACATAAATCTGCGTCATCCACCACATTTACATTTTTGCCTTTCATTCCCTTCTTCTTTTTGGTGAAGCATTGCTTGGCAAAGTGATTTTTCCCGTGGCAGTTGGAGCATACTTTACCAAACGCCGGACACTGCCTCGGCTTGTGCTGTGTTCCACAGCGTTTGCAGGAAAACGTGGCGTCCTCGGTCCGCTGTGCAGTCCTGGCCCGCCGGTGACGACTCCCACTTTGAAACGACACAGCGCCGATCGATGCTCCTTCGCTCACGGCTGGTGCGGCACTGAACGACTCGCTGAAAGTTTTCATGTGCTTATGGGACAGTTCACTTGCTTGGCATATTTTAACAGCCATATCTAGCGTCAAATCAGACTCACGAAGAAGTCTCTCTCTTAACTTCTTGTCTTCAATGCCAAAAACGACCTGGTCCCGTACCATCGAGTCCTTCAGCGTCCCAAAATTGCAGGACTGCGCCTTCAAACGCAGAGCGGTCAGAAACGTGTCAAACGGCTCATTTTGAAGCTGCATACGAGATCTAAACATGTATCTTTCATACGTCTCGTTTTTCTTCGGAGTGCAGTGAGCATCAAACTTAGCAAGCACAATGTCCAACTTCTCTTTGTCCTCAGCTGCATCAAACACAAACGTATTATACACTTCAATGGCCTGCGATCCTGCTAAGGTTAGCAACAGAGCTACCTTCCGTGTGTCCGGCTTCGTCTCTAGTCCCATCGCCGTGACATACAAGCTGAACTGTTGCTTGAATGCTCGCCAATTTTCATCCACGTTGCCCGACAGTTTCAGGCTTTCCGGCGGCTTCAAATCCATGTCGGCTTCTCCAGTGGTCACCCGACTTGCTCAGTTTACTCCTGGTACCATGTTGTGTTCGTGTTTTAAATGATGAAGGAGGCTTGCCGTTGAACAACTGTACTGTTTAATCACGTTATGTGATCTGCACTCATCTGTGTATCCGTGTTCTTCTTCTACAGGATAATTGAGCAGTGCTTAACTAACAGTAGCGACTCCTAGTGGTAAACACCAATCATGACAGTGAGAACCATCTGAACTTTAAAACTGCTGTGACAGCTTTGTTTAATGGGAGTTAGAGACTGTTTGGGATCAGTAATACCTTAAAAGACATTAAAAGTAGTTACCTGTAGTACAGTCATAGCTACACCTGAGACCACTTGATCTACTCACAGATGAAAACATCTTTATGTCTGGGAGAATTTTGGCCACTAACGGCCACCATACATTCACAACAGTGCTTGGAATATGAAGTCATTTGAAAGAAAACATCTTTTCTTTCAAGTACCCATCTTTACCACTAGATGTCAGTCATTCTTACATTCTGTACCTTTAAAGCGAGACACTACAGGCAAATATGGTAAAAAAATGTAACTAACAGGTATCTCTTCCGGCTCTCAGCGAGTGCAGATGTGCTTCCCTCTGCTCCCGTCTCCCTGCTTTCCCTGCAATCTTTGTCTTGTCTCTCTCAGAGCTTCTGTCTGTGTTTTCTCCCAAACTTCAACTTTTGGAAATCATGGATCTGGTCGGCTGGTCTCTCAACGCATTGGATAAAATTTTTTCCACCCAAAGACAAGGCTCGGGACAGCCTTCTTGCCCTGCAGAAACGCACCCGGCCGGGTATGTAATGGACTCATGGGGAAAGTGGAGGATTATGTGCCTGTCCGTGCTTTCTGTGGAAGACGTCGAGGACGTATACATTTTTGGATTTGTGATAATCGGGTTCCTGCTGATTGGAGCATGCATCTACCTGGTTTATCTGAAATATTATAAGCTGATGGCAGCGGTTGGCAAGCTGCCGGAGGCTGTTTGCCGTGTAGCCAACACTCAGACTAATACGATCTGTGAGCAGATTCAAAAACTTGTAGCCACTCTGACTAAGAGTGACAAGCAAGAGGAGATTCTGAACTTGCTGCGCAAGATTGATGCAAGCTTGGAGAAATTGACGACCGGCAATTGATGGAAATGACCAAGATTTGGCTGTTTGGAATCGCCATTGGAGACCGCTTGGACTTGAAGGCAGGCAAGAAAACAGATGTCAGCCTGACCCAAACAATCCTACTTATCCAATCTACTCCCCAATGTCCTTGGAGAAACTGCCGAAGTGAAGCTCTGCAACCCCCCCCCCCCCTCCCTCCATGGGAGCAGTAGACACTCTGGCAAGGCTGTTCTTATCACCTACAGACTTTGTGTGTGTGCTCTGTCTCTCGCTCACGCACACACATCACACGATACTGACACACACATGTCCACTGCACTGCTGGTCCTTCAACTTCCTCCCACCAGAAATCGGCAGAGGTTGGAAAGATGCGCCCCCTGTTGTTTGGCAGCGTCTCCTCTCTCACTGGGCTCTGGACCCCTCCTCCTCCCTACCACATGTGTCATGATATTGTGATTGTCTGTATACGTGCTTAATTGTACTGAGGGTGTTTTTTTTAACCCACTATCACGTCCTCTGCAGAGGGCGGGACAGTGGTTTCCTTTTTTCTCCCCTCCCCCACCTGTCCCAATGTTTTTCTGTTACCCCTCCTGTAAAGCACTTTGTGTGTCCAATGGGTACTGTAAAGGGCTATATAAATAAACTTGATTTGATTTGATTTGGTCTTGACCCTGGTCTGGACTCTGGTCTGCACTCTGGTCTGGACTCTGGTCTGGACTCTGGTCTGGACCCTGGTCTGGACTCTGGTCTTGGTATATATAAATATCTCATTTATATTTCCTACTCTCTATAGCATTGTATTTGTGATATATACTATATGTATAGTATATCTAATTCATATTTTTTAGTCTATATTAAATATTTATTTGATGATTTATAGCTTTGTATATCAAAAAAAATTCTGGAATGCGCTGCTAGGTAGCTGCAATTTGTGAAAGCTCTCCCTTAACTTTTGTGTTTTTTTCAAATATAGTTGTCTTTTTTATCGACATTATTCGTCAGATTAGGTTTTTCTTGGAGGATTTTTTATGCTGGTTTGAACGGTGTGCAATTCGGGAGATTTTTCCTCGTATATTGGCTTTTTTCACTGCTTGTTATGATGTGTATCCATAGCAACGGAAAAATTGTTTACCACCGTGATCAACTGTTAAAACTCTCCCAAATCAAGATTTTCAGCGAAATAACACGTCAAATCCCAGTGGAGTTAAGGAGAAAGACAAGAGGATGCAGGACAGGGGTAAGGCAGAGAGAAAAACGGTGGAGATTTAAACCGTTTCTTCCAACTGTTGTGATGGGTAACGTGAGATCGCTAGCTAACAAGATGGACGAGCTCGAAGTGCTAACAAGGTCTCAGAAAGAGTACAGAGAATGCAGTATCATGTGTTTCACCGAGACATGGCTGCATGAACACATCCCGGACTGTAATGGGTCTGTACACGGCTTCAAGACGGTCCGTGCAGACCGAAATAAACAGCTCAGCAGGAAGCGGAAGGGAGGCGGAATTGCAGTGCTGGTCAGTCAGCGCTGGTGCCATCCAGGACACGTCACTGTCAAGGAGAAGATCTGCACAAGAGACATGGAACTGTTAGCTGTGAGTTTCCGTCCATATTATTTACCCAGAGAGTTTGCCTGTGTTATTCTGGTAGCGGTTTATATAATACCAGGTACCGCACCAGAGACAGCCTGTGATGTCATCAGCTCCGTCGTGGCTAAACTACAAACACAGCATCCAAACTCATTCATGGCGATCTCTGGAGACTTCAACAACGTCTCCCTCTCTCTGCTACGTTGCCAACTTTCCAGCAGTTTGTCAGCTGCTCCACCAGAGAAAATAAGATGTTGGACTTATTTTATGCAAATACAAAGAATGCATACAGCTCCTCTGCCCTGCCTCCTTTAGGAAGATCAGATCATAATCTGGTTCTTCTCACCTCCACCTACAAGCCCATCATTCAGCAGCAACCAGTCATTAGGAGGACGATTAAAACCTGGTCTACTGAGGCTGAAGATGCTCTGAGAGGGTGCTTTGAGGCCACAGACTGGAATGTCCTCTGTGAACCTCATGGAGATGACATCAACACCATGACTGAGTGTGTGACAGATTACATAAACTTCTGTGTGGACAACATCGTTCCAACAAGAACAGTGAGGTGCTTCCCCAATAACAAACCCTGGATCACCAGTGACCTGAAAAAGCTGCTGAACATCAAAAAGAAAGCTTTCAGGGATGGAGACAGGGAGTTACTGAAGACCACACAAAAACAACTGAAAACACAGACTAAGAAGTGCAAGGAGGACTACAGGAAGAAGTTGGAGAGCAGCTCCAGCAGAACAACGTGAGGGATGTGTGGTCGGGAATGAAGAAAATCACTGGCTTCAAGTTAAAGGGGGACCAGACTGATGGAGGTCTGGACAGAGCTAACGAACTGAACATGTTCTTCAATAGGTTCAGTTCCCCCCTGCCGACAACCCAACATTCCACACACCCTCCATGAGCCCACAGCTTTCCTGTCCCACCTCCACTCTGTCACCCTGCACCTCAGTCATGGACCTGAACACAGCCTCATCTCCCTCCACATCAGGACATCCTGAGACCTCTTTTGCCTCCACCTCCAGCCTGACTGTCTCCTGTGACCAGGTCAAGAAACAACTAGAAAAACTGAACCGGAACAAGGCTGCAGGTCCAGATGGTGTCAGTCCCAGAGTTCTCAAGACCTGCTCAGAACAACTATGTCTGATTCTCCAGCACATTTTTAACACCAGCCTGAGACAGAACAGAGTTCCTGTGCTGTGGAAAACATCCTGTCTTGTTCCAGTCCCAAAAAACACAACCAGCTGAACCAAATGACTACAGACCAGAACCAGAACCAGGACCAGAACCAGATGACTACAGACCAGTTGCTCTGACATCTCACATCATGAAAGTCCTGGAGAGACTCTTACTGGCTCACCTCAACAAGCAAGTCAACACCTTTCAGGACCCATTACAGTTCGCATATGGTAATGGGCTTGGGGTTGAAGACGCCATCATCTTCTTGCTTCAGAGAGCCCACTCTCATCTGGACCAGTCAGGCAGCACTTTGAGGGTCATGTTCTTTGATTTTTCAAGTGCATTTAATACTATTCAGCCTGCTTTGCTATGTCAGAAGCTCCATAACTTCCAGGTGGATCCCTCCACAACCACCTGGATTTACGACTACCTCACAAACAGACCACAGTTTGTGAGACTGAAAGGTTGTGTGTCTGAGATGGTGGTCAGCAGCACTGGAGCACCACAAGGGACTGTACTCTCACCATTCCTCTTTACACTGTACACCTCAGACTTCCAGTACAACTCTGAGTCCTGTCATCTGCAGAAATATTCTGATGACTCTGCTGTTGTGGGGTGTATTAGTGATGGACAAGAAGCCGAATACAGGGAACTTGTCAATCAGTTTGTGAAATGGTGCAGTAACAATCAGCTCATCTTAAATACCAGCAAGACTAAAGAGATGATTGTTGACTTCAGGAGGAGCAAGAATAAGCAGCATAGTCCTGTCTACATCCTGGAAGAGGAGGTGGAGGTGGTAGAGAACTACAAATACCTTGGAGTTCAGCTGGACAACAGACTCGATTGGAAATGCAACAGTGACTACATCTACAAGAAAGGTCTGAGCAGACTCTACTTCTTAAGGAAGCTGAAATCATTTAACGTCTGCAACAAGATGTTGCAGATCTTCTATAAGTCTGTGGTAGAAAGTGCAATTAGCTTTGCAGCCATCTGCTGGGGCAGCAGCATCAGAACCAGAGACTTGAAGAAACTAAACAAGCTGATCAAGAAAGCTGGTTCTGTGCTGGGGAGAACTCTGGAGCCGCTGGAGCTGATCGTTCAAAAGAATGCTTCACAAGCTGATGAAGATGATGGAGGACACTTCCCATCCTCTCCACAACACGGTGAAGAATCAACAGAGTGTGTTCAGTGGGAGGCTGCGTCAAGTTCGCTGTAGGACGGAGAGATACAGGAATTCATTCCTGCCAGCAACCATCACCCTAAAGAACAAGACTAACTGACTTTTTGTTTATTTAAAAAAAAAAAAAAAAAAAAAAAAAAAAAAAAAGTGAGCTTTTACAATACTGAATTTCCCTTCGGGGATGAATAAAGTATTTTTCATTTCATTTCATATAACTTGCAATGGCATGAATTATTTTTTTATCTATATGATCTCATCTGTATTTGATTAAATAGTTGTAAGATGTTTCATTGTTTTGTATTTATAAAATTTGCTATGTGTAAGTTGCATTATATTTTCCTAACCAACTATTTTTTATATTTTTTTATATTCTATTTGTACATTTATAGTACATAAAAACTGTATTTAATGTATGTAACATTTTCACAATCAAATTTTCAATGAATAAAAAATCATTTCTTGGCATTTGAAAATGTCTCCTCTTAGTGAAATTCAAGAAATGATCAGAAAACAGTGTTTGCCTAAAAGAAAAGAAGAGTAATCTTCAATCAGATGAAATTTAAATGAACAGTGCTGTACCTCGACCTGGCCAGCAGATGGCAGAAGTGCAAAATAATCTGATCCAGGTCTCTGCTCAACTCCAGGATCAGGAATAACAACTTGGGGGGGTCATGAGCCATTCCCAGGTGGTCTCCCATCCAAGTACTAAGCAGGCCCAACCGTTTTTGGCTTCTGAGATCAAACGAGTTCACGCGCTCTGACGGCGGTGTGGCCGTAAGCTGCATGAAACCTGGTTTGCTTGCACCCTAAAGTGTGTTTTTCCACTGCATTGATTCCTCAGTTGGTCAAAACCTACATCTTTAAAAAAAAAAAAAACATCCCCAGGTCATCCAGAACCTGTGGCAGAAACTCAAAAGGTGGTTAAAATCATAGAGAACTTAATGGTGTCCCATATAGGTATGAAGTGTTCTCAAGCTTGGACAAAATTGTCTGATCACAATCCAAGTGGCCAATTGCCTGCTCCAAGAAACATCAAAAGCTTACAGCACCTGATATTCCTAGGTGGTCTCCCATCCAAGTACTAAGCAGGCCCAACCGTTTTTGGCTTCCGAGATCAGACGAGTTTTTTTTTTTTTTTTAACAAAATTTTATTTACAACAGTTTGAAATATGTACAATAACACAAACACCACAATGAGTTCACCATCACCACACCAACCTGCAAAGGAAAAAGACACAGAAAACACACAATCCCACCACCAAAACTATACACACAGTCAAAAACAAACAGTACTCCCCCAGCGACCCTGAGGAGGGTGTTGTTCCGGAGGAAGGCGCTGGCGAAGGCATCCGCGTCACACGCCCTCAGCAGCCGGAGATGGTGGGTCACGTAGCCACGGAAGTAGTGGCCCGTATCCGAACGGTGACCGGAAAAGAGCCGGTCGCAGCGAGCCATGTACACCACATGCCTGGCCACCGCCAGGAGGACGTTGACCAGGATTCTGTTGCAGCCGGGGATCCGGGCGGCAGGGAGGCCAAACAGCAGAGTGGAGTCGCGCTCGGCCAGCTCGCAGGACCAACGTCTGGCGCAGGGCCAGCCGGAATCCTGCCGTCGCCGAGCAGCTCAGGAACAGGTGGTCCAGGGTCTCCGGCTCCGTCCCGCATCGCACGCACTCCCTCGCCCACTTGTCCCGGTTAAGCTGATGCAGGATGACAGAGGTGTGTATCAGCCTGTGACGGAGACGGATGTCGGTGTCGACGCAGGCCACCGGGACAAAGGGAGCGGCGATGGAACCCCACACGTCAGACACCGTCGGGTTCCGGAGCTGCTCGGACCAGCGGCGCAGCGCCGTCGGCTCCCGGATCACCAGCTGCAAGAGAGCAGTGTACATGACCCGCGTCGGCAGACCCACCATCTCCCGCTGCGTGTCCCCGCCGCTGAACACAAAGGCCGGCACGGCAGCAGCACCGCCCCCTGACGTCCCTGTCGCGGCAGAACCCGGTGATGCGGCACTAAGCAGTGCCACCCAGCCGGGATCCAACGTTGCCACCACTCGACAGCACAGCTCGCGGACAGCTGCGGGCACGAAGCGCACGGAGTGCCGGCGCAGCGCCCGCTCCACCCTCCCCCAGTCCAACGAGCCCCGCCGGTCCAGGAGGTCGCCCAATGTCACCACCCCTCCACACTGCAGCGCTACACACTGGAACATGCGTCCCATGTGCCGCAGCTCCGGGTTAAGCAACACGGGCAACCCCCAGACCTGCGCAGCGCTCGTCACTCGGACACGGACGAGGGGCCGGAACAGGCACCACGGAGCTGCTGCTTGACGCACTCCCACCACGACAGTGGGTCGTCCGCGAACTCCACCTCCTCGGACATACGGTGCAGGAAGGCAGATATTACTGAGTTAAACCGGGTGTCTGTGACCAGGCTGGAGTTAAAACACCACTGCTTATCGCGGCGGCGCTCTGGCCACACCAGCTTCAGCGCAACCCACAGGTGGTCGTGGTCGCTGAAGCTGGACATCCGGTACTCTGCTGACGTCACGAGCTGGATCACGCCCCGGCCCGCCAGACACAGGTCTATTCGGGACTGCCTGAGTCTGCCCCCCACCGCGCAGCGCCTGGAGAAGGCAGCACAGTGGGGGTGCAGGACCCGCCAGGCGTCCACGGTGTCAGTCTGCTGCATCTGGAGCAGGAGGACGTCCCGGCTGACGTCGTCCAGGAAGACGTTCGCCGCCGAGACGTCCCCCCGCGTCAGAGCAACATTGAAGTCCCCGACCAACAAGGAATTGGGCGTGACCCACCTCCACACCGCCCGGAAGAAGGCCGCCCTCGCCGCCGTGTCGTTGAGCGCATAACAGTTAATCACGCGGACACAGCGGGACGCCATGGTGACGTCCACGACGAGCAGCCTCCCTCCCGGGTCAGCGTGGACAAGTGCCACGGCAGAAGACACCTGCCGCGACACCAGCACCGCTACACCGCATGTCCGGTTCGGGCAGTGGGCCACGAGAAGCTCCTGCTGCCAGTGGCGACGGACAGCCGTCATGAAGGCCGTGTCCCACTTTGTCTCCTGCAAACAGCAGATGTCAAAGGACATGGACTGGAAGAAAAGCCGGAGCTTCTCGAGGCCCCGCAGACGTTGTGCGCCAGCAGTCTTACCATGGCAAGGAGGGGGGAGAGGTCACCCACGCCGCCAGCCCCATCACCTCTTCAAGGCCGCCTTGTCCCTCTTCTTCCGGCTCCGAGAGAGGCGATTCTCGCGCCAACGCTGGGCCGCGGAGAGCTGGAACTCCATGCCGGAGTCGGATCCAGAGGGGTCGGTCTTGTAGAGATCAGGCGAGTCATTATGTGCAAACAGGTCTACCGAACAGGGGTCAGGAGCCGCCCCAGGGACGCCGGGTCCGGGGGCAGCACTCATGGCAACCAGACCAGAGGGGGTAGGGGCCGTCTCCGCCACCGTGTTGACAGAAACCCCCCCACTGCACCAGCATCGCCGGCCACATCCGCCGGACCGGCCACTAGAGCCGGCCCGGCAGCACACCTGGCTATCACCTCCCGGGTAGAGTCCATTTTTCGAGCCCCCCCGGCCGGGTCGCCAGCAGGGCCCATATTTCGAGCCCCCTGGACCCCCGGAGCCTGGGCGAGCACCAAACAAGGTGCCGCCGAACCTGAGGTAGGGCCCGCACCGGGAGCCCCCCTCCCCCTCCGATCCGACTCCGACCTCCGCTTTTGGTCGGTCGGGCTGACCACCTCCCCGGCACCATCAGAAGGAGCGGCGGCCTCGGCTGCGCAGACGCAGGCGTCAGGAAGCTGACGGCACGTTGCGCACCTGTCACCCCTCCCTGCACACTCCCTCGCATAGTGGCCCTGTCCACCACACTTGAAGCAGGTGAACTCGGGACAGTCGCGGACAACGTGGCCGGGCTGGAGGCACAAGCGGCAGACGCGGACCTGCCGGTCATGCAGCACCCGGAAATACTGCGCCCCGTCGACGGTGTCGAACCTGGCGGAATACGGCAGCGACTGCACCGTGGCCGAGAAGCGGACCTTGAGGAAGCGAGTGCCGTCCTCGATGTCACTCCCGGGCCACACCCTCCTTCTGATGTCGGACACCGGCTCCACCCCCCAGGAGCGCAGCTTCGCCAGGACGGCCTCGTCCGGGACGTACGCCGGCAGGCTGAGGAAGGACACAATCAACTCGTTATTCACCAACTTGCTCCCCACCACCCTGCTCTCCCCCACCTTAAACCCATCTAATAACTTACCCATGGCTACTTCATTGCTCAGGGTGACCTCGTATAGATTAGCCTGCAGCAACCGGCAAGCAACCACTCCTCCACAAATCAACTTCAGCGATGACAACAATTGCTTCACACTTACCTTACCTTCCCCTTCGACGTCCACCCTCCCCGTTAACTCCTTCAGGTACTTCACCTGCCCCTTCACTCCACCCGGCCGGGCCGCAGCGCCTCCTCCGGCGCCGCCGTCCCCCTGCTGGGCTTCAGCCATTCAAAAACACACACAAGACAAGAAAACCCCCCAAATAAAAGAGGGAAAACAAGGGCTCGCACGCCAGGCGGGGAGCCTGCCGCGCCGCTCAGGCCGCGCCGCTCAGGCCGCTCAGGCAGCCGAGCCGAAACCGAGCCGCAGCCGGGCAGAGGCCGCACGCATGCCGCAGCCGAGCCGCGGCCACACCGCCAATCGGCCGGCTCGCGCCGGTTCCCGTGAAGCACTTCGGCGGGAGAACACACACAAATAAACAACAACAAATAAATAAGAGAGACCCGGTCCCGCTGGAGGACCGGAGGCACACCAGCCGCGGAGCACGCTTGCGGGCCGAGCCCCACCGCCCTCCGCCAAGAGCCCCTTAAAAAAGGCAGGGCACCCGGCAGAAAAGCGGCAAACCCTCCACCAAACACCCAAACAAAACCAATTAAACCAGCAAAAAAACACACCGAGTGAACCTCCCCCTCAGCAGAGCCGAAGGGGGAGGGAAACACAAACCTAATCAAACACCACAAAAAACAAAGAAAAAAAATCGACAAGCCAAGGAGGAAAGTAAGAGAAAAAAGCAGAAAAAGTGAGAAAAGTGAAGAGAAAAGCGAGGAAAAACAGGGAAAAACACCACAAACCTCACCAGCTCCCACCACCTGCAGCCTCACACCACACAGCACTGGCACTCACTGACTGATTGCAGCAGGTGCGTGCAATCAGACGAGTTCGGGCGCTCTGACGGTGGTGTGGCCGTAAGCTGCATGAAACCTGGTTTGCTTGCACCTTAAAGTGTGTTTCTCCTCTGCATTGATTCCTCAGTTGGTCAAAACCTACATCTTTAAAAAAAAAAAAAAAAAAACACATCCCCAGGTCATCCAGAACTTGTGGCAGAAACTCAAAAGGTGGTTAAAATCATAGAGAACTTAATGGTGTCCCATATAGGTATGAAGTGTTCTCAAGCTTGGACAAAATTGTCTGATCACAATCCAAGTGGCCAATTGCCTGCTCCAAGAAACATCAAAAGCTTACAGCACCTGATATTCCTAGGTGGTCTCCCATCCAAGTACTAAGCAGGCCCAACCGTTTTTGGCTTCCGAGATCAGACGAGTTCGGGCGCTCTGACGGTGGTGTGGCCGTAAGCTGCATGAAACCTGGTTTGCTTGCACCTTAAAGTGTGTTTCTCCTCTGCATTGATTCCTCAGTTGGTCAAAACCTACATCTTTTTAAAAAAAAACACATCTCCAAGTCATCCAGAACCTGTGGCAGAAACTCAAAAGGTGGTTAAAATCATAGAGAACTTAATGGTGTCCCATATAGGTGTTGTGATTTAGCTTGGGCAACCACAATATATATAGCGTCACTATGTATGGTATTAATATTAATATCAATATTTCTATTAATATCAATACTAATACAGCCTCGGAGCACCACCTTACTTATTTGATATGTAATGGAAGCAAGGAAAACCATTAATGTCTTAAATCAACTCTTAGATTGATTTAATGAAGTGATCAGTCTCAGGACGCTTTCATGAGTTCTCGCTTGAAGTGACCTTTCATGATACATCAGAAAAACCACAAACAACGACTAGTTAAGATAATACGGAGTATTTATTAACTAGTCTACAAACTACATGAGATATTGTATGTACAAAATATATACAAGAAATATGTGAGCATGATGATCAACCAAAAGTTATCTTGTGAAAGAAATGTGAGATGGTATGAAGACGAAACATAAATTAATTCAACTTCAGTTAATTAATAAATGTTCAAAGAAAAAGAAGGAAGGATTTCTAAATCCAACTAAACAAAGTTAATCTGGGTCTGGTAAACCGTAGGCCTGGATTAATTCACTATCACCAACTTCTTGTGACATCAGATCATATTTCATAGCAAATGATCAGGATTCTCCTCAGAGGTTCCGTCTGACTGAGGTGCTTCACTCACGTCCTGGTTCTGCTGGACTGTTCCTCAAATCCTTTGGAAGATTGTCGGGTGGATGACAAAAATCTTCCGATCTCTGGAAGTTCGCCGGGTCTTCGGGGGGTAGGGGGTGGTTGTCGTCCTCTCTCTCTCTTTAGGGGACTGATGTCACGGGATGGTTGATAGTAAAGATGATTTGGGTTAAAGTCTTCTTCTCTCCATCACTCCTCCCTGAGTGATCCGTGGTTCTGAACTCTGCTGAGTTCAGAGCAGGTGTCGTCTCATTCTTTCCCCATTGTTCCAAGTTTCTTCAGTTCTGTCTCTGCTCCTTCCAGTTCTCCCAGATCAGTTCTCTTTTAGTTCTGATCAGATCTAGTTCTCTTTCCGATCTGAATATCTCAGTTCTGAATCTCTCAGTTCAGAGCTTCGCGCTCTGCCTGGCAGTGGAATGTGGCTGCAGCTTGTCAGCCAATGGGAAGCTGACAGAGTCAGGGTTCATCCAATAGTCAGACACGTCTCGAATGATTATTTGATTATCAGTTGAGCTTAATGGTTATAAGCATCTGTGAATTCTAAGTGAGGCATGAGTAAAATGGATCAATTATTCAGACATGATGAAATAAAATGAACACAATAAAATAAAATAAAGCAAAGATCTGAATTATATGAATTAAGAAAGACATTGAATAAACAAATCAGCTAAACAGATAAAACAGGATTAATCTTGATGATTTAAGATTCCTGTAAAGAAAATACATGTGTTAGACATCATTTGATATGAGGAAGTCCATTTCTAACATAAAAGTGGATTTCAGCAGTTGGGTAAAGTGTCTCTTTCTTCACCTTTATGCAGCAAATCCTGGAATGCATGTGATGTGAATTTGGGGAAGAAACGTCTAGTTTCTAATCACCAAAGTATGTCATGTTGCATATCAAAAGAAAAGTCTTCATCATGGGATTAACATGAGCTTACTTTCCTGATAATATAAAACAGTTCTTGGATGTTAAGAACACATTACAAAATTGGCTATAAGGAATCCAGTTTATAGCAGGTCGTAAATACTGTGAAGGAGTATCTCCAAGCTTGGAGGATGGGTTCAAAGTTCACTAATTGGCCTTTGTTTGTTTTACCAAAATGCAGGTCCTCTCCTGAGTTGCACTCAGGACCGTAAATCTGTGATTCCTCAGAGAAGGACCTTCTCTGAGCAAAATTCCTCCTTGGGATGTCTGCTTTACATCCAAATGTGGCCTTTATCAATCAGTATGTGTTCCAAAGTATATTTGGTTAGATGTGTGTATCCTTTTGCTGAGACCTTTGGCCTTGAGATCACTACAAAGAATAGGTATGAAGTGTTCTCAAGCTTGGACAAAACTGTCTGATCGCAATCCAAGTGGCCAATTGCCTGCTCCAAGAAACATCAAAAGCTTACAGCACCTGATATTCCTAGGTGGTCTCCCATCCAAGTACTAAGCAGGCCCAACCGTTTTTGGCTTCCGAGATCAGATGAGTTCGGGCGCTCTGACGGTGGTGTGGCCGTAAGCTGCATGAAACCTGGTTTGCTTGCACCTTAAAGTGTGTTTCTCCTCTGCACTGATTCCTCAGTTGGTCAAAACCTACATCTTTAAAAAAGAAAAAAAAAACACATCCCCAAGTCATCCAGAACCTGTGGCAGAAACTCA